>OY992877.1:179475282-179692782 GCA_963921405.1 Cepaea hortensis
TCGAATTAGGCTTGCTCTAAGGGGCCACACTTGTCCCCCTAAGTTTGCCTTGCTTATCACAAATAAGCTGTGGAGTACTGAGATGTTGGTGTATATCATTATTCAGTAAATTTCATTGGATTATCATCAGCGATTGAGAAGTAGTGTCTTGGTAAGTGGAAATTTTAAATAATTGTCATCCCTGTCTTTAAATTTTTACAACAATACTCTTCTTCTTCTGTGTTCATCCGGATTATTTTTTCGGATGTGACTGCGTTGTGCCTGTTTACAGCAGAGCTGCGTTCTTGCGCCGTTAGGCCGACATATCCGACTTGTGCGGCAACAATATTATTATTACATTTCTAACCTATAGTAATAGTAGCAACACCAAAGTATATATATATATATATATATATATATATATATATATATATATATATATATATATATATATATATATGTGTGTGTGTGTGTGTGTGTGTGTGCGTGCGTGTATGTGTGTGTGCTCTTGTGTTTATGTGGGTGGATGTGCGCTTTTTGAAAACCATAGACGGGTCTTTCATAGACAAGCATTTACTCCGCAGGAATGTACACATGTAAACATATACACGAAGCTCATCACAGAAGCAGTTAAGAAACCGGACATTTAGTAGACGGGACTGTTTCTTCCCTGTTGAAAACTGTGAATAAGAACTGTCTAGCCCGGAGTTCCCATTTGCACAGTGGTCTAGTTCGTACGAAGGTTTATCAACAAGGACTAGACTATGGCAGTAGTAACATTTGTCAGAAGTCGCTAGGGAGGGCGTTCACAAGAGCACCACAAACAATTAATTGGTCTGGGACTCTGTGGAACAGTTCCGAGTGGAGGGCGTACCGTTTCCCAGACTGATACTATAACGTGGACGGGAAGTGGAAATTTGTAAAAAAAAAAAAATTCTGGCAGACTTCTGGAGACGGTATCGAGGGGTAGATGTATGAGTCATGAATTGAGAGGGGATAGAAGCCGTCTTATATCTGGGCATCTTTCTGTCTCCTTATAGTAATTTATGTATTGGTCTGATCTTAACTACAACATTTCAAGGACTCCTGTAACCGTCAAAGTTAGCAAGTCCAGGAAAAAAAAAAAAACTATAAATTTACAATATATGCTTAAATACTGAATGAATGAGGTTTTCAGAAAGTATATTACCAATTTTTATTAATTCACAAGAATGATTGTTGTCTTCGTTAATTCATTATGTACCAACAAATATACTAAGTGGTTATCGATTATACCATGCGTGACATGGGGTGGTAGAACTACACACAATGGGAAATATAATTACTAATAAAAAGATGGCATTTGCAACGAGAAAAAGAGAGTTGAAGTGCTATATAGAACCTGTACTTGTGAATGGATGTGAAACGTGGACAATGAACAGACAAGCAGAAAAACATCTAATAGGAGTGGACATGTGGTTTCTGAGGAAAATACAAATAATACAATGAACAAACAGAAAAACCAATAACCATGTCGTACAAGAGGCAAGTGAAACCCGCAAACTGACAAGAGGAATTAGACATAGATAGTCAAAAAAATGTTGGGCATGTTATGAGAAGAAGTAAACTAGAGAACTTGGTGACAACTGACGAGATTGAAGGGAAAAGAAAAAGAAGAAGACAGAGAAGTAAATATCTTGATTGCTAGACCACATGGCATGGTCGGAACAAGAACACAGAACTGATCCACGATTCTGATGATCGTGTAAGATGGCAAGTCATGACCGCCCCCGTTGACAGGCAAGGAACATTATGCATGAACGAATGAGAACTAAACATGGACAGTGCAAGACGGAGAGAGATGTTTTCCCACAAATAAAGCAAACATGCGTGGCGTGCTATAAAGTCATTTTTATTACCATCATCATTCATTTTTATATTATTTTAATGCAGTTTCCCACTGTGATTTCTGCTCACTGTGTCTTGTTTCTGTGTAAGGTATGCACATGTGTTTGTGCTTGTTCTAGCCTGCGGGATCTTGATAGACATTTTTGTGTCATGGCATATTATCATAACCTGCTGCAGACGTCATCGGTATTAGTATATGTACATGAGGTCAGCATGGCCGAATTAATACGACCGCAAGCTCTTAAACTTCCAGTGTGCTGCTACCAGGTTCAACCCTTACACTGGTCAGTTGGACTAAAATGGTGACTTCTCGACCTTGATTTTGGGACGTAAATGACAAGTACCTCAGAAGTCAGAGTGGGTTCGCCTGATGACGACGGACACTCGTAACAGGGAAAGCTAATCCGCACGCAAAAATTAGTCCTGTGCACTAGAAGTATAAAGAAAAAACAGCGGCTGCAGCAGGATATAACAATATGAATTGGAAACAAATAGGTATATTAATCTCCTGCGAGAAGAAACGTACTAAACATCAACACGTTGCACATACCTTACAAGGAGATCCATCGTATCTCGAAATACAGGTGAAAATCCGAAATCAGAAGCACTAAATAAAAATATAAAATGAATAATAAAATAAAATAAAATAAAATACACACAAACGCGACAATACGACACAGAGGACGGCCGACGTTTCGATTCTCAGAATCTTTGTCAAGGACAGGACACAACAGATAGCTAACACAACGAAATACAGCAAACAAAGAGAAAAACACATTAATCCAATGCCATGTGGGTCAGAAAAGGTGGCTTTGCCAGCTGCGAGGGCGCTCGTTGGCTGCAGGGTTAAACGTGGGTTGCCAGATAGGATTTAAGTAGCCAAAAATATGCGAACAGTCTGCTATGAAAATATAGGGGTGTGGGGACAGTTAGGTATAGATATAGGGGGGGGGGACAGCATAGTAATAGCTAGTGTAAACAATTGGGGAAGATGGCACAGTTATACCGTAGCGTCCACAACAGTATTGATACCTGCTGGATGGATGCATCCGAGATTGTTGATTAGCTGGCATTCAATTTTGAGCATAACGGGGATGTTGGAGTAGCAGGGTTTTAATGCGGTGACACATACATCGTCGACTCCATTATGGTTGGAGGAATTGAAATGGTTGGGGACAGGTTTGTCAGCGCCCTGATTGATGTCTCTGAGGTGTTCTCTAAAACGGTCAGCAAGACGTCTGCCAGTTTGGCCAATGTATTTCATGTCAAATCGTTTGCAGAGGATGACATAAATAAGATAGCGGGATGTACAAGTGAAAGAATCTTTCAAGGTGAAGGTGCCTAGGGGAAATGCAATCTCTGGTGTCTGAACAACTTCTGGGCATGTCAGACAGTTCTTGCGATGACATTAGAATGTGCCCACAGATGAAGTAACCGTGGGGAGGCGACTATGCACAAGGTGGTCTCTGAGGCTTTGGTTACGGCGGAAAATTACCCTAGGGCCATCAGAGAATACCTCACGAGTGGTTGGATCGGATTCCAAGATGGACCAGTGTCGCAGGAAAATGTGCTTGATGGCATAGGCATGTGGATGGAAGGTGAGGATGAGCTTAGGTTCATTATTAGGAGGTCGCGTTTGTTTGACCAGGGAATTTCCCGCGAGACTTGGGTTATGTGACAGAAAGCTGTGGACAAGACGTCCTCTGGGTAGGACCGTCTGCGGAAAACGTCAAGCATTTCATGGGCTCTCTCGAGGAAGTCATTATCATACTGACAGATACGACGAAGGCGGAGTAACTGGGAATATGGGATGGAATCTTTGCAACTTTTGGGGTGGGATGAGCTGTACAGGAGGAAACCGTGAGCATCAGTAGGTTTGTAGTACACAGAGGTCGTGAGGCCTGTACTAGAAGTAGGAGCACGTGTATGGGCTACGCTTGAGTTGAAAGCGAGGAAACGCAGGCCAATTGTTATATATATATATATATTAAACATAGAGAAAAGAAGTGTGCCTTTTCTCCCCTCAGCATCTATTTACAAATAAAACTGCATTACAGGTTCAGAATAAAATTTAAAATGGGGGAGTTATTTTAAACATGGGTACCGAATAAGTTACCAAATTGTATTAGATTTACTTAACAAATGAAATGAAGGAAATAACTCACCGCACTATAACCATAGCTAGTATATGCGATTCCTTAACGTCTCATACCCCTAAGGCAGTATCCACCATGTGATTACCATTTACCGTTCAAAGCGGATTATATAATCGTTTTAAATATGATACGTATCAGCTGAATTAATATCATTAGAGATTACATAACATCGATTTAAACAGCCCGTAATATATCAGCGCCAACTCTAGCAGCAATCTCCGGGAATGGCTGCTAAAAGCGTCTTCATTGCATGATGGATAAGCTGGTGGTTAGCCAAGTCAAACAAAATATAATCATTTCTCAACATCTCTAATTCTCTCCATTCACACGCCTGGGACATTGGCCAAAAAGTAGACAATCTTGACCCCCACAGGGTCCAACCGGTTTTATTTCCTTCTCTGTTTCATCAAAACTCCACCAGCCCTTGCCTACATTCCCCAGATAACCCTTTCCAGTAATGAGAAATCATTTCTCCTCTGTTGCAGAGGTATTAGCTTGAGTATCGTAAAGTTTTCTGGGCAGGCCATTTTGTGGAAGAAGTGACAAGCTCACAATCAGCAATTTCCATCGTGTCTTTCTGTTCGCTAGGTTTGTGGATTATGACGGCTGGTTTAATGAGGATTCAGCGGCGGACACAACTGCACATAATTGAAAAACTCCTCTTGAAATCAGCAGATTTTGGATGAAAATGTGTGTTTTATTGGTCCAGCTGTTCTTTCAGGGAGCCTGTTCATGTAACAACTCATTCCATAATCCGTCTTACAATCATGTAATAGTTCATCATTTGATACACCCATAACTGCACATACCTTTGATCCATAAAATTATTATATATCGCATAATCCTACTTTATGTCTGTCTGTTCTGGTTGTCTTTCTGTATGACTGTCTATTTGCCTTCTCTGTGTCCCCCTAACTATTATTTGTCTGTTTGTGTCTCTGTGTGTGTTTTATCTATCTAGTTGTAGCTGTCTGCCTGTCTGGTTGTCTGTATGTCTATTATCTTTTTATTCGCCTGTCATAATTACAACCTTATAGAAAGACGGTAATCCATCTACACTTTTTAAGTGAACACGATGAAGACAATAATCAAACGATTGCTTAAAAATGTCACTCACGTTCCTACAAACATCACTAATCTAGAAATACAATCAAGAAGCCCGTTTCCCAGTTACCACTCAGACTCCAAACTTCCCAAACACAAGTAGTTTGACTTAAACATTTACCCCAACACATTTACCCCTACCAAACGAGTCCTTACCCCACACCAAACTTAGTTCAAGCGATGAACACCAAAATCTATCTTGATAGCAGCTCACGGTTTGTTAACCCAGGAATGATGTTTTGTCCGTAATTCCAGTACCACTCAATCACTCAATGTTTTAGGTATTTTATTTACCATTTTGGCCAGCGAGTCGTTATGTCTATCGACAGATCTATTGACAAGGCTGATAATGTGGGAGCTGGTGCTGATGGTAACGATTCAGCTCGCTGGTCAGATGGTGATGGTGTCTGAATAATAGTAGCTCCCATCAAGAAATAGTGTTGGGGGCTGGGGTGAATATGCTGATTATCTTCCAAATCTTTATGTGAAGAGATGTATTAGGAAGAAAGACTGTAAGAGAGAGAGAGAGAGAGAGAGAGAGAGAGAGAGAGAGAGAGAGAGAGAGAGAGAGAGAGAGAGAGAGAGGGAGAGAGACTTTAATTTTAACTTTACTTTAACTTTCATCATCATCATCAAGTGCCATGACTCTCCACAGAAATCGGTCTTTGGTTTACTTGATCACCTCTGCCGTTGATATTCCTCCTTGCCATAGTCGCAATCCTTCCAGGATCATTTCTCGTGGTCTGCCTCTGCTTCTCTTCCCCTCGATCTTTCCAGTTTTCACGATGTTCTCCAGCGCCTCTCTTCTCATCACATGACCAAAACACAAAAAGCTGCTAGTCTCTTTCTTATTGTTGTTTATAATGTTCTAGTTTCATCAGCCTCTTTCAGGCATTCGTTGTTAGTTACTTTGGCAGTCCAAAGAATTCGCAACATTCGTCTCAGGAACCACATCTCTGTTGCTTCCAATCTCTTCCTAATTTGTTCATTTACATTCCAAGATTCACAGAAATACAGCAAAACAGGTTCATATAGCACTTCAGCACTCTCTTTCTTACATTCAATGATAGTGACTTATTGCATAAGATATTCTTCATTTTCTGAAATGCAGCCTTTGCTTGCCATATTCTGTTCTTAGTCTCAGTTGTGCATCTTCTATCATCTATCCGATGTTATAAATGTCCCTTCTATCTCTATTTCACATTTGGGTGTCACCTGTTTCTTTGATAATACCATTGTCACTGTTTTCTTGAAATTCAAGGAGAGTCCTTTTTTTGCACACTCAGTAACTAAAATGTCTAACATCTGTTGATCTGTTGCATTGTCCGCTATCAATACTGCGTCATTTTTTTTAAAATGTTGCATATTCCTAGCAGCTCCCCCGATGGTGTTTCCACCTTGTCGTGGTGGGGGAGCTTGAGTTTATCAATGACCCTGAGAGCTATGCCGGCGGTAGCGTAGCTACCAGCAGGGCCTCCAAAGCCGGACAGGTCAAAGGGTAGAGAACAGACAAAGAGAAACACCCTGGTCCTCCAGGTTGGGGGCTGAAGCGTGGGGTTAACATCCCCACCTTTGTAAAAACCATTTTGTTACGAAACAGATTCATGAGCCTCGAATTCGGACTGACTTATTTGGACATCGACCTTGGAACGTTAAAGGACTTTTGAGATTTGGAACATGGAATGTACGGACACTATATCGAGCTGGAGCGGCCGAAGAACTAACCCGGGAGCTGGTTGAGTATAAAATGGATATAACAGCAATTCAAGAAATAAGGTGGCCAGGAGATGGTAGATTAGAGCAAAATGGAATGATTATAATATATGGAGGAAACACCCAAAATAAACATGAATTAGGAACAATTTTTGTCATAAAAAAAGAGTTATGGGGGAACGTTCTAAACTTTATAGCTGTTAATGATAGGATTAGAAAATTACGAATAAAAGGTAAATGGAAAAATATAACGATGATTAATGTACATGCACCTACTGAAGAGAAAGAAGATGATATTAAAGAAGACTTTTATAATGATCTGGAAGATGTCATAGAAGAAACCCCCAAACAGGACATCCTGATTGTGCTGGGAGACTTCAACGCAAAAATAGGTAGAGAGCAAACTCATAAAAATGTTGCTGGTATGGAAAACCTACATACAACTTCAAATGATAATGAATGGAGAGACATCAACCTAGCAGAAGCCAAAGAACTGCAGATCAGCAGTACCAGACTGCAAAGAAAGGATATACATAAACAAACTTGGAAATCATGTGACAAGAGAACCTATAATCAAATAGATCACATTTTAATTAACAACAAAAATGCATAAAACATACAACAAGTTAGAAGCTATAGAGGAGATGAGTGCCACAGCAACCACTTCCTCGTTGGGGCAAAATTTAAAATAAAATTTAAGAGAGCTTTCTATGCTAAACTACAAAGGTTACACCCAACATATAACAGAGAAAAACTACAAGAAATTAAAGTCAAAGAGAAATTTACTGATGACATAAAATGTAAAATTGAAATTCTACAAAACCCGATGGAGGAAAGCGTTGACCAAACTTGGTTGAACATCAAGAATACAATTCAATCTACTGCAGAAAAATGTCTCGGTGTGTTAACCACGAATAGAAAGAACAGATGGTTCAATCCAAAATGTGAAGAAGCAGTCATTAGAAAAAGAATGCCAGACAGCTATGGCTAAATGACATCAACAACATCCAAAAGGAAGAGCAATATATAAATGAATGTACAGAGGCTACAAAAATAGTTCGACAGCAGAAGCGATAATATATGAGTGATATAATCAAAGATATGGAAACTAATCACCAGAAAAACGAATCCAGAAAGTTTCTTAAAGAACTGAAGTCAATGAAACGAGGGCACCAAAACAACACATTTGGTTTAAAAGACAAAAATGGGAATATGATAAATACCAATGAGATAATGTGCAACACATGGAAAGAATATTTTGTTGAATTACTAAATTGTGAAGCTCCAAGTAACACTTTCCCACAGGAAGAGGTTGTAACGTGTGAACCACAAATTGAAGAAACTGCATTTGAAGAAATCCTATATGTAATCACACGACTTAAAGACAATAAGGCAACTGTGGCTGATGGAATTGCTGCTGAATTTATAAAGGCTGGTGGCTATGCATTACATCTAAAGTTATACGAACTAATAATAAAAATCTGGATGACTAAAGAATTACCTCATGACTGGAAAGAGTCATTATTGATACCTGTCTTTAAGAAAGGAGACAAGTTCCAGTGTGAAAATTATAGAGGAATATCACTACTGTCTATAAGCTATAAGATTTTAAAAAGGCGTATGATAGTGTCCATAGGAATAGTCTCTGGAATGCTATGCGGGAATTTGGAATACTAAGGACGTTAATCAACATGACCAGACTGTGACATGTTTGATTGATGACAGAGGACCTAGTTAGTAGTGTTCTCTGGAAATATATCTTGAATAATAAATAGACAAGATAAAGGATATGATTTTGCACGTTTTTGTCTAGAGGTCTCTCAAATGAGATAGATAATCATTCCCGCCTAGCCCTTTTGGAGAACCATTTTTCCTTTGGCTCAGAACCCCCACTGTGAGACTACCAAGTATCTACACAGAAATTTATAAAAGAAGAAAAAGGTTCCCTCAAGGCCAAAAGGAGATCTGAACTATTCGCCCCTGTACAACTGAGGATCTACTTCACTCATCATAGTGTTGTCAGTGTGCTATTCGTCCGTCACATTAGATCTTCCCTTATTTATTTTGTGTCAAAAGTGACCTATATCAGTTGTCCAATTATATCTTAGGACTTTAGGTTTTCATATTAGCAGACAAACTCAACAATAACTGTACATAACATCTGTTGAAACAAGACATCTACATGACAGGTTCTTGACAAGAGTGGGACAAACATTCACATGGAATTGTTTACACCACAATTGTGCAAGACATACATCATGAGAGATACTTGACAACATCTATACAGGACTTTTCACAATATCTGTAACCAACCACAGAAACTTAAGACAGTCATCAGAGACAATACTTGACAGCAACTGTGCAAGACATTCTCCTGAGACATGTACTTAAAACACTGGTTCATTAATAATTTTATTGAGCTGCCGGTGGGTCGAGTGAAGACCAATGAGACATCCGTTTGCCATGTCAACACTTCAAAAGGTACATGCATAATGTACAAATATGCTGAACATGCATGCAGATAAACATGATACAACAACTCCTAATTACACCACCAACTTATCAATCTTATCTTCTCCTCCTCTCTAATCTCTAACTACACCACTGATTTACAGTATCTATCATCACTTATTGTCTCTTGGGAATTTTATAAAATCCTATCATGGGAAATTTAAGGGAGGACTATTGTTCTGGATCAGTTTGCATCCTGTTATCATCAGCAATTGATGTTGGAAAAGCTCCAGGTAGCAAACTTCCTATAATAAGTTCCATGGCAGATCATTTCCTCTTGAGAACAGAATTTGGGATGATGATACGGTACTGTCTCTCTCTGTAGACCAGACTGCTGGTGAAAGCTGACACTGGTTACTTCGGGTGGTTGAGGATAACACTCTCCTGACATTGGGAGATGTATACTCGGTACATGTAGAACATGACTTGTCGCAGAGACCCAGAGTTATTAACAAATCCACTTCACTTGGCTAGTCTAACCTCACCTACTCTTCAAGTCTTCATTCAATAATAACTGTGTGAGCACCAGGCTGGTCATTCTCCAAGTTAAGTCTCAGATGAACAATCATTACAAGTTACTTCACTAGTTCTCTATGAATGTAGTTATTAACAAGAGACTTGATTTTGATTTCTCAGATGACATTGATTCACTTAATGATCACTGTACTGATCCTTATAAGAATCATTAAATCACATTAATGGATTCAACAGAACTGTTTGTCTCCCCATTTTCATTCAGCGGTTAGAGAGCTGAGATAAAAGCCTCAAAGAAATTCCTACATTGTGGATTCTAGAAGATTAAGTGTTCCATTGGGGCACAGGTTTACTTTCCATGAAGATAAAGGCTGGCAACTCAGCCTGTGTTCTCCTGTGATTATCCCATGGTTTTCACTTATAGGGAGTTGGTTCTGGATTTTGGGACTTCTGGTTAGTTGTCCCAGATGATATATGAAAGCCTCTCCACCATCCTTTTTGTTCTCTGTTGATATACAAAATGGCACAACATCTCTTTACATTTGTTAAAAGATAAGGTTATCATACATCAACATACACAGATTGGAGATGGGGGGGTTAATGGAAGGGTGTTGTTCAAGCACACCTCTCCTGGTTGATAATGAAGTGTATTTCACTCTGATGTACTGTGGGTATATGTTTTCATTATTCACCCCTATCTGTGGTAATCACAAGCCTATATGCTGAGACAGGGGTAACCTACACAATTACAAGTACATCATCATTATGTGTTCTTCCCCCACTGAGTAATGTCCATATCTACTACAGTAGGTAAAGAACCCAAATTGCATAAGCAATTGTTCACATATGCACCAAAGCACATAGGGGAAAAACATGTTTAGTCCTTGTAAATTTGCATGAGCCATACATTATATTCAGCCGACTAAGACACAGGTTCACACACCTATTGTCCTTTTAGGAACTAGTTTATATGAACCAACCAACAGTAGAGGTACCAGTGTAATACTTCAGAGAGAAATTATATTAATTCTCTTGAGCGTAATTTAGCCACCAGACATCACAGGAACTTTGCAATTCTGGCGTGCCATACACGTCCTGTTTACATATGGATATTGAAGCATCTGTCTTTCTACTAATGTGAGAGGCTATTCATCAGATCACCAGCTCACTCACTCCAACATTCTCAGCATTTATAAAGGAACTTGTACATGTTTACATCACACATTCCAATCCAGACTGCCAAATTTTAACTTGCAAGAGCAGGGTACAGTTGGGTTACGAATGAGTCATGCTAGGCATTAAGAATGCACAAATGGTTTGCGAATTTGCATTGAGTGTAATTTACAATCATCAAGCATACGCAACCATTCACAACAGGGGAATGATATGCACTTGGAGTATTACAGCGTGAAAGACCTGACAGGTTGAAGATGCAGTGTTCAGAATACTGGCACACAGAAGTTCTGTTTTGACTTTCACATTTTCTTCATAAAATACTCTTATATTCTTCTCTTTCGTTCACTAGGCATAACCACAACATTAAAGTATGTTTTAAAGTGGTACCTGTTATCCAGAGAACAATATTTTACGGAATCTTTCGGGCATTTTTGCGTCCCCACATCACAATTAGCGACTGCTACTGGTGGAATCCCGGCTCAAACTACCAGATATTTGAAATTTGGCCTAGAGAATAGCGTGGGCTCCCACTTATTGGCCAATCAAAAAGCGAGCGCATACCGCTGCCCTACCCCACCGCGTTCTGGAACCTTCGAATCTAATAATAGCCCTGCTATCTGGATGGTCTCCGTTCAAAACTAAAAGTATTATTATGGAAGTGGGGGACTGGGAATGTGGACATCTGATCCATCATGCCACACAGACTATGCATGGTAGATACTTATAATATAGTAACATATAAAGGCAGGAAATCAGACCCTTTCCAAATAACATCTGGCTTGAAATAGGATGATGCACTCTCGCCGCTACTCTTCAATCTGGCTCTAGAGAAATTTGTAAGGAGGGTAAAGGAGGAATGTGATATTGGAGGAACATCCACGCTGCTTGGTTATGCAGATGATATAGATATTATAGGGGAAAATGAACAAAAGCCATTGGAAATATTGACTCACTTAAAGGAAAAAGCCCAACAGATGGGACTGGTTATCAACCAAGAAAAGACAGAATATATGATAATTTCAATAGAAGGGATGGCTAAAAACTCTGGCCACATACAAATAGATAATATGACCATTAAAAGAACGGAAACATACAGATACCTGGGTACAATCTTCAACTGCTCCAACATCATAAGGGAAGAAATACAAACTAGAATCAATTCTGGAAATAAGATATACTATGCACCACAACATCTATTAAAATCAAAGGCGCTATCTCGTAACACCAAGATCACAATATACAAAACACTGATCAGACCAGTTGTGATGTATGGCTCTGAAACCTGGACTACAACGAAAGGAGACGAAGCCTTGCTATAAACCTTTGAGAACAAAAACGCATCTTTGGACCCATTAGGGATACACAAAGTGGAGAGTGGAAAAGAAGAAGTAACAAAGACATTTATGATCTGTTTAAGTCCCCGCTAATCACTGGTATCATGAAGGCTAATAGACTACAATGGCTGGAGCATATAGAAAGAATGGAAGATAATAGGGAAACAAAACACGCTTACACTCAGGAAATAAATGACCGTAGACCCCGAGGTAGACCAAGAAGACGGTGGAGAGATAATATATATATATATATATATATATATATATATATATATATATATATATATATATATATATATATATATATATATATATATATATATATATATATAGACCTACAAGCACTTGGAATCAACGTCTGGCAAGAGAATGTCAACCAGAGAGACGAATGGAGACGGATTGTATCTGCAGCAAAGAACCTCAATGGCTCGGAAAGCTGAAGACGAAGAAGATATTCCTTGCAGGACGTTGCAGTCAACACCGGCTATTTTCAGCTGCTGTTGATGTACTAGGAAATTTTACGTTCAGTAATTTGCCATTGCTTTCTGAACGACCGGCTCCCATACCAACACGTTATAAAAGAACGCGACACGGTCTGCTGCACAAATCGGTCGCGACTGCGTTTCGAACGCATGGTAAGCAGCTCATGCTAGCCTTTCCCCAAGGAGACCGGTGTCATTTGCATAGCGTATATTATTTATTTTAAAAGGGTAACAAATTGGGCACTTTGGCCCGTCTTACATTCGGCCCTTCCAATCACTCATCTTTCATTCATCTGTAGTGCATGATACATAGGAAAAAAACATTGTCAAATGCATATTTTCAACATAAACAAAGTATATTACACCAACCAACCACACACCCATTCACCCACACATTCACCCACCCACCCACAGACACACATACATTACCACACCAATTCATCCATCTCACTTTCACATTCTACCACCCACACACACATCCCTCCTACACACGCATCCCCCAACCACATACACATCACTCAACCCACAAACACACATCCCTGAGCCACACACACATCACCCACCCACACACACCCACACATCCTCCACCAACACCCCCCCCCATCCACCCACACACACATCCCTCACACATAATGCCTGCAACCACACACACATCTCCCCACCAACACACAGACATCTCCCCGCCCACACAGACATACCCGCAAACACATCCTCACACGCAAACACATCTTCCCATCTACCCACACACCCATCCACCCTTAAACATCTCCCACCCAACCCCCCCACAACCCACACATACATCCCTTACCCACCCCACTCACACATACCCCTCTCACACCCCACCCATCCATATACGCATCCACCACACCCCTACACACACGCCCATATACCCACACTCACATATCCACCACCCACACACACTTCCCTCACCCACCTATCCACACACCCATCCACCTACACATCCCCCCACTAACACACACACACACCCATCCACCAACCAAAACATCCCTCACCCACAAGCACATCCCCCACCCACCCACCGACCCACACACCCTCCTCCCACACACACCCCCTCCCACACACACAAGCCCCAGGCACACATTCATGTCCCCACTAGCCACCACCCCACCTACCCACCCCACCCCACCCACACACATCCCTCCATCCACGAACATGTTCTTCACCCACACACCATCCCACAGCCCACAACACGTACCCACCACACATCATCCACCCACCCTCCCACACCTACACACACACCTCCAAACATCCAGTAAAACACAAATCTCCAACGACACACACATCCCCCTACCAACCCACACATCCTGCAGCCACCCAAACCTCCCCTACCCACCCAAACAAATACCTCCCACACGCATCTATTCCCCACTCACGTACACATCCACCACCCAATCACATCTCCCATCCACACATGCATCTCCCCACCCATACACACCCAACAACACACGCATACATCCCCCGACCACCCACCCCCACATAACCTTCAACCCCAACAGGCCCCACCCAAACACACATATCGACTACAAACACACACTAACCACACATAAACACACCCCACCCATCTCCCAACCCTCACATCCACCACACCTCCATACCCCCACACACACCCATACATCCCCACCCACCCACACATTTCCCACCTAACAATACCCACACACACCCAAACACACATCTCTCACCCACATATCAGTCACCCAAGCAAACACCCACCCACCCACAAATAACTCACCTATAGACACATCTCTCCACCAGCCCACACATCCCCATCCACCCACATACACCTCCACAAACATCTCTCCACCACCCATCACCACCTACCCATCCCCCATCCATACACATATCCCACACCATACATCATCCACCCATATACACATATCCCCACTTCATCCCTCAACCTAAACACCCACACACCAACCACACCCCATACACACACTCCACTGATCAACCCACACATCACCCACCCAGCCTCCTGCACACCCCCACCCACGAACACCCACCCACGAACACCCACACACCCATACCCACCCACGCAAATACAATCTCTCACCCACACAACCCTCACCCACACACACCCTATGCACACACGCATCCATCCCCTACACACATCTCCCCACCACCCACATATCCGCCACCCATACACGCATCTCTCACCCACACACACATCCCCCACACACAATCATCTTGCCATCCACACACCCCCACCCATACACACATCCCCACACACATCCCCCACCCACCTATCCCCCAACCCACACACACATTTTACCACGCACACACATCCACCCCCCCCCCCCACACACACACACACACACACACACATCCTCACATCTAGACACATACATGATGTCTCAAATAATCACCGAAACTAATATGAACAAACTCCCACATTTTGCACACACACACGCATTGACGACTATCATGAGCATTCTCCCAAAAATGCAAAATATAGAGAAAACATTATACATTTATATTGTGTAACGTAAAAATAAAGTGAAAATTTTAAATAATACAAATTCATAACATTGACATAAACTTGATGGAATAAGCAGTACATGTTACAAAATCAGGTGGCAGTAAAAATGATAATATGAAAGATGGGGTACAGAAAAAAAAATATGGAATAGCAATGCGGTACAGAGAAACTATGGAATAGCTTGTCATTTCCCTGTCTGTTTTCCCTTTCACACACACTAACTCTCTCGTTGTCTCACTCTTCCCCTCACTCACACTGACTCAATCTCACTCTCTCTTACTCTCTCCCATACACAGACATACATACATTTTCCCACATTCTCTCTCTCTCTCTCTCTCTCTCTCTCTCTCTCTCTCTCTCTCTCTCTCTCACACACAGACACACACATTCACTCTCTCACCCAATCTCTCACTCGGTAACTCACTCTCACTTATATTCAATTGCTCACTCTCTCTCTCACTCACATTCACCTACTCAATCTCTAAATCGCATTTACTTACTCACTCTCTCACTCACACACCCAGACAAACAGACACACACACTCACTCTCTCACTCAGACTCACTCACTATCTCACTCACTCTCTCTCGTAGTATCTCCCTCTCTCTCACTCTCTCTCTCTCTCTCTCTCTCTCTCTCTCTCTCTCTTATCTCTCGCTCACTCACTCTCATTAAATCTCTTACTGTCTCTCACTCCCACACACAGAGACAGACACACACACATCCACACATATACATTCACTCTCACACTCACTTACTCTCTCTCACCCCCACTCTCTTTCTCTCTTTCTCTCTCTCTCTCTATCTCTCTCTCTCTCTCTCTCTCTCTCTCTCTCTCTCTCGCACACACACAGCCAGATAGTGAGAAATTATACCAATAGGTGAATTATAGTGGCATATAGTCGGTAATGATTAAGTATTGAAAGAGTTGTCGGTTAAATGTGTAGGGACTCATTGAAGTTTTCAGATCAAGAGGAAGATCATTCCATAAGTGAGCCCCAGAATAGGCGAAACATGTTTTGTATAAGTTCAATCTCGGTTTTGAGACGTATACTATATTCAAGCGTTCGCTGTTCATTGCATTAGACTGAATCAACGGTAGAAGATACTCTGGGGTATTTTGAGATATAATGTTATTCATTAATTTGCCTTTGTTATAAAGGAAGCGCTTTTGAAGTTGTAGAAGCCTTAGATGACTATATAAATTATTACATGCTTTATGCCAGAAACTAGACGTATAGCGTGGTGTTGTGGAAAACATAGTCGTTTCATATTAGATTCAGGGCAATCATGGAGCAATAATCGAGAAGTCATTGGATATATAGGATGTATAAATATTTTTCGTGTGCTTTCGTCCAGGAAGTGCTGGATTTTAGCAAGTTGGTAAACTTTTTGTGCTATTTTCTTGGTAAGAACGTGAACATGAGAGCTCCAGTTTATATATATATATATATATATATATATATATATATATATATATATATATATATATATATATATATATATATATATATAGAGAGAGAGAGAGAGAGAGAGAGAGAGAGAGAGAGAGAGAGAGATAACAAACGAACTTTATTTTCATAAGGTTAATAATTGGGCAAGCAGGTCTCTGCTCTCATACATTATTTCATTCATACATCACTTATAAAGCTAATCTGTGGCAACAACGACAACAGCAGAAACAACATACGCATCATACACGCATGGCAAATGTTCAATTATTAACCATACATGACTCACCTAAGCTAAGTTGTGACATGTCAAATATAGTTAACCAAGAAGAACGAAATACCACAAAGTAATATAAAAGTAAATGGGAATATTCTTATGCAGTACAATTATCTCTGAATAATCATATCATCTAATGGGAAATGTCTTTAAGAGATTAGAACAAGAATAGCCATGGCGAAGGTAGCCTTTTGCAAGATGGAAAACATACCTACTAATAAAAATATGTCATTTGCAACGAGAAAAAGAGTGTTGAGGTGCTATATAGAACCTGTGCTTTTTTATGGATGTGAAGCGTGGACAATGAGCAAACAGGCTGAAAAACATCTGATGGCTGTGGAAATGTGGTTTCTGAGGAAAATGCAAAGAATATCATAGACAGACAGAAAAAAAAACAGAAAAAAAACCATGGGCCAAGTCCTACAAGAAACAAATCAAACTTATTAGAGATATTAGATGTAGACATTTAACATTTTTGGTCCAATTATGAGAAGAAATAAATTGGAGAACTTGGTGACAAATGGCAAGACTGAGGGGAAAAGAACAAGAATTGCATGTATAGGGTTTTGTGGTGTCTGTGATTCGTTCTAGAGCTAAGCTTACTTTGTATAAGTCTGTCCTAGGCTTAGGGACGTGTAATATGTTGAGTCATTTGCAGTGTCTTACATTATATGTAAACAATGGCGAAAAGTGGCTTGGAGAACATTGATATATGTTTGTGTGAATTAAAATAACCTTTAGGTAAAAATTAAGCGTTTGCGGAGTGGTAGCAGCAGAAGTCGTTTATATAAGCTAGAATTGTCGGTAACATTTTACTATAAACTAAACCAACAGTTCTTGTCTGGAGTGAGTAAAGGCGCTTAGTGATTTAATTTGCAGTCATACCGATCGTGGAGCAATAGCCAATATATGACTTTGTATGTGAAAAGTATAGAATATCTTTCTTGTGTTTTCATCAAGGACATTGTTAATTTTAACAAGTTAGTCGAATTATTGACGGCTTCGTGGCTTAGAGGTTATGACTTTTCTCCGTAATCTCGTATACTCTCGTCAGTAACGTGATGACGGTGAGAATCAGCAGTGGTTCGAATCGCATCGGTAACTTACGGGGTATGTGAGCCGGCCGCTCAGAAAGCAATGGCAAACTACTGAGCGTAATCTTGCCAAGAAATCAACATACAGCTAAAAGATGCTGGTGTTGGCAGCGATGTCCTGTAAAGGATATGCAAAAATAAAAAAAAATAAAAAATCGAATTATTATTATTATTATTTTATGTTGCTGTTTGCTTAACACGGGAATTAAAATGTACATATGTATCAATGAGACCCAGTGTTTTGTGATCAGTTGCATTTTCTACAGGCATGTTATCGATGTGGAGTTGAAGTGTTCTCTGTGAACTCAGATTGCGAAGTCTCTGCCTGGTTGCACGGATACTTGCAGCACATTACAGTTCACATAGCGCTTGTAAACGCTGTTGGCCTCCGCAAATAGATCGCAGGATCACAGGACGATGAAATATGTCAGGGAATATCATTTATATACATGGCAGAAAATATAGTGCCAAGTATAGAGCACTTAGGCACTCATGTATTAAAGTTAGTGATCTGAGATGACGATTTATTGAGAGGATGAGAGAGAGAGAGAGAGAGAGAGAGAGAGAGAGAGAGAGAGAGAGAGAGAGAGAGAGAGAGAGAGATAGAGAGAGAGAGACAGACAGACAGACAGACAGACTGACAGACAGAGACAGAAATAGAGGACAAGAGAGAGAGAGAGAGATAGAGAGACAGACAGACAGACAGACAGACTGACAGACAGACAGACAGAGACAGAAATAGAGGACAAGAGAGAGAGAGAGAGAGAGAGAGAGAGAGAGAGAGAGAGACAGACAGACAGACAGACAGACAGACAGACAGACAGACAGACTGACAGACAGAGACAGAAATAGAGGACAAGAGAGAGAGAGAGAGAGAGAGAGAGAGAGAGAGAGAGAGAGAGAGAGAGAGAGAAGATACCTGGGTGGTCTAGGGAAAGGCATGGACAGCCTTCTCTCAAATCCTATTATGATGATACCGATGTTACTTTTCATTTCATATAATTGTTCGCTGTTGAAACTGACATGCATCTGTCCTCGTCTTTTACGTCTTAGTGTTTGGCTTGTGCTCACACATATATCTCGTTTCTCTTTTCAAACTCGTCTCTTGAGATTCCCATACGTTTCATGTGTCGTTTTTTATGTCTTGCACGCGTCGTTTTGTAATACCTGCCTATCTCAATATCTTAGAGTTTGTTTTCATCTCAGTAAACGCAGGATATCTTGATCTGAAAACTGTACTTGTTTGCAACACCTAAAGAGTTTTGTCGTAAATCAGTTGAATGAAGGCACTCGTCTAGTCCAGTAAATTATCATCCAGATAACGTGAGGCAATTAAACATTTTCAGTGCAAAGTGATTATAACTGGAAGCTCTCGCCGAACTTGAACAGCCGAATAGAAACAAGCAACAAGATATGGTGATCGGAAAATGAGTAATAAAACGGCTTAATTTGTTGCGTAAGCGAAAATATATGGCGAAGGGGTTCAATCAATCAATCAATCAATCAATCATGTGCCATGCCGGAAAGCGTGGGCGGTCATGACTCGCCATTTCACTCGATCACCAGAGTCGTGGATCAGCTCAGTGTTCCTGAAGGGGTTACGAATAAATAAATACCGAGTTCGCAACATGCGAAGCAAACCACATCGTGTTGGTTTTCATACAATGGTATGAGTGTCGGTCGTTCAGAAATCAATGGCAAACTACTGAACGTAAACTTAAGAAATCACAAACAGCCAAGCTTGACTGTGACGTTCAGTAAAGGATATGCAACTAATCTTTAATCTTTAAACACATATTCTTGAGCTGGTTTACAAGACAACAAAAGAACGAATTCACTGACAACATGACATTGCATTATATCACCAATATCACGTGCCAAGCCGATAAGCGTTGGCGATCATAAGTCGCCATCTCACACGATCACCAGAGCCTTTGATAAGGTCTGTATTTTTTTTCATTGTATACCATGTGGTAAAGGCACCTAGATAATTATCTAAATGGCTTCTTCTCATTTTTCACATCAATTTTGTCAGTTGTCACAAAGTTTTCAGTTAATTTTTTTTTTCTCATAACATGTTCACAGAATATTAAATGTTTACGCTTAATTTCTTTAACCAATTAATGGATTTAATTTGCTTCTTGTAGGACTTGCACGCCGGTCTCCGCGGTGAAGGGCTTACAGACGCGGTTCGTAATCCCATATACACGTGTTCGAAACACAGCTGCGCGCTATTTGGTATCAGACTGCGTTGCGTTGGTTTTGCATTGGTATTGGTGTCTAAAGCTATACGAACTAATAATAAACATCTGGAGGACAGAAGAATTACCCCATGACTGGAAAGAGTCATTATTGATACCTATCTTTAAGAAAGGAGACAAGTTCCAATGTGAAAATTATAGGGGAATATCACTCCTGTCCATAAGCTATAAGATACTATCCGCGGTATTACTAAATAGACTAAAACCATATTCAGAAGACATATTAGGTGACTACCAGGCGGGTTTCAGACAAAACAGATCAACAATAGATCAGATATTTATCTTACGACAAACAGCCGAGAAAAGTTGAGAATGTAAATAAGATCTCCATAAAATTTTTGTGGATTTTAAAAAGGCTTATGATAGTGTCCAAAGGAATAGTCTATGGAATGCTATGCAGGAATTTGGAAAACCAAGGAAGTTAATCAACATGACCAGACTATGTATGGAAGATACTTATAATATAGAAACATATAAAGGCAGGAAATCATACCCTTTCCAAATAAAATCTGGCTTGAAACAGGGTGATGTACTATCGCCGCTCCTTTTCAATCTGGCTCTAGAGAAAGTTGTGAGGAAAGTAAAGGAGAAATGTGCTATTGGAGGAACATCCAAACTGCTTGATTATGCAGATGATATAGATATTATAGGGGAAAATGAACAAAATACATTGGAAATATTGACTCACTTAAAGGAAAAAGCTGAACAAATGGGGCTGGTTATCAACCAAGATAAGACAGAATATATTGTAATTTCAAGAGAAGGCTAAAAACTCTGGCCACATACAAATAGATAATATGACAATTAAAAGAACGGAAACATACAAATACCTGGGTACAATCTTCAACTGCTCCAACATAATAAGGGAAGAAATACAAGCTAGAATCAACTCTGGAAGTAAGATATACTATGTACTTCAACATCTGCTAAAATCAATTGCGCTGTCTCGTAACACCAAGATCACAATATACAAAACACTGATCAGACCAGTTGTGCTGTATGGCTCTGAAACCTGGATTACAAGTAAAGGAGACGAAGCATTGTTACAAACCTGGAGTACAGAGTGTTAAGACGCATCTTTGGGCCCATTAGGGATACAAACGAACGAAGAAACTTTATTTTTAAAGGGTTAAGAATCGGGCACGCAGGCCCGTCTAACATTCTGCCCTTCTTTCCCTCTCTTTCATACATTATTTCATTCACACATCATTCAAGGCTATCAGAGAACAGCAACAATATAAAAGATATGCATTATAAAGGCATGGGCAAAATGCGAACATCAATACTATACGACTTAGTAATATTAGCTAATGGTGTGACACTTGTTATTAGCCATGTGGAATATACTGGCCTACCAAAATGGGACTGGCTGTTATACTAGGGTTTTATTATTATTATTATTTGTATTATTAAGGGGGAAGATAATCCGTACTGAGATAGTGTTCGAACAATTTGTGATTATATGTATAAGGAGTGGTGATGTCTTTGATTACAGAGCTCTACACAAAGTGGAGAGTGGAAAAGAAGAAGCAACAAATACATTTATGATCTGTTTAAGTCCCCGCTAATCACTGGTATCATGAAGGCTAATAGACTACAATGGCTGGGACATATAGAGAGAATGGAAGATAATAGGGAAACAAAACTCGCTTAAACTCAAGAAATAGATGACCGTAGACTCCGAGGTAGACCAAGAAGACGGTGGAGAGATAATATACATACAGACCTACAAGCACTTGGAATCAGCGACTGGCAAGAGAAGGTCAACCAGAGAGACGAAGGAAGATGGCTTGTATCTGCAGCAAAGAACCTCAATGGCTCGGAATGCTGAAGAAGAAGAAGAAGATTGGTGTCGATCGTTCAGAAACTACTGAATTAAACATGCCAAGATGTCACAGCGGCAGAAATGCTGGTGTTCACTGCGATGTCCCGTAAACAGGATAAGCAACAACAAAAAAAGCACTTGCACATTGGTTGTTACTGTCTATCCAAGGTATTCTTTTGAACTGACGAATTATCGCATTCTGTGTATCTGTATAGTTGATAGTCTGCCTTCTTCTTCTACGATCAACGTTTGCTATGCGTCTATTCCAGCAGTGGTTACAAACAGGATGGTTCGCCTGAGGTCTTCACAGGCCCCCTAGAGCTTCGTTGGAAGTGTCGTTCCTGTAGGCCAGATTTTCTCCCTCAGGTGAGGTCAGGACAGTCTTGTAGGACAGTCTTGTAGGACAGTCTTGTAGGACAGTCTTGTAGGACAGTCTTGTAGGACAGTCTTGTGGGACAGTCTTGTAGGACAGTCTTGTAGGACAGTCTTGTAGGACAGTCTTGTAGAACAGTCTTGTAGGACAGTCCTGTAGGACAGTCTTGTAGGACAGTCTTGTAGGACAGTCTTGTAGAACAGTCTTGTAGGACAGTCTTGTAGGACAGTCTTGTAGAACCGTCTTGTAGAACAGTCTTGTAGGACAGTCTTGTAGGACAGTCTTGTAGAACAGTCTTGTAGAACAGTCTTGTAGAACAGTCCTGTAGGACAGTCTTGTAGAACAGTCTTGTAGGACAGTCTTGTAGGACAGTCTTGTAGAACAGTCTTGTAGAACAGTCTTGTAGAACAGTCTTGTAGGACAGTCTTGTAGGACAGTCTTGTAGAACAGTCTTGTAGGACAGTCTTGTAGGACAGTCTTGTAGAACAGTCTTGTAGGATAGTCCTGTAGGACAGTCTTGTAGGACAGTCTTGTAGGACAGTCTTGTAGAACAGTCTTGTAGAACAGTCTTGTAGGACAGTCTTGTAGGACAGTCTTGTAGAACAGTCTTGTAGGACAGTCTTGTAGGACAGTCTTGTAGGACAGTCTTGTAGGACAGTCTTGTAGAACAGTCTTGTAGAACAGTCTTGTAGAACAGTCTTGTAGGACAGTCTTGTAGAACAGTCTTGTAGGACAGTCTTGTAGGACAGTCTTGTAGGACAGTCTTGTAGGACAGTCTTGTAGAACAGTCTTGTAGGACAGTCTTGTAGGACAGGATGGTTCGCCTGAGGTCTTCACAGGTCCAATAGGGCTTCACTGGAAGTGTCGTTCCTGTAGGCCAGATTTTCTTCCTAAGGCGAGGTCAGGCCAGTATTGTAAGACAGTCTTGTGGAAAAGCCTTGTAGGACAGACTTGTAGGACAGTCTTGTAGGACAGTCTTGTGGATCAGTCTTGTAGGACAGTCTTGTAGGAGAGTCTTGACGGACAGTCTTGTAGGACAGTCTTATGGGACAGTTTTGTAGGACTGTCTTGTAGGACAGTCTTGTAGGACAGTCTTGTAGGACAGTCTTGTATGACAGTCTTGTAGGACAATCTTGTATGACAGTCTTGAGGGACAGTATTGTGTGACAGTCTTGAGGGTCAGTCATGTAGGTCAGTCTTGTGGGACAGTCTTGTGGGACAGTCGTGTAGGACAGTTGTCTGCTGCTTGTGATTTACTAAACAGTGAGTCTCAGTAGTTTGCCACAGGTTTCTGAAAGAATGAGGTCCCTTACCGTCACATTACACTTCAAACGGTCTGCTTCTAAATAACATGCAACTGATTTTGAATATTCCACTCGATTCTCCCTGGAAATGTGGAACACATTTTCATTACGCCCTAAGCCCAAAAAGAAACGGTTTCCCCACACTCATTACACCCCTCCAAATCTACTAGCAATAAGATCCTTTACCCCTAAGTGAGATGTGTATACGTTACAACTAACAGGACGACATAAAAAAGATTAATTGACAGCGCAAAAGAGCATTCTTGATTCGTCGTCGAGTTGTCAGGAACAAGGAATGAGTTTGCTTGCCACAGAACAGCACCTCCTAAAGAAGTTAAAAGGTGCAAGTGGAAGATAACATATGCTGAGGGGAGATGGAGATTGTGTCAATATGTGCTTTGTTCATAAGTGTTCAACCTGCATTTATTACCACAAGCTTATTCATGAGACATGTCTGACGAGAAACATGTGGCCTTTGTATTAGCGTAAAATATGACAGCTTGGCATATGAGCGGTACGAAGTGTAGAATGAAAGAAGGAGGACGGAAGAGGCAGAAGACGGAAGATTGAGTGAGAGAGAGTATTTACGAAAATAATAAGAAAAATACACAATCTGATAGACAGAGAGACAGATAAACAGAGAGACAGGCAGAAAAAGAGACAGGGAGAAAAAAAAGAGAGGCAGAGAGAGAGAGAGAGAGAGAGAGAGAGAGAGAGAGAGAGAGAGAGAGAGGGGGGGGGGGGAGTTACGTCTGATTCTCTGATATCTTTACGTTTATACTATGAAATCAACAATAAAGTTATGCCTATCAAAAATACATTAATCGCTTGGTATTAAACCAGAACAAATCGTACGATTACTCACCAAACACAGTTTGTTAGTGTGCAGAAATTGTTGCAGACGAATAGTGCGTTTTATTTCTCCCAAAGCTTATCAGTGGCTGGCAGTTGTCAATGGAATGCCACGCAGGTGTGTGATATCTGCAATTTAGAACAAGCCAGAGTTGCAGAGGAATGTAAGATTAACTTGACGTACAGGACTAATGCTTTTAGTAATGAACTTTGCTCATTTACCCGAAGCGCAGCCTTAGAATCTACTCTGACAAGCTTGTGTACGTTGTTCTAGACAATACAAGCTTTTTTAAAACATTTCTCCTCTTCTTATGCTCAATATCTCTCACTGGAGCATACGTCTTCAACTATCTGAGACCAAGCCCATTATTGACTTGATGATTGGTTGGATTTTCCAGCTAAATATTTCCATGGCATAAGGTAGCAAGTCTCATGCCAACCCTCCTTAATTGTTATTGTGTTGGTATTCTTTACTTCTCTTATGGAGCCCGGTAATACACGGGGGTATCCAAAATCAGAAACTAGACTTTTAAATATGGTCTCAGAAAGAAAAGACTTGTTGTAATAGTCTCTATCAGAGGGCGTAGACACGCTGTGAGATATTTGAACTTACATTCGGGACACAGTGAGATTATGTTTGACTCAGGACAGTCTCTAGGGTAGATCCATCTTCATCAAATTGGTACCAACATTTTTTTTTCTCGGAATTTACGACTCGTCGTTGTGAAACTGACCACACAACCCATCTAGTGCCGATTGGTTTAAAAATTAAAGGCTAGGAAAATGTAAGAACGATATTTTTCCACGCCTTGATGTTATTTGGTATATTATGATAGCTGCACGTTCTTTTACCTTATCAGCAATCCATGAGTGATATATTAAATATCAGACTGACCGCTTGTCGTACTCCTAGCTTTAGTTGTTGATAATTGCTCTCTTTATTCCCATTTGAATTGCTGCTATTTGATTACAGTACATATGTTTTATTGTTCTGAGATCTTTCTCATTAATGTTGATTATTTAAACATTTTAATCAGTTCATCATGTTTCACCTGATCAAATATCTTGGTATAATCTATGAAACACATGTATATATCTGTCTGTGTCTCTGTAAATCTTTGTATTAAAGAGTATAATGTGCATACAGGAAGGCCCCGCTATACGTCGCTTCGGTTTACGTCGTTTTGCTATAACGTCATTGTCACAATGGGACATAACTTCACTTTACGTTGCTAGGTTCCGCCATAACGTTGTCACCTGTGTTGCTATGATGAAGTGTTAACGTCGCCATTTTACATTTTGTGCAGTGCGTTTTTCCAGGATTTTATCGTATCAACACCCATAATTATAAGTTCAAAGCGAACAGTAAGTGCTGATAATGTACCTGGTAATAAGAGAACCAGGGAAAGTGTTACTTTTGAGGTGAAGTTAGATGTGTTACGTCGTTTTGAGGTTGGCGATCGGGCTGTTGTGATATCGGTAAAGTCCATGGTTTACCTCCAACCACGGTAAGGATATTTCTTGCAGATGCTGACAACATGAAAGAGGGTGCTATAAACGCTTTTAGTCCTTTCAAGATCACTCGTACCAGAAGTACTCTTGCAGAGAACATGGAAGCTCTTTTGGCCGTCTGGAATGAAGAACAGAACCAACTGAATATGCCTGTGAGCAAGACGATTATCCAAGAGAAAGCAAAGTCTCTCTATGAAGATCTAGCTCAGAGAGAGCAGTACTAATAGTGCTGATGATAGTTTTGGAGCGAGTTGTGGTTTTAATGCTTCTATGTTCCAATAACTCTACCACTCGCCCTCCAACACACCTCTATATAGCCAATAAATATCAACAGTCATCAAAATAAACATTACATAATACACTGTATTTCATTTAATTCTATGGGAGATAGTGTTTCGCTATACGTCGTTTCACTTAAAGTCGCGTTTTCCAAGAACGTAACCCTGACGTTAACCGGGGTCTTCCTGTATTGCATTTATTTGTACCCTCTCCTTCCACAAATCTTTACTGCTCTTCATCAACTTCCATTCTTATTTTCTTTCTGGTTCATTTCATTAAAATTCTGAATATATATATATATATATATATATATATATATATATATATATATATATATATATATATATATATATATATATATATATATATATATATATATATATATATATATATATATATATATACTCGACAGATCATCCTCATTGCACATCGAACCATTCAGTCCATAAGTGCTCGGATCCCCTCCTCGACAAATCCCGTAGCGTGTAGCACCTCACGACACCAGTTCTGTGTTGGTTTATTAATCTTCTTTGGCTTCCTGAGTAGTGTTCTTGTTTCGCCACACTTCTTTTAACTTGCTGTTCTCGCAGCCTGACCATGGTTGTAGACTCACAGTCATCGCTTGGTTCTCGTAAACTACTTACTTCTCGTAGAGTATTCAGATTATCTGCCTGGTTCATAGCTCGTCCGCCTTCCACAGTTGCCCTATCTGCAAACCTGTTAGCCTGCTCATTTCCTTGTACACCCGCATGCCCTGGCACGAAAATGAAACTAATATTTGCCAACCGAGACCGCTCCAGAGACAGCAACCACTCTCTTCGGACCCACCCTATATCTGTCTTCCTGAGCATACTCATTGAGTCACTAAGGACACATGCCCGATTGAATGTCTGTGTCTCGAGCCATGTTATTGCTTTACTTACTGCCATGACTTCCATAGTCAGGCTACTAGTGGTCAAAGCAAAAGCGCCAGACTCTTTCTTCACAATTTTCTCTCATGCCTGGGCCGTAAAGGCCCATGAACTTCTCACTCCTCGAACGATAGAAACATCCGTGTAAATGAGAGAACAATCCTCTAAAGAATTCTCGAAGATCAGAGACCAACCGGCACTCGATGGCTGATGATCTCATTATCACGCAGGTCTATTGTTCTTATCCAGAGATTTCATCGTGCCCATTTTAGACTGTGTCGAGCCCAGAGCCCAGTTCAGTTTACAAAGTCTGTATGGATTGGGAAAACATGACCACCGGACCGGCAGGCAAACGTGCTAGTCATTGCACTACAGTGGCTCTCTAGAGGACACATAGATATGGTTTATTCGGATGTCTAAAGCGTCTCTTATCCAAGTACTTCAGGGGGGAAATTTACAAACACGAAAAAGAAAAAAAGGCGAGAAAAAAAAAACAAAAAAAAAAAAAAAACTACCCACACCAGAAGAGGTGTTTCTTAAGGTGTAGCACATGTTCCAATCTCAATCTTCTCTCTTTATTAAGTGCAAAGCCACATCAGGTGGTTCAAGAACAACAAAATGTTTTCGTGCGAATCTACATTTTAGTTTGTTTGCTAATTTTGTTAAATGACGAGGTAACCAATTTCTCGGCGCATCGGCTGTAAACATTACGGATGTTCCACAGTACACGCTCTTACTTGTACTGTAATTACACAGGGAATCACACAGCAGACAATGACCTGTAAGTGATGACTGCTGCTTAAAATGTGGCTAATGCTAAGCAATTCTGTTTTTCCAGCTGCCAATTTTAAGACTTCATTCGTCAAAGTGGGAGCGGCGGTAGCGTAATGACTAGCAGGTTTGCTATTTGTCCATGTATTTATCTTTTCTAATTCCCATCGAGGCGAAGGTTTATTTTTAATGCTCCAGTAGCTCCCAGATTGTTCCAGCCTACCATGGGCTCCAGGAAATATTCTGTGAAGTAAAGGCGGCCGGTGTGATATTGAGGATATCACCGATCGCGGACCGATTCTGCTATGAAATATGTGGCTAACTCTACATGCCAAGTACGTCTCACGGCGTGGGAAATGGTCGTTGACATTGATGCAGTCGGCCTCTTGCCTTCCATCCCTCAGTTCAAATTACATGGCCAGGACAGGTATACACTTCAGCAGATGAACTACGTAAATGCTGCTACCAGCTGTACAGTTCCTCAACGATATCAGATTAAGCAACTTTATACCCTGGATTTATGACAATAAGAAGTCTAAAATCTCATATTGTTGGTGCCAAGTATGGTACCCACGTGTATCATAACGGAAGCAGCACGAGATGCAGCTGTGATAATAAATTCTCCTTCGAGTTTTATGCGTTTATGTCTATAGTGTTTTCGTGTTTTCAGCTATATATTTGTCTAAATATATGTTTGGGCGATCGTAATATGTGCCCTCATAGCTGTAGTAAGTTTTATGTGTATCTTGTTGTGTAGTTGTTTCTCATTTAGCTATCTCAAAGTGGCATAAGCTAGGCTTATACCAAGGCAGGATCACAACAAACGAACCCAGGTGAAATAGCACGGACAAAATATCACACACACACACACACACTTACACACATACATACATGAATACATATGTACATACATAGATACATACAAACATATACCCACTAACACACGCATACGCGCACACGTGCGTGACGATTACAGACATACATACATAAACGCATGCAGACAGACAGACAAACAGGTACATACATACTCACTCATTCACATGCATAGATACACACTCACACATTACACAATCACTCATACACACACATACACACATTCCCACACATAATACACGTTTCCAGATATGCGTGTTGTTTCTAATGCCCAACACACTTAATTTCTACGATTATGGTGATCAAGTGAAATAGCGAGTTATGACCGCTCACGCTTTCCGGCATGGCACATGATGGATGGATGAATATCTAATTCACGCCATTTCTTCAATAGTGGATGTCTTTTAGATACGTTGTTTTTATTCTACCAATGAAATTTAGTTGGTAGTTTATATGCGTATATTGGCAGCACATTGCAGCCATAAGAATCAATAATCTTGTAGGAACATTTTAGTGTATAAAGAAGGACGTCAGACAAGGTTGTGTATTGTCTTCTGATGTGTTCTCATTGTACAGTGAATATATAATGCGATCTACAGAAAATATGGCAGGGATCCTGGATGGCGGACATAATACAAATAGCTTATGTTATGCTTATCACACCGTCTTGACAGCAACAAGTCAGAACGATCTACAGGAAATGATAGATACGGTGGTCGTGGAGAGTTAAAGAATGGGCCTTTGTTTGAACAATACATTGGCACCTTGCCGTCTTGACAGACGATAGTTTGTGCTTTAAAAAGGCATAATAACTTTTAACTATGGCGGTAGCGAGTGTGACTGATAAGGCCAATTTGCGCTGTAAATGTAAATGTTTGAACAATAGAGAGACAGAAATCATGGTGATATCAAAGAAACAGATTGTGCCTAAATGACGGCTGGGTGCCTGTAACATTAATGAATTGCAAAACGTTACTATAACACGTGTCTTCAAAGATGCATGGATGCTTATCAGCTGATATGTTAAACATCCACGTGTCACACTCTTATACTGCCATTGAAGATATTCATGATCTCATCTCAACTTTGTTGTTTTCTCTGTTCCAATGCATACACGCATTAATCGTTTTAGTTTGTGCAGAGCAATGTTTATTCCCCTCTTTTCTGTCATCACATGTCCATCGCCTGTCAGCAGCGAACCTAGATGTTCTGCTCTGCTCACTTACTGCAATTTATGTCCACTGATAAATACATCTGCTGACATATTTGTTTTATCGGTTGGCATTGCTTTTCTTTATGTTGCATTGGAATATAGATGTTGTTTTCCGCTTTTCTCTTGCTTTGACATTATATTAACTTCTCAGTTTCCGTGTGTGTATGTGTTTTTTTTTTTAATTTAAATAGAAAGACTGTGTTGTTAGCACATTGAAGTTAATGTATTTCTATTCCTCCGGTTACGAAAGGGATCATATTTATACTTTTCAGTGGTTTCTATTATTAGCATTCTTCATGATTTTTCTCAATTATATACATTAAAGATTTTTAAAAGTCCTTGCATTTGGAATGTGAAGTGCTAGGACTATCATAATTTTCTAGACTTTAGAGCTTGGAGGACTAGGTGGCAAATATTTCCCCCTGTAGCGAACGACAAGAGCTGACTTCGAACCCCTATCTGACCAAGGTCGTGCTGTCATAACCGATACACCAACGCCGCACGCTAATTAAAGAGATAAGGGGACAACATACTGGCTTTATATTTTTTTTATAGACACCCTCTTCTATATCAAACCAATATGTTGTATCATCACAACATATTCCCTCGCCGGCCTTTTATTCTATGTGGGGTGTTTTTAAGATCTGTATTAAGTGTATTGGGAAACTACTTTCTTTCAGTGCGTTCCATTATTATCAATGATCTTCACATACAAATGCCTTCTAATAGCCCATAAACCAAGTGTACAGATCTACATTGTAATCTCTGCTGTTTTCTGTAATTGTCTTCATATTGCTAATGTCGTCAAATGTACTTCTGTTTCGTCTAAAGCCAACTGAACGATGTTTATGTTTCCTTGTATGTTGTTATAAAGTCTTCCCAAGATTATTTTAAATAAAATGTTGCATAATTGCCTGATCAAGCCAACCGTTCTGTTTCGGTTACATAAGTTCCTGTGGCCACGATTTGTATGTGTGTGTGTGCGTGCGCGCACGCGTGCGTGTGGGTGTGTGTGTGTGTGTGTGTGTGTGTGTGTGTGTGTGTGTGTGTGTGCATACATATCGTTCTCATCAATTCAGTTTGTCACATTTCTGTATCGCTTCCATTATTCAGCTTATTATAATCGGCACTAATCGATATTATATAATCGATATTATAATCTAATGACACATCTCGGTAGCTTCGATTATTCTCCACATTAGCTATGCTTTTATTTGTCATCCCCTGTCATTATACCGTCTTCTTTCTTTCCGTTGTACATGTTTCGCGTCTCAGCGTCAGGCTAGGAAGAACTATCCAGATAATGTCAGCTTATGAAGTGTGCACGGTGCTCTGTGAAGCCATTAATTCATCACTTGCTGGCGCTGCCTCTCGTTCTGTTTCCACTGAATCTATATGCCCGTGTGTTTGTGATGTGCTGTTTGGGAATAATCTTGTCGACGAAACCACATGACATGCCGTTTTATTAAATGGCACTTAAAAGCCAGAGAAACTACTTCATTGCACTGGGTTTATCCCATATAGCCCGGTCTCTTTCCACAGAACGGTCTGGCGAAAGCGTCACAAAGAGCATTAATTCCGTAGCTCCAGCGACAACCCCCAGGTGTCTCCGAGAAAACTAAACAACACTCGGGAATCGTGAACCGAATGACGGGTCCGAAATCGAACCCACGATCTTTGGAGGTCGAGGGAGGCGGCTTGACCACTTGGCCACGGAGATCCCCATTGGCATATTTTGGGGCATTAATATCGTTAGGTCAGCGATGCCTGAAAGAGATTACAAACAAAATAGAACACGCAAAAGCTGATTTTTTGAAGATGCAAAGTATTTTATATAATAAATCAGTACCATTGAATACCAGAAAGAGAGTGCTGGAGTTTTATATATAACCTGTTCTGCAGTCTGTCATTTAATCTTTGACTGTTAATGAAGCGTTTGGAGGCAGCGGAGATGTGGTTTCTGAGACGAATACAGCGAATCACTTGGACGGCCTGAGTAACAACCCATGTGTGTCTGGAAGAGGCAAATGAAAGCAGAGCATTATACTCAACTATTATATAAAGACAAACAATGCTATATGATTGTATCAATAGTTACTAAGAAAGCACTCTATAGCACAATATTCATACCAACTCTATGGTACCAATGCCAAACCTTGATGATGAGAGAAAAAGAGAAAAGAAAAATCACAACAGAAATAAGATTCATGAGAAGAGTATTCAATGTAATAAGAAAAGAGAAAATCAGAAATGATGAAATCAAGACTAAAGTGGATAGCGATAGATTTCATTAGAAAGCAGCAGGTCAAATGGTTTGGCCATGTAACTAGATTACCAACTAACAATATACTACAACAAACAATGATGTACAGACCAAATGGAAGCAGAAGAAGAATCCGACAAAGTAAACGATGAATGTAGGGAATAGTAGAGTCCATGGGAATCTCGATAGATGAAACCCATATGCGGGCACTCTCCCACTGTTTATACTTCAATTTTCTTTCACCTCGACAACGCAAGGTACCGGAGAAACAAGATGAGATGAGGTAATGAGAAGCGAGATAGTCGAGAACACGGTAACTTACTGGAAAGGTCAGAGGTAGAAGAAGCAGACTCAGACCGAGAGTAATGATACTTCTAAGTGATACTTTGTCTATGAGAATGGCTTACCATCAGTAGTACTGAGCCAGAACACTAAGGACGGAAGTTTGTGGAGAGACATGAACACCTTCACTATTTGCAGACCTGACCTCAGACTTCTCTGAGAATCTGTGCATCGTTATACTTTACCGAATTATCAATTGGGGTACCCATTGAGACCGGTATCCCTGGCCAAGGTGTTAGCGACATTGTTTGTAATCCCGTATATCCACGTGGGGGAAAACAGCAGCTGCGAGAATTGGCAGCTGTTCGCTCCAAGCTGGTAACTTACGGTGGTATGTGAGCCGGTCGTTCAGAAAGCAATGGCAAACTACTGAACGTAAAACTTGCCTAGTACATTAACAGCAGCTGAAAAAATGCTGGTGTTGACTGCAACGTCCTGCAAGGGGTATGTAACATATAAAAAACCATTGAAACCACTAAGACAGTTCATAAATAAACAAACACACGTGTATTGTTTGTCGCTCATAGAAGTAGAAGGAAGAAGTAGGGATTAGATTACTGACCAGTAACTGTAGCTTTCCATATTTATGTTGTCTAGTGTAGTGCGTCCTCCCAGTAACTGTAGCTTTCCATATTTATGTTGTCTAGTGTAGTGCGTCCTCTAATCCCTACTACCTTCTTGTACTTCTATCAGATACCAAAAAATACATGCGTGTTTATTTATTAACTTGTTTTACCGACTGCGCACTTAAAGACTTTTGCATTGTTTGATGAAATGTTGCTAAGATCATTCTAGTGTAATCCTATGTAGTTCTTGTTACAATTGGCCCAAGGTAATTTAAGGTACTGGTAATAAAGAACATTAATCCGCACTCAAAAATTAGTCCAGTGTTACTAAAAAGTAGTAAGTAACATGAGTATGGACTACGTATGCGTTCAAAGCGGGATAACAATTAAAAAATAACATATGAAGAAACGAGAGTAATGTTAGTAAACGCTTGAAGGAAACAGGAAAATGAGACATCCTGTGTAAAATAGGCATGCGCAGTCTATCAGTGCAGACATGTACTGAATTATACATAACGGAACAGATAGGCGACTATGGAATAGAATGATCACGAAGCTTCAGGCTTCATGATGGTTATGATTATCCATAATTATTGTTTCTGCTCTCTTTAGTTCTGAGTCATTTCCATATAATGTAACAAATATCGATCAATTCATTCAAATGATTTTCATTTCCGGCTATAGAAATATGTAGCTAGAAGAACGCAGACTGTTATGGGTTTGTTCACAACAATTCGCTTTAGATTTATTTATAACTGAAAAATGAGTAACGACGTCAAGAAATGCTTACGCATTTGTTAACAGTTATACATAGTAGCGTTGACTTTTTGTTTAAAGAACAATATTAAAACTATTCTTCTTCTACCCTTTTTTTTCTCCCAAACCAGACTATTCCAAGCCGCCCTTTTATTGCCATCTAGGCCAGCTCTCTCCATACTCTCCCAATATTATTCATCTCTGTCTTTAATTCTCTTTCCCATGTGTTTTAGGTCTCTCGCTATTTCGTTTGCCTTGTGGATTCCAGACACGAGATTGTCAAGTTATAGTGTTCTCACATTTATCAGTGTGTGTTCTATCCAGGGCCAGTGTCTTGTCTTCACTATTTGGTTCCCTGGAATTTGTTTAATTCTCTCCATGAGCTCTACAGCGGTGATTCTGTTATACCAATACATCCATCGTGTGCCATGCCGATAAGCGTGGACGGTCATGATTCGCCATTTCAGTCGATCACAAGAGTCGTGGATCAGCTCATTGTTCTTGTCTCGACCACGCCACGTGGTCAAGCCATCCAGGTATTTACTTCACTGTCTTCCCCTTGTTCTCTGCCCCCTCGATCTTGCCAGTTGTCACCAACTTCTGTAATGTATTTCTTCTTATAACATGTCCAGAAAATGTGACTGTCTACGTCTAATTTCTCTAATGAGTTTACGATTTTCATCTGTTCCTTGTAGTACTTGGTCATTGGCTTTTCTGTCTGTCCATGGTATTGTTTGCATTCTCCACAGAAATCACATTTCCACAGCATCAGATGTTTTTCACAGATTTGATATGTTATACCATCGCACTCCCACTATTCTGCGCAGGCGCCATATAGTGAATGAACATCAATCTACTGAATGTTAAATTGTCTTGAAATTCAACCTGGGCTAGCGGTTAATTGCAAAGGACATGTAGCATATGTTTCTTATGTATCGAGACAGAAGACGATGCGACGGAAGCTTCCAACATACCACAATTATAGGTTCTCTCTCGATCACATGTTTCCTGTTATTTCTTACCTCTGAACTGGGATTTCTTTACGGCAATCCGGCTTCTAAAGATCCAGGTAAATGTATTAGTTACACTGGAGACAAGAAAACACGTGTATTTGCTATCAAATTTTGGCCAGCTGAGTTGAACATTTAGTACAGCTGACATTTGCACTTTATTTTCCAGTTGTGAGATGGCCGTGTAAAAAAAATAAGTGAATTTTGATATTGTGCAGAACCTTGGAATAATACAAACATATGCACAATATCTAGATTCTTTCTTTCTTTCTTTCTTTCTTTCTTTCTTTCTTTCTTTCTTTCTTTCTTTCTTTCTTTCTTTCTTTCTTTCTTTCTTTCTTTCTTTCTTTCTTTCTTTCTTTCTTTCTTTCCTTCCTTCCTTCATTCCTTCCGTCAATCCGTCCGTCCGTCCGTCCGTCCGTCTGTCTGTTTGTCTGTCTGTCTGTCTGTTTGTCTGTCTGTCTGTCTGTCTGTCTGTCTGTCTGTCTGTCTGTCTGTCTGTCTGTCGTTACTACCTTAGCATCCTCACCCTGTTAACTTTCTCCTCCTGCTTCTCCTCATCCTTCTAGGCCCCCTCCGTCTCTACTGCCCGACATTTTCATTTAATTTTTAAACATCCTATTGAAACATCCTATTGAAGAATTAGCACATGTTGATTTATATGTGTGTATATTGTTTCAAAATTGGTCTTAGTGGTTTTATTAATTGGTTATGTATTTGCATGTTGATCTATTTAATCTGATATTGTAATTCGTATACCCTCTTTAATTTAGAAAATAAAAGAAACCAATGGTGATATTTTTGGTTGTATTTTCTTTATGGTAATTTGTTTTACTTATCATAAGACAGGTTACACACACACACGCACACACACACACACACATACATACACGTATCCTCCCATGGTAGTAGAGTGGCTAATACGATTGCCTGCCATCCCGGTGGTTACGTGTTCGAATCGATCTTAGTGTCGTGTTTCCTTCTGACCTGGGCGCCGAGGTCAACGTGTGCTAGGATGAATATTCCGGAAAGTGTAGGCGGCTGGCATAATACCGACCACATCATGCATTGTTTGCCAAATGGTGAAATGCGAGCCTGGAACCTCATTCCCAGTGCCCATTAAGGCATGGAAGCGTGTCCGTTACTTAGAAATAAAAAGAGGCCTTCACCTGGAAGAATACGATGCTGTGTAGATGACCGTTGTGTGTAGGGCAAGGGAAGCGGGAGATAGAAACGACAGGAGGGCTTGGTACAAGATGGTGAGATCACGAGCCCCGTAGGGTGATAAAAGGATGAAAACCACAATTCGCAATTGTCAGAAACTACTGTCAGTCCAGCATTTTATTTGGCAGTTCCTCTAGGTACTACAATTGGGACTGTCCTTTTGCATCCCACATTAGAATACGTTCTGAGAGCACAGCATATGATTCTGCCTCCGACACAAGAGGAAGGCGGGGTGAATGGTGGATCGTCAGAAGTGGCCAGTGATTACAGACAGCTTCAGTACTTGCCACCAAAGTTCTTGCCCGCAAAACTGTGCCAGCAACAGATGCATGATAATGGAGATGACCAGTGTTTAATGTTGGACAACAACGTTTTGCTTAAATATATTACTTTAAATGTTCAAGTAGTTACATCAGGACTCTGTGGCGAAGGAGTTACCGACGCAGTTCATAATCCCGCATACCGCATTTAAAACACAGTCGCGGGCGATGTTGCAGCAGACCTTCTTGCATTGGGTTTTTTATAAAATGGTATGGGTGCCGGTCGTTCAGAAAGCAATGGCAAACTACTGAACGTAAACTTGCTAAGAGATCACAAACAGCCAAAAACATGCTGGGGTTGACTGCGACGTACTGTAAAGGATATGCAACAAACTTAACTAGGGGGCTGAGAGGAGGTGGGGCAGGGGAGACACAGAGACAGAAAGAGAAAGTGAGTCCGAAAAAGGGAAAGGCAAAAAAGAAATATTGCTTAAATGAATGAGTGTATATGCTCTCCTAGTGAGAAAAAAAAAACGTAAGGATGAAAGAAGCTAACCATTGTATATAAACTCACAGAGATGCAAAGAGAGAGAGAGAGAGAGAGAGAGAGAGAGAGAGAGAGAGAGAGAGAGAGAGAGAGAGAGAGAGAGAGAGAGAGAGAGAGAAAGAGCGAGAGAGAGAGAAAGAGCGAGAGAGAGAGAGGGAGAGAGAGAAGAGAGAGAGAGAGAGAAGGAGAGAGAGAAGGAGAGAGAGAAGGAGAGAGAGAGACAGAGCCACAGAGTGAGACAGAGACAGAGACAACGAGTTATAGAAAGAGGGATGGAGAAAATTATATATTGGTTGAATGGATAAGGGCTGCCTTATTATATCAACCACTATAACGCTATAAGATAAAGATGAGAACCAATAAAACGCGCTGCTTCTGTGAGATAACTCACTCTGGAAACAACACCCCTAGAGACCGCCCTCCCGGGAGATAACACCCCGCTAAAGATAACACCACCTCTACTAAACAAGCCAAAAGGTAAACAGAACGTAGTAGCAGAAAACAACCGTACACAACAAGAGTTCAACGGACAGAAAGCCAGCTGTAGTAGGTGTGTGGGACGCCAGATACCAGTCTGGGTCTATCGGCAATGATAACTCTCTGCCAACAAAATTGCAAGAAGTGAAGGAAGAAAATTACCTACAAATATACGCCAGGCCAAAATCGGCCGCACGACCATTCTATTTCTGTACTGGCATTGCGCTGCATGTCCAACTTTTAAACTGCCATTGAAATACGAGTAACCTATATATCATTAATATATGCGTGTTTCTTTCATAACACTGTTATTGTTTTCACGGCGATTAGCATAAATTCTCATACGTACGGCCAGAGTAAAATAAAAATCCCAGGTTAGAATTATAGGTTTTTCCCCCTTGTTTACTTAAATGAAAATAGAAGTCTAAGCTTGGGCTGCCGGCCCCGCCAAAGATTGTGCGATGTGCTCGGACGGCGGGTGCTGGCTTTCCTGAAACTTGAATTTTTCTTGACTCTGGTGTGAGTAAACGTCATACTGGAATTGCTAGTGATAGCCGGACTTAAGGTGGTGACAAATCAAAGAAAGTGTGGCAACATGGAGATACACGGTGAGTACTTTACATGTTCCTAACATATTACAAGACCGGATGCATTAACTCCAACATTTCTCCCAGTGATTAGCTTCCTAAGAGTCACGGTAGCACAGTAGCTAGTAGGCTTGCATGCTGGTTCGAAGGTACCGTGTTCGATTATCCATCGCGGCGGATAATTCTAAATTGATGGGTAGCAATCAAGTCCTGGCCAGTAAAAGTGCCTGCGTGATATTGGTATCACCGATTGAGTGCGGATTGTTGATACAAATATAGAACTATTGGCATATACATGAACAAGTTGTGTAAGAGAATTCCAAAACTGGGTTTGTTATATCGAATTAATATCATCAAGTGTCATCTCCTCATTGAAGTCCAGCTGTCATGAGCCTGCAGTGCCCTTCTTCTCGAGTCTTCGCAATACACTCATACACACTGTTTTTATTCGACCCCTTGACGCTTTCAACCCACATCGCAACATACCCTTCATCCTCCAAGCTTTCTCTTCAATGTTCCCCCAACACATAATTTAACAACAATACGTGAACCATTATATTTACCGAAGCATCTTAACTATGTGATCATTCATTTCAATCAGTAATGTTGTCATTTATTCCACTAATGTAATACTTCTTTGTTTTCATCTCCTTCCATGATCATTCCCATATACCCATGCCTTACCACATTTAAAACAGCTTCAGTTGTCCCCCAACTTGAATCAACACAAAGGCAACAATTAAAGATGCATACATCATACAAGTATAATGTTCAGGTGTATGACACAATGCAGCCACCGTATGATAGTGCCTTGCTCTTTCTACCCGAGGTAATTCTTGTCGTGGTATTTAGTTTACTATTTTATTTTAATTTTTTTTTGTGGACAAAATATTTATAATGTGATACCATGAAGTTAAAGTAGTATGTAACTAGCATTGTAAAAGTTCAGTGAACAACTATAACAGTAACTTTTTGTTCTGTTGAGTCAGACTTTGCGAGCACAACAAGCATACATTGTTTAAATTGATTTGGTAATATCCCCGAAAACTCAAAGTTCTTAATAGAACTTCTCCAGGCAATTGTTTTTGTAGAATTTTAATCCGTTGGTCTTAAGAAGTTAAAGTAACACAAAACAGGTAAGCGAGACTCACTCAACATGGTGATTACAAGTAATGTGATAAAGACAACCGAATGGCTTTTCTTTACCTAACCAATGTATGAAGAGTTGTTCGGTACATACTGATTTGATCCAGTTATCTACCAAAAACAGGTCTTAAAATCAACCATTGGGCGTTGATTTACATGGTATGAGGCGTAGGTCGTTCAGAAAGCAAAGACAAACTACTGAACAAAATAACTTAGCAAATTACAATCAGCCAATAAATGTTGGGGTTGACTGCAAAATCATGTAAAGAATACAGAACTAACTTTTTCTATAGTATACTAGCATAGTGGTCCGGATACCATTCTCTGAGAGTGCGGCAATTTTCACAGCGAGACGGGCTGAAAATCCTGGCAACTACATCACTTTCCGAATTATCTACTAATAACAACTGCTGTGGAAGGGAGATGGTCACCGCATTTACCTTAATGACTGCATCTAGCCTGAGATTACTTTTCTTTATTTCAAAGTAAAGCATTTTAACTATTCGTTGAAATATGATTCATTTTCAATAACTCCATACTCGAGGGCAGCGATACCTTTGAGACCATGACCCGCACGCTTGCCTGTCGGCTGGGGGTACTGGGTGCGAATCCCCTTGTATGTAGGATTTTATTACAAACTGACCTGGGTCGCCAATAGTCAGTACCAGGAAATGATCTGGTAAGTAATGGCGGTCAGCGTGATACTGACCACATCGATGACCGATCGGTCTATAAACATGGGGCTACCATCGAGTTTGTTTCAAAAGGTTCATTAGATTAATTATTCTTATCCGTTCTAACAGTAATTTGAAATCAAACACAACTAGTGCATTTAGGTTGTATCAGCTGACGTTTGCTTTAATTGACTGTAGCATATACGTAATAACATTTGCGCACTCATCCATACAAGATTCCATAATCCAAGGTTCCACTGTCTAAGTTTCAACAAATCAAGGTCCCACAACCCAAAGTCCCACCATCCTAGGTCCCACCACCCAAGTTCCCACTTTCTAAGGTCCCACTATTCAAGGTCCCACTATCCAGGATTCCACTATCTAAGGTCCCACCATGCAAGGTCCTATCATCGACAGTCTCATCATCGAAGGCCCCACAATCCAAGTCCCCACTATCTAACGTCCACCATAAAAGTTGTCACCATCTAAGGTCCCACCATGCAAAATCCTATTATCCAAAACCCCACTATCTAAGGCCCCACCATCAAATATCACACCATCTAAGGTCCCACCATGCAAAATCCTATTATCCAAAATCCCACTATGTAAGGCCCCACCATCAAATATCACACCATCTAAGGTCCTAACATCGAAGTTCCCACTATTAAAAGTCCCACATCTAATGTCCCATCATTTAAGGTCCCACCGTCTAAGATTCCACAATCCAAGGTCCAACCATCTAAGGCCACACCATTCAAGGTTCCATCATCTAAGGCCACATCATTCAAGATCTCATCATCTAAGGCCATATCATTCAAAGTGCCACCATATAAGATCCAACAATCCAAGTTTCCATTATCTAAGGTGCAACCATCCAAGGTCTCATCATCTAATGTCTAACCATTCAAGGTCCCACGATGTAAGATTCCACCATCAAATGTTTCACCATCTAAGGTCCAGCGATCCAAGGTCCCATCAGTTAAGGCCACATCATTCAAGGCCCCATCACCTAAGGTCCAACCAGAAAAGGTCCCATCATCTAAGGCCACACCATTCAATTTCCCACAATCTAAGGTCCAACCACCCATGGTCCAATCATCTAAGATGCAACCATCAAAGCTCCCATCATCTAAGGTTCAACCATCCAAGGCCCCACCATCTGAGATCTCACCTTCCAGAGTCCCACCATCTAAGGCTACACCATTCAAGGTCCCACCATCTAAGGTCCAATTATCAACGGTCCAGCCACCCAAGATCCCACCATCTAATGCTCCATCATCTAAGGTCAACCATCCATTTTTTTCAGCATATACGGTCTCACCATCTAATGTCCCATCATCCAAGGTTCCATCATCCAAAGCTCTACCATCTAAGGTCCCACCGTCCAAAGTACCACCATCCAAAGTCCTACCACAAAGGACTCATGCGAACGTCTCTTCAGTAACACAGTTTCTAAAACACGTCTCCTGGCAGATGTTGAAATGTATATTTGCTTTACAAAGAATTTACGTGTAAAGACCCTGTGGAACCTTGGAACTAAATTAAACACTGATTAATGGTTAGTTGTTAACATTAAATATCTCCGAGATACACCCACCTTTGTAACCCTGTCTTACTTTGAAATGTCAAGCGTTTCTTATTGATTACTTCATAATTAATATAACAATGTTAGTCGACCTATTGAATTGAACTTTAAATGTCAAATGTTTACTAAACATCTGTATTCGTATTTCGGTGAAGAGTGTATTGTCATTATCATCATCTTCGTCATCATCATCCTCATAATCGTCGTCGTCGTCGCCGTCGTCGTCGTCGTCGTCATCATCATCATCATCATCATCTATCATCATCATCATCATCATCATCATCATCATCATCATCATCATCATCACCATCATCAGCAGCAGCAGCAGCATTATTCATATGCCCTGCAATGTGGCTTAGTCATGTATGTTTCTTCACAGATCTCTGCCCTTGGTTTTATGAATCAGTTCTCCTGGTGACATATCTCTTTGACGTCCTCTTAGACCAGTGGTTCTCAACCTCTTTTTGGCTCATGCACCCCTTCACCATACGTTCAGAATGTCATCCCACTCTTCATATTTCCTCCTTATAAATCCTTCTACCCCCTCGCCCCTACACAGTATACGTAAAAACGGAAGCTAAATTTAATAACACATACTAGAACAAGTCTAGACGTCTACATAAAACGGGATTTGCGGGCCTACTTACGTCATAAAACGAATTTCAGAAGGGCGAGAAGTATAGAACTGTAGAGAATGGAGGGGAAACAATATCAAGTAATCGGTTCTTGTATTAACGCGATCTTGAAATAATCTTAATTCCCCTCATGGAAACCCTAAAATCCCCCCCCCCCTGCCCACCGGGGGAGGGGGGCACCGGTTGAGAACCACTGTCTTAGACTATCAAGCATAATTTATTTGGGTATGTGTCTGCTTCTTTTACCGCTGATCTGATATTTCCAGGATGTTCCCTAATGCCCCTCTTCTCATTGTATGATCAAAGAACACTGTCACTTTTCTTGGTGTATGTCATATTTACTTTCTGTAAACTCTGCCAGGCATTTATTGTTAGTTACTCTGGCCGTCTAAGTTATTCGCAACATTCGCCTCAGAAACCAAATTTCAGCAGCGACATTACTGTTACTAATGTGCAAATTATAATCTTTGTTGTAAGTAGTTTTTCACGTGTAGAATTGCAACAGTAAAGTGGCTTATATAGTATGTGTTTACCCCATAGTCATGTATGTTCAGAATTACAACAGTTCCATGTCTGATATTTAACTCATTCATCCCTCTGCATCCAATCTGTGTAGAGATGCCTTACGAAATTATTTTATGTTGTCATATTAGTCTATATTTGTTTGCCCATCAGACAGTAAACTGGCATAGTAAATATTGAACCTCACGCATTTTTGCCTCAGTGAGTTCGTGTGCTACCACTCCAAAACATCGGCGGTCCAATCTATCTAGTAAATACAGAAGTTTAGTCCTCTTACACGGTAAAAACAAAAGACTGGGAAGTGTTCTAGAAGCATCCTGCCATGGGGATAACAAGGGCACAATCATCATATTTTTGTTGGCATGAAAGCACGGAGGAATAGGTGGCCCTCATTCTCCCCCTCCCCCCCCTCCCCCCCCCCCAAAAAAAAAAAATCACCCCGTACAGGACGATGAGGGCAGACAAAGAACCCTTCTCCGACATCACTCAATCTAAGCATACCATTACCTGATCGTTTCTTGAACTCAGTCATTCCGAGCATACAATCATGTAATCCGTTTAAACACACAGTCATTCCAAGCATACAATCATGTAATTAGTTTAAACACTCAGTTATTCCAAACTTACAATCATGTAATCGGTTTAAACACTCAGTTATTCCAAACATACAATTATTTAATCCGTTTAAACACTCAGTTATTCCAAACATACAATCATGTAATCGATTTAAACACTCAGTTATTCCAAGCATACAATCATTTAATCCGTTTAAACACTCAGTTATTCCAAACATACAATCATGTAATCCGTTTAAACACTCAGTTATTCCAAACATACAATCATCTAATCCGTTTAAACACTCATTTATTCCAAGCTTACAATCATGTAATCTTTCGAGATCAGCATGACCGAATGGATAACAGCGCTCTCACTTAAACTTCCGGTGTGCTGATGCCGAGGTATCGGGTTCAACTCCCACACCGATCAGCTCGACTTCTCGACCGTGACTTAAGGAGGAAAATTACAAGTACCTCAGAAGTCGGAAATGGTTCTCCTGATGGCGAAGGACACTGCTAATAGGGGAAGCTTATCCACACGCACGAATCAGTCCAGTGCACTAGTTATTAGTAGCACATGTATGGACTACGCTTGAGATCAAAGCGAGCGAACACCCCCCCCCCCCCCAAAAAAAAAAAATGTAATCCTTGTAAAAAATCAGTCTACACAAGTATACAACCATGTGATACTTTTAAAAACTCAGGCTATACAAGCAATCAATCACTTCATTTTTTTTTTAAATCTTTCAATCCAGGAATACAATAACTTAATCCTTTCATAACTCAGTTAATCAAGTATACAATCACTGTATCCTCTTTAACACTTAGTCTAAATAAAGAAATAATCACGTTTATTTAATGTTTCGTGTATAAACTCAGCCTATATAAGCAAGTGAGCCGCAGTAGCGGAGTAGCTAGCAGGCGTATCTGCCCGCCCGGTGGTCAAGTGTTTGAATCCACATCACGGCAGATCTGATCTGGACGTCCAGTGGCACTAACCGCAGCACTCATCGAGCACCCTGGGCTTTATAACAATTCTGGGGCTAGCACCATATACCCAGTACATATCAAGGCGGCGTGAACAAGTGTTCTTTTTATTTTTACTATACAAGTACACATTCACTCAATCATGTTTTGTTTTAGCTCAGTCTACATTAACAAACAAATGAGTTTAATCCTGTTATACTATTTCTAAACAAGCAAACATTCAGTTGACGCTTAGTTGCCTGAGCTTTTATAAGCAAAGCAAGCATACATTATTTGGCTAAACGTATAAATATCCTTAAACACTGTCGCATTTCTTTAAAAAAAAATAACATGTTTTGTGTTGACCAAATCACAATTATATGCCTTGTACAAAAACGTTGATTGTTTCGCATTACAAGTAATCCAAAATGCACATTTATCCATGGAATGGCAAGAAAGACATAAATATTAAACACTAATTGTGATGCCCAAGTCTTTTCCCACATCATGAGGTGTAATAGGTACATGTGCTAGGCACATCTGTGTCATGGCACGAAAGGGAGTCAACACACGAATTGATCCATGCCGTCAGAGATCGCAATTTGTGGAGAGGCATGATCGCCCACGCTAGCCGGCAAGACACTGAATAATAATGATGTTATTGTGGTCAGTGGAATTAACATGAATAAAAAGTTGCTACAGCAGCCACATTGAATGTAAATGTTGTTCATTAGCAGATACTGCCGCTTAAGTGTGAAGTGTTAGGTTGTCACATAGTAAAGGCCACACAAGTGATGTGAGGTAGCCAGTTCTCTGCCTATATGGAAATGTTTTTTTTTTTTAATGCTGGGTCGACCCAAAAGCCGTACTAATTGGAAATAATAATGTTACCTCTCATGGGGATTGGACCAGAGCCACTGTCTTGGCAAGCTATTTGAGGCATTATACCCAATACAGAGGTCTCAGCTCGGCCAATGAAGAACGTGAGCGTATAAATGTTCCATCATTTATTTAAAAAACAGAGACCACAAGAACACCGCATGACGTGAACACGGAAGAAGAACCATCTGCAAATCTAACCATTAGAGAACTCTTGTTTGCGGACGACCAAGCACTAATAGCAAAATCAGAAGCTGAATTACAAGACTACATGAATAGTCTGAATGACATGCGTAGGGAACATAACATGAAAATTAGCACAAGTAAAACAAAGGTAATGACTGTAACAAAAGAAGAAAAAGCTAAAACGAACTAAAAAGGCTAAAAGCCTAAACGATCATCAATTGAAACAAGTAACAGAGTTTCAAGTACCTAGGAAGTATAATAACATCAAATGGCCAATCAGAAGACGAGATCGAAAATAGATGCAATAAGGTAAACCAACTCATTGGACAAATGGCACCAATACTAAAGAACAAACATGTATCAATAACTACTAAGAAAACACTTTACAACACAATCTTCCTACTAACTCTATATTACCAATGCCACACCTGGACACTGACAGAAAAAGAGAAAAGAAAAATCAATATATCAAGAAGAGATCAGAACAGAAATTAAGAAATAAGGACTAAAGTGGGGATTGCAGCTGCGTTACATTTTATTAGAAGGCAGGAAGTCAAATGGTTTGGCCATGCAAGTAGGTTACCAACTAACAGTATACCACAACAAGCAATGATGTACAGACCAGAGGGAAGCAGAGGAAGAGGCCGACCACGTAAACGATGGACGCAGGGAATAACATGAAGCCCATAAGTGGGCACTCTCTCGCTGTTTAACCTTCATGTCGACACCGCAAGGTACTAGAGGAGCATGATGAGATAAGATTAATTCAAAGCGGGAAGATCCCAAAGCTCGAAAGGAGAGAAATGAAAACGATATGATCAAGAACAAATACTGCTTCTATCTCTAGAAGTATTAACCACAAGAGAATCACATACTGCTTCTATCTCTAGAAGTATTAACCACCAGAGAATCACATACTGCTTCTATCTCTAGAAGCCATAGCCACCAGAGAATCTCATACTGCTTCTATCTCTAGAAGTATTATGCACGAGAGAATCTCATATTGCTTCTATCTCTAGAAGTATCAGCCACCAGAGAAACTCATATTGCTTCTATCTCTAGAAGTATCTGCCACCAGAGAATCTCATACTGCTTCTATCGATGGAAGTATCAGCCACCAGAGAATCTCATACTGCTTCTATCGATGGAAGTATCAGCCACCAGAGAATATCACACTGCTTCTATCTCTAGAAGTATAAGCCACCAGAGAATATCACACTGTTTCTATCGATGGAAGTATCAATCAACAGAGAATCTCATACGGCTTCAATCTCTAGAAGTATCAACCACCAGAGAATGTCATACTGCTTCTATCGATGGAAGTATCAGCCACCAGAGAATCTCATACTGCTTCTATCTCTAGAGTATCAGCCACCAGAGAATATCACACTGCTTCTATCTCTAGAAGTATCAGTCACCAGAGAATATCATACTGCTTCTATCTCTAGAAGTATCAGCCAACAGAGAATATCACACTGCTTCTATCTCTAGAAGTATCAGCCACCAGAGAATATCACACTGTTTCCATCTCTAGAAGTATCAGCCACCAGAGAATCTCATACTGCTTCTATCTCTAGAAGTATCAACCACAAGAGAATCTCATACTGTTTCTATCTCTAGAAGAATCAGCCACCAGAGAATCTCATACTGCTTCTATCTCTAGAAGTATCAGCCACCAGAGAATCTCATACTGCTTCTATCTCTAGAAGTATCAACCACAAGAGAATCTCATACTGTTTCTATCTCTAGAAGAATCAGCCACCAGAGAATCTCATACTGCTTCTATCTCTAGAAGTATCAGCCACCAGAGAATCTCATACTGCTTCTATCTCTAGAAGTATCAGCCACCAGAGAATATCACACTGCTTCTATCTCTAGAAGTATCAGCCACCAGAGAATATCACACTGTTTCCATCTCTAGAAGTATCAGCCACCAGAGAATCTCATACTGCTTCTATCTCTAGAAGTATCAACCACAAGAGAATCTCATACTGTTTCTATCTCTAGAAGAATCAGCCACCAGAGAATCTCATACTGCTTCTATCTCTAGAAGTATCAACCACAAGAGAATCTCATACTGTTTCTATCTCTAGAAGAATCAGCCACCAGAGAATCTCATACTGCTTCTATCTCTAGAAGTATCAGCCACCAGAGAATCTCATACTGCTTCTATCTCTAGAAGTATCAACCACAAGAGAATCTCATACTGTTTCTATCTCTAGAAGAATCAGCCACCAGAGAATCTCATACTGCTTCTATCTCTAGAAGTATCAACCACCAGAGAATCTCATACTGTTTCTATCTCTAGAAGTATCAACCACCAGAGAATCTCGAGAACAGCAACTCATCATCATGTAGCAGATCATGTACAGAACGTCGCACTCACCATGGCCTGTTGAAAACTTTCTCGATCCTTCGTCACTCCTCTCGGCTTCTGCATTCCCATACCCAAAGTGCCCTCAACGTCATGTACGATCATCTTGCTGATCGACCACTACCCCTTCTTTCATGAACTGTTCTGTTCAAACCACTGTGACATGTTTATGTGGCCAAGGTATTCCTAATTTCAAGATTTTTTTTATAGGCCAGTGTTCTTCGATGTTTATGTCTTATAGAATGCCTGTGTGTTATTTGTCCTTGGTCCACGATATACTGATATTTTTGTGGCATACAAGGTCACAGGTCCCGATGTTCTTCTTTAGTGATTGCTAAATGGCTCATATCGGTGTATAGCCATAAGAAATGTGCATGTTATCACACGTATTACATTGTTTCCTTTTTTTTTTTTTGCACCAGATTATTAATACTGTTTATCCTCTGTATTGTCGCGCTCCGTGGCGAAGGTGTTGCGGACGCGGTTCGTAATCCCGTATACCAACGTTCGAAACACAGCTGTGCGCGATTTGGCAGCAGACCGAGTTGCGTTGGTTTCGCGTTGGTATCGGTGCGGTCTTTCTGAAAGCAATGACAAACTACTGAACGTAAACTTGCCAAGAGATCATAGCGGCAGAAATGCTGATGTTGACTGTGATATCCTGTAAAAAGGATATGCACACCCCCCCAAAAAAAATACTCTTTATTACTATGATCAGTGTACTTCAACATTCCGATACTTGTAGAGCACTGCTGGTGATTAATCTTACAAAATAAGGCATTTGAGTTTGTTATATCCCATTCCCCCCTCCCTTCATCTCCCGATCCTTTGGTAGTTTAACGAACGCCTAGCCTTTTCAAGTAAACCCGAAAACATACGAGGTCAACTGTGCATATTGCCAACATTTAAAATCCACCTACAGTTATAAATAGTAACACGTAGGCCGCATCGGTCACTTCCCTAGCTGATGTTCAATATTATTCAAGCTTACACACACCGGAATATAATCATTTATAAGGTTGTGGTATGCACAGTGGAATCTTGACGGGTGGAGTGAATTTAGTGTGCTGTGAGTAGACGCCCCTTTTTGTGATTACTAAGAAGAGACTGAAACAGTTATGTATGCATTCATGTGAAATAAGAATGATTATTTGTACTCATAAATCTCCAGACCTAATACACGGACAGTAGTTCGGTCATAGAAGACAGTAGGTAGTGAATTATGTTCGCGTAGTAGGTCATTTGCCGGTCTCTCTGGCTGTGGGGTTACAACACTTTCTCTCTGTAATCCCGTTTATCACGCAGAGTCTCGCAGCGGAGCGAGAACTGAGGTGGTTCGACCCCCGCTCGTGACTTGCGGATACTGAGCCGGCCGCTCAGAAAGCAATGGCAAACTACTGAGCGTAATCTTGCCAAAAGATCAACAGACAGCTGAAAGATGCTGCTGTTGACAGCTAAGTCCTGTAAAAGGATACGCAAAACATAGTAGGTCATTTGCATAAGATTGCTCTCATAAAAGTAAGACTCAAGCGTGTGTAAAAAGAACCCTATTTACACTCTGCGGGGAGTAATGGTCGTATCGTGCTGGCCCCACAGTTTTATAGATCATTGGGCATTCGAGCGGTGACATGGCCAATATCAAGGCTCCTGACTTCGTAGCTATAACAAAATAATAGCAAAGCCATACGCTACTTCTAGTCTCAAGGAAATAAGAAGAAAGACTCGAAACAGACAACAGAGTTAATAGACTTAGTGTTGGCTTAGATTTACATCTCCTAAAGTCGCTTATAATATACTGCATTGCACTAGCTGTGCGACTGTATAATTGATATCGCCAAATAATTATCCAAAAGTTTGCTGCAAAGTTGAACTGAGGTTGAATCGATGGTGCTAGAACGCCAAATAGAGGGGACTGCAAGAGAGGACAGTAAGTAGTGTGTTTAGCGAGAGCGCAATGTGATCATTACGCATGCAAATGTTGCACTCAATTCCCCAACCTGCCCTAATCACGGAATGTTCACAATTCTGACCATTTCATGAACATGCCTCTTATTATGCTAGTGTTACGAAGATGTTAAAGTTTGCACGAACTCCTGCAAATTTCATGAATTGGACACTTATAATAATTGATTCACAGGACTACATGTGTTCTGCAATGTAAATGAGCAAATTTTGTCTTTGAACCGAAACGTAAATATTTTGAGTCATATTTTTAACATCAGTACAGTAGGATCCCGTTCATTGTGCGATGTAGAGGACAGACCCGATCGAAAAACTAAAATAGTCCAAAAGAGGAAGTACCTCTCTCTGATTGCCTCTGTTTATTACAAACCGAGGGACATGATTACACTATTATTTACCATGTGTTCAATGGCGTTAGAATTAAAAGAATGACGCCAAACAGATGAAATAAATATCTATAGAACAATGTACTGGAAATGAAAAAACAAATAGTTGCTGTTCCATTACAAATGTATAAGGCAAATTATTGTCTATTGAATCACAATAAACTAAACTCGATGTTGACAAAACAAACATAGGATCACGTACGCACACACATGCAATATATTGTTTTTACTGTTCTATCTTGTCCAGTCAAAAATATGACATTTATTTCCCAGTGGAACCGTTGATTTCTATTCTAGCTCTATAGCACACTGCCATCCTTGCATTATGTCATAGCATGGGCATTTTGGCGAACCGGGTGTAACAAACCATCAACAGAATAAGACCGACCATGTGTGTGCTGCACTTGAGTTAAGTGACGTCGGTTCCACAGAAATGTACAGTACGCCTTTTATATTCTGCCTAAAGTAGTACTGGCGGATGCGATATCTTCAACACGTTTACACCGTACAGTGGTCTGCGACTAAGAAAACAAACATCCGGTATTCTTGGTAACATACTTACTTACATTTAAGTGCATTAGTGTGTTTGTCAAGCTGTTATTTACTACCAATATAGTACCTTACGGTGTATGGATAGGTAGGGGGGGGGGGGGTCCTTGAGCTGTGCGTGTGCGCGTGTGTGTGTGTGTGTGTGTGTGTGTGTGTGTATTTTTTTGTTCGCGTTCGCTCGCTTTGACCTCAAGCGTAGTTCATACACTACTACTTCTAGCAGACGGTGACTGATGTTTGCGAATGGATTAGGTTTCCTTATTACCTATATCCCTCACCATCAGGCGAATCCACTCTGATTTCTGAGGTACTTGTTATGTACGTCCCCAAGGTAAGGAGGAGAAGAACATTTCAGTCCAACTGACCGGTGTAGGGATTAAACCAGCTACTTCCGCATCAGCACGCCTGAAGTTTAAGTGCGAGTTCTCTTATCCATTCAGCAATGCTGACCTCCCTATAGTATATTTAACTCTGCCTGTCTTATGCAGTGTTTAGTTTAACCAAGTTACGGTATATTTTTTCTAACCATACATCTTTTCAATGCCAACATATGGATGTGAGTTTTGAACTATTTCACAATCAGCAGAGAAGTAAAATGGGGATTATAATTCAAATGTTATAGAAAATATAAACGCAAATCGTGGACCAAAAAGAAGAACAATACTAAATGTCTAGAACAGTGGTTCTCAACCGTTTTTGGCCCATGCACCCCTTCACCATATGTTCAGAATATCACCCCCTGTCAGAGTCTCACATGGAGTCGGTAGGAACATAAAGATAGAAGGGATTTAGAGAAGGGACATAACCCCAATACAAGGGAACTAAAGAGACCCACTCGAATGCTCGAACAATCTAGAGCCTTCGAGAAGGATAGGTCAGTTCGCCTACAGCTCCATGGACACAGGTGGAACCAGCTTACCGCGTGCCAGGACCTGTTCCACGAGAAGCTCGAGGAGAGTTACAGCCCGTGTCCGATCGAGACACGTTAGAGGGCAGACGGCGACTGGACATCGAAGAGGCAACAGGGTTTAACTTAAGTGGGACTTGATAGATTGAACCCGTGTATTTAGGAGTGTTACTCATCAGATAGATAGTTGATAAAGTTTGTTGTAAAGATTATGTATGAGTGCTTTGTTATGAACTCCTGTGATATTGTACTCAAGCGTAGCTGGCTGCGAAAACCATTCTTCGCCAGCTTACTGTAAATAAATTATATCAGATAGTATCAGAATGGAGTTTGTTGCCTGTATGAACCCGAGTTTCATTTCCCTAGGTCTCTAGGACGTTGACACCCCCCCCCCCCCAAGTTCGTATTATCTCACTATAACCCCCCCCCCCCTTTCCCTTACAGTATATGTTAAAATGGAAGCTAAATTTAATAACACATACTAGAACAAGTCTAGACGTCTACATAAAACATGATTTAAGGGTCTACTTATGTTATAAAACGCATTTCAGAAGGGTGGGAAGAACGTAACCGTAAAGTATGGAGGGAAAAACCAATATCAAGTAATAGGTTCTTGTATTAATGCGATATTGAAATAATCTTAATTCCCCCCAGGAACCCTAAAATTCACCACTCGTTGACAACCACTGGCCTAGAAGATCTGAACGTCGAAGAGAATTAGCTCATTAACAGTATCGCTTCTAGGAAACACAAATGTTTTGGCCAAACCAAACATCACAGTGGCATGGAAAGAACAGTGATGAGAGGCATAGTTCCTTGAAGAAGAGACAGGAGTCGTTCATCATGAAGATGGATATTGCAGACACATTGGTCAAGAGCGTGGATGAGAAGGGGGGGGGGGGGGGTGGAGAACTTTAAGGCACCAATGATGAGAGTCAACTTCTGCAAAGGACTTGCTTAATGATCATGATGAAATAGGGGTTAAAACAGTAGCAGTTTGTTATACGAGTTAATGTGGCACATGAGAAAGAATAGATTACATTAAACTGTGACCGCAGCAGAAGTTAAACAATAACTAGGAATGAATGGGTTAATTTAACAACTGACAAGCCATTGGGAATTATTTTCATAGGAACAAAGCCCACCCTCGCTGAGACTATTCACGTGGATTAACTTGCAGTGAGAACAATTCAGGACTGTAACACAACCTTTCTAACAAGAAATCAATATGTAGTTTGTTGCATGTCCTTTACATGAAGTCGCAATCAACCCCGTCATTTTTTGGTTGTGTGTGGTTTTCTAATCCAGTTTACGGTCAGTAGTTCGCCATTGATTTCCGAACGACAGACGCCCATACTGTTGTTTAAAATCATCACAAGACGGTCTGATTTTAAATGGTCTGCAGATATTTTCAACCACGGTAATAGGGAATGCGAATTGCGTTCGGTATCCCTTCGTCACAGTCGCCCACCAATATGTGGTATCAATATTTTAAACATAGTGAAATATCTTGCTACACGACATTATTAACATTAATCAATATGTGAAAGTCACGTAAGAATAGTAACATCAGTAGTGAATGAAATTGCCAACGAATATCAGCCACAAAAAACCAACAGCAACATCGAACATACACAAATAAATCTTAAAAGAAATCGAAGAGAAATAGAAACAAACGCGTGGTCAAATTTGCTAAATTATAATACGCTAATGGATATTGTTTAAGAAAAGAATGCACATACTAAAGGAATTGTTGAAAATACGCAATGAAGTAACCCAAGATATAAGAATACAATATTTACCTGACTGGATAGTATAGGAACATAAACGGGAATAAAATGAACTTCAGGAGATATGCAGTTCCAGTATACGTTAAGATCACATTAGACACATTACATGTGATAGGAGAGCTGTGGGGAAGCAGAGCATCAGAGTAAAGATAGAACATCAAAGAAAGTAGGGAGATACTACACTTATCTAATTAAACACACGATAATTCACTAGCTAAGTTCAATCGCTGCGTGTGTTTTTCAATAAAGTTATGCCTAAGCACACGGATATTTTCAGATGTAGTTAGAAGTAGAGAACTCCATCGATACACTATACCCAATTCGTGACCTATGGAGCCTCATGGTCGTCTGAGATACTAATAGTCATTTATTTTGAAGAATGTGAATGTTTGTCGATAAATAATCAAATAAAGGAAACTAGAGGCAGTGGAAGTATGGTGTCACAAATTTGTGTTGAGGAAGTCGTGAACAGTGAAGAAACTAAATGCCCACATGTTAACAATCTACAAGTGTAAGCAGAACATACTTGACAATCTCATCGGGAAACAAAACAAATTACATGTATATGTGGAGGTCAGCACGGCAGAATAGATAAGAGAACTCGTTCATAAACATCTGGTGTATTGATGCCTAGGTAGCGGGTTCAACTCCTACACTGGTTAGTTGGATTAACATGTTGACTTCTTGTCCTTGGCTTGGGGACGTAAATTACAAGTACCTTAAAGTCGGAGTAGGTTCATCTGATACGAGGGGCATTGGTAATAAGGAAAGCTAATCCACAAGAAAAAAATCAGTCCAGTGCACTAGAAGTAGTAGCACGTGTATGGACTACGCTTGAGTTCAAAGCAAGCCAAGGTAACCACAACAACAAATGTATATGTCATATCAACATAAGGATAAGGACAATCGAAAACTGACCTCTATGCGGAAACATACTTCATATATAGCACTTTTACAGATTAATTGGACACAACCTTTGTAGATACAAGAGCACCTTTCAAAACCGAACTGAATCCAAGTTGTGTGCCCTCTTGACAACGAAGGAGTTGTGTTTTAATATTATTTTATAATTGTATGTTTTTCTTTAGAACTGTTTTTTCCCCTTTAGATATGATTGTGTTGTTCCGTCCCTGACGAAGATTTATATAGTGGAAACTTCGTGTGTTGTGTCTTAGAATACTTATTTGTATGTTATTATTTTATTATATATATATATATTTGATTGTCTCTCGTTTTGGGGGATTTTCACTCTTTGATTTATGGTCACCTTTATGGAGCCGTTGTACGATATGTACACTGTGTTTGTGTTTAGTATGTCTCATCTTTACAAAAGGAGCCACATACCTAACTGTTTGTAATACATTATAATATAAGCGATAAACGAGAATACAGACGTTAGAGACTAATAAAAGGATGTGATCACCAATGTGAATGCTAGAACAAGCTACTGAAGAAGAAGAAGAAGAAGAAGAAGAAGAAGAAGAAGAAGAAGAAGAAGAAGAAGAAGAAGAAGAAGAAGAAGAAGAAGAAGAAGAAGGAGAAGAAGAAGAAGAAGAAGAAGAAGAAGAAGAAGAAGAAGAAGAAGAAGAAGAAGAAGAAGAAGAAGAAGAAGAAGGAAGAAGGAAGAAGAAGAAGAAGGAGAAGGAGAAGAATAAGAAGGAGGAGTAGAAGGAGAGGAACAAGAAGGAGGAGGAGGATGAGGAAGAAGAAGAAGAAGAAGAAGAAGAAGAAGAAGAAGAAGAAGAAGAAGAAGAAGAAGAAGAAGAAGAAGAAGAAGAAGAAGAAGAAGAAGAAGAAGAAGAAGAAGAAGAAGAAGAAGAAGAAGAAGAAGAAGAAGAAGAAGAAGAAGAAGAAGAAGAAGAAGAAGAAGAAGAAGAAGAAGAAGAAGAAGAAGAAGAAGAAGAAGAAGAAGAAGAAGAAGAAGAAGAAGACATTAATTACGTATCCATCCATCCATCATGTGCTTAATGTTGTATGTTTCCGTTTGTTGATTAGGCAAAGTCACTACACTTGTTCTGGTTACATCTTTGTTCTAAGCCTAAATAGTTTTTTTTTTAAATTATCATCTCTAATCTATAACAGGCCGGTCTCTCTGGCTGTGGGGTTACAACACTTTCTCTCTGTAATCCCGTTTATCACGCAGAGTCTCGCAGCGGAGCGAGAACTGAGGTGGTTCGACCCCCGCTCGTGACTTGCGGATACTGAGCCGGCCGCTCAGAAAGCAATGGCAAACTACTGAGCGTAATCCTGCCAAGAGATCAACAGACAGCTGAAAGATGCTGCTGTTGACAGCTAAGTCCTGTAAAAGGATACGCAAAACATTTTAATCTATAACAACCGACCACCTGGTTAAAATGTTGTTACAAACATACGTACGTTCACGCTTTATTGTTCGCCATTTAAATCGCAGCTGAGCTGCGAATTTGTACTTTTAAAATTGACCCAGATCAGGCTATATTATATAACGGTCTCACGTGACAATATAAGCAGCATCATTGGTGATTCTAGTGTCTGCTCTACTATCGTGACAGGATCACTATAATTTACATGCATTATTATTCACCAAGATTCCGTAAGCAGCAATGGCGGTTCAGTCCCAGCTATAAAGATGCTGAATGTCTCTTATGTCTGTGTTTAATTTTTATAGTGAACAATGCCGAGCAATGTATGTAGGAAATGTCATTGATTGCGTCTGTTTCCAGAAATGTGGTCCAGTGTATGCATACATTTTTATTTTCAGCGTCGTAAAGGTAAATCGTTTTTATTACGATTATGGTTTATGTGTATTTCGTATCTTCTGTAGTGTTCCATATAATGAATGAATCAAAGAAAACGAAAGTCGAATAGGTAAGCTGATCTATAACAATGTCACAAGTGACAATAGAGCCATCGTCAGCACACAAACAACAAACATAAGCTGATACAACAACATGAAAACAAAACAAAAACTACTTGTAGTAGCTTTCAATATATGTCTGGGTATGGAAGCCGGCACGGCGCGGTGAAGTATGGCAATAGTAATGGAATAGTGGTTCTCTGCCCATGGGGAATTCCCCCCCCCCCCCAGAAAGGGGGGGGGGGATTTTAGGGTTTCCAAAAACGGGAGGGGTGGAGAGGGGGGGGGGAGTGATTAAGATTATTTCAAGATCGCGTTAATGCAAGAACCGATTATTTGATATTATTTTCCCTCCATACTTTATTATTCTGTACTTCTCGCCCTTCTGAAATTCTTTTAATAAAGTAAGTAGACCCGCAAATCACATTTTATGTAGACGTCTCGGCTTGTTCTAGTATGTGCAATTAAATTTAGCTTCCAATTTTACGTATACTTGTAGGGCAAAAGGAGGGATTAATAGGGAGGAAATAAGAAAAAACGGGGAAGGGGGAGGGGAGGGAGGAGAATGACATTCTGATCATATGGTTAAGGGGTGCATGGGCCAAAAAAGGTTGATAACCACTGGCCTAGAAGTTGCGATGTTGGCCTGTAGCTGGCGTAGAGCTGATTCGAATTACGGTCTGGACTGTAACATTTTTATAAAATAAGGGAAGGATGATATACATACCACCGGCCGGTCTCCATGGCCAAAGGCTTGCGAATGCGATTTGTGAACCGCTTACCACGCGTTCGAAACACGGCGGCGGCCGATTTGGCAACAGACTGTGTCGCGCTGGGGTTTTAACGTGTTGGTATGGGAGCCGGTCGTTCAGAAAGAATTGGCAAACTACTTAACGTAAAACTTGCCAAGATATCAACAACAGCAGTAAAATGCTGGTGTTTACAGCGATGTTCCGTAAATAGGATATACAAAAAAAAAAAAAAAAAAAACAGCAACAAACAAACAAAGTCGTGGGATAGTGAATCGGTCGTTTAGTTTTTTTTATGATAATTGACAACATGTTTATATTTCAGCTTGAAGGATTTATCTAGTCATTTTACTTTATTTTGTGTGAATTATGCAGTATGTACCTGACGAAATGCAGCGAAATATGTCAGGCAATAAATCGTGCAATCTATCGTTTGTGCCTTCGTTATTCAAATAGCTGAAGACTCGGAGGACACATATACAATCTGGGCACCTTAAACATCTCTCAGCAGGTGAAATCGAGAAACCACAGACTCTGCCCTGGTTATGTCTTGTTTTATAAATTTGTATTGTTATTTCAAAATCAATGCTTCTGGGTCATACGTACCTTAAGTGGGTGGCTTGCGTATTTTCTATCCTAAATATGTGACCTATCTAATGGTCTTTGTAGACTGAGTTCACAAATGTGTTGTTTTGGGAAATACCACAATAAGACAACGAGGATGAGTACTAGTCACACACCTCGTTATGCTAGCACTTAGTGGGTATGAAAGCCACATTGCAATGCTCCTACAGTATCTGCCAAGAGATTATCTTTACCATTTATCTGCGATTTTAGATAACAACCAGGCAATTACGGAGACAACAGACTATTGAGTTACCAGAACATGCAAAGAAATGCTACAGTGGCGTGTATGCCAGATTACACAATCTCTCAGCAACTCCATGCGTGGGAGATATAATTATCACGAAATTAGTGTACAAAATAACCATTCTATTAATAATTATAGCGTGTGTGTATATTCGCGCTGAAATGTTGTAATGTACCAGAAGGATTCAAATGAAGCTCTTACTTGGGGGGGGGGGGGGGGGGGGGGGATAGAATATATTCTGCAAATGTCAAGAACAAATGTATAGTTTTTCGAAGTAAAAGTTGTACTGCATTCAGTGCAAGTTCTCGAGCTCTGATAAAGTGCTTGGATTCCTGTAGAAAAATATTCTCTCGGTCGCGTGTACTGAACCTCATTATCGGACCGAAAGGTCTGTCACAGTAGTCACTCTGGTTTGAAACTTCCTATTAAACTCATACACTTGTTGGACTGATAGGCATGCATAACAATACTAGACCTTCATTCACCAATTAATTTCTATAGATTTTATCCCTTCACTAATTTAAAAAAAAAAAGGGCAACAGAACGTTGCTCCTCTTTGGTGCATAGTCAAAAGTGTGGAGGCCATCTTTAAACTGTCCTAATCACGTAACCGTGTTAGTCTGTACCGTTGTGTGACGAGCTCAATCCTCTTGACGAACCCTATCAACAATATTGACAGGTTACAAGACAATGGCATGGTTATTGTAATTTCTATCACACTTTAAAGTGTCCACTTTTAAAGCATCCACTAAATGATGAGAATCCTGTTCATTGTCTACAATCAAAACTGTATCATATACAAAGTCAACTGCACATCCTTTACAGGACATAGCAATCAGCCCCAGCATTTATTGGTTGTTTGGAATTTACTAGTCAATTATGACCAAAAAAATTATGAAACTGCGCGCCTCACTATCCTATTAGCAACAAGGCTGGTTACTGTGTCATAAACGCATCTTGTACTGTTGATGTTAAAAACATTTGACAATGTTTTTTTTTTCCCATGTGAATATACCATGCGTAATATGCATTGTTTATGCTTACAAAATCAATTTGACAATGTTTTATTTTCCTATGTAAATGTAACATGCACATTTGATGAATGAAAGATGAGTGATCGAGAGGGCCGAATGTAAGACGGACCTGCGTGCCCAATTTGTTACCCTTTTAAAACAAAGTTTGTTCGTTCGTTCGATGTTATGTCCTTCGATGGTCATCCCTTTCATATCGTCTTAATTTCTCATAACATGTTCACCGGATACGGAAAATAGGTCTGGAGACATTATCTATCCCTGTTGCTCCACACCTGTATGTGTCTCTTCTCATGGCGCATGATGTATGCTGTTGGTCCTCACATCCTTCCACGGCTCCATATCTCTTCTTGTAATGCATGTCGTATAGTGCTGGATTTTCCACATCCTCCTGTAGTGTTGGTCATCAAGAATGGTCACAGTGCCATATCTCTCTTCTTATAGTCTATTCTTTGAGATGTTGGAACCCCGCTTCCTGTAGATTTTGTCCTCATGCCTGTCTATAGCACCCTCTCTCCATACCGACTGTCCATGGCACCTTCTCTCCATATCGACTGGACTTAATCGTGATATTTATCCACAACCTCCTTTCTCGCTTGTTCCATGGTCATTTCGGATTCAGATGTTTCTTCATCTAACAATGCCTAGTATCTTATATCAAGGACTTGGCCCGTACTCCTTCCCTCCCACCCTCCCTGTTGTTACGACAGTTTCTTGTTTACCCATTCTCATGCCATGTCTAAAGATTGTAGATTATCTTCTCGTATTTCTGATGAGAATAATCAGTTCTCTTAAAGAGTTAGTTCCTGTCAAGACGCTGTTCATTGCTCTTTTCTTTTTTACCTGCTCCAGGTGTTGTCAACAATCTTCCAAAGAAATACCACTCAACAACCTGTAAATAATGCCTCATTAATCACCGCTACCTCAGAGACGTCTCCTGCTGTTACGCAAAATATATAGAATCTCCGTGCGGGTGTTGTATTACGTTATAATCTTTCATTGATAGGCACGCAAGTGTTGTATAGCATTACAATCACAAAGTAACTGTGCAATGGACTTTAATTCACGTAATGAGTCGTATTGAGCGTATAGTGCTACCCCATATTTTAGACCACTCAGTATTCAATATGGTCAAAATCTTACCGGCCATCTTTATTTCCCATATTATTTACTGGTACCTATTTTAGACTAGGTAATCTGAGAGCCCGGGTCACTGACAAATTCCGCTCCTGGAAGCTGGTTCCAACACGTGACCATCAGGCTTGCGTGCTAGCAACTGTGCTACCTCTTCTACCTAATGTTATAATACAGATGATGAGTAACATTATCATCGTTCATTAATACCCACGTAGAAATTCTTCAACATGATTAATCCTTCATTTATATTCAGACGGGTAATGTTGTAATATCCGATTATTTTTCACACATACTGTATAACATTATTATATGTTATCACTTTCCATGCATGCAATTTGTATCAATATAATATATTATTATTAACGCATGTGCTGCACAACATAATGACATCACATTATTATCCATGCAGTTGTTGTATAACGTAATAATATATCATTATTATTCATGTACGTTTGTATAGTACAATAATGATGTATAACATGCCAATATTGCACAATTACTCACGCCGAAGGTGTTATATAACATTACATTAACATTACGTTGCCTTTATTATTCAGGCAGGTGTTGTATAACATTTTAGTATTGTACTGATATTTACACTACAGGTGCTGTATAACATTATACTATATTATTATTATTTACGCAGGTGATATATAGCATTATACTATACCATTTCTATCCACGCAGGTGATATATAACATTATAATATCCATTATTATTCCCGCAGGTGATGTATAACATTATAAAATCCCATTATTATTTACGCAGGTGCTATATAACTGTTTAATATCCTATTATTATTCATGCAAGTGATGTATACCATTATGATATCACCCTGTTATTCACGCATGTGTTGTACAACATTCAAATCTGTTATTTAACTCTTAAAGAAAAGAAGTAATTTATTGCCGCCACCTTTTCCAACTGTTCATGATTGGCTGCGAGCAAACTTAACATAACAGCTGCCATCGTTTTCTCCGGTTTCTGCTTACGAAATATTCTCGCTGGTTTTCGGATCCTGAAAAGGGGAAGGAAAGTGCTTCAGCACTATCCCCGTGTAGATTAAAATATGGTTCCGGATCGCGTGGAAAGTGCACACGGATAGATGCTTGCCCATGTCAAGGTTAGACAATATGTATTTCAATGCATCCACTTGAAATAGTTAAGAAACAGACCGTCAGTCCCCCAGAGGAATCACAAAGAAACTGAACCATACACAGACTTCCTTGTCTTATCTGAAGACAAGGATCGTCTGACGAGAAAAGAGAGATGCATATCGCAACCGCAGTTATCTGCTGCTGCTTGATGGCGACAGAAATCCGGTAGGAGTTCAAATAGAATATGGGAATATTAACTGACATTGGTGAAGAATAATCAATAAAAGACTATAGGATAGCAAGGGTGGAACTGAACACAGAGAAGAGATGGTATTCTTATACTTTATACCGAAAACAATGAGAGAAATAATAAATCTTAAGCCACATTGCAGTTTGTTATCTATTTATATAATATACGCCAACAGATTAGACATAGATAGCATCGAAAGGGAACATAATATTTTATAATACCATCACTGTGATCAAAAGACTGTTTAGGAAGGGAGAAACGCTCGCTCGAGCACAAACACACAAATAAGCATGAACATAGGATTACACTGATCGAAGGATAAGGAGAAATCCGTGCATTATCTAACTTGGGCTTAGCAACCCAATACCTGTCTGAGTTATATAACCTATCAACAACATACATGGATAAGTACATAAGAACACTGGATAGAAACAGGCAAATGAAGGTTCAGACAGAGAGAGAGAGAGAGAGAGAGAGAGAGAGAGAGAGAGAGAGAGAGAGAGAGAGAGAGAGGACACAACGATGAAATGATGCTAACAGATTATATCATAATAAGGTAGTATTAGGTTTCAGTAAACGGCATTCAGGTATGTGTTTGTTATTCCACGATTACAGATTGAGCACTGTGGTGCAAATATCCGGTTGTTAACTACTAGCGCGAGTCAATAAGTAAGTCACATAGTTATGTGGAATGGCAGGTAAATGTAGTTGGTGTTTTCTACAGGTGTCATTAGGTGACAGCAACATCGAACTTTATATTCCTGTTAGTCAGGTGGCGCTTGGTGTCTCATGCGCATGCGCAGCGCATAAACAAAATGACGAATGTACTTACAGAGTGTACAACCAAAGAGCAACGTGCTAATGTGCGTTATTTTTTTTTTTTGGTGGGCAAAAGGACTGCCTGCAAAGGCCATTCATATGGAAATGCTTCCTGTTTATGCTGACAATTGTTGTTTTTTCCGTAAAGATGTGCATAGCTGGGTAGAAAACATCCTTCTTCGCCTTGTGTCCAAAAATTCAAGGTTACGCCAACAGCAGGGAAGGTTATGCTGACAGTGTTCTGGGATTGTCAAGGGGTGCTTTTAACCAGTTTCAAGAAGAAAGGTGACAATGTGAATTCTGAATCGTACTGTAAAGTTATATCGATACTCCATGATGCAATTCGAAGAAAACGTCCAGGACTGCTGACTAGAGGAGTGTTACTTCTTCATGACAATGCCAGACCACATACGGCTCGATTAACTCAGGAGAAAATTAACCAAATAACGTGGGTGTTCTGGAACATCCACCTTACAGCCCAGACTTAACCCCTAGCGATTTCCACCTTTTTTGGTCCACTGAAAACCCACCTTGGGGGTAGAAATTTTGCGAAGTTGAATGTGAAGTGAAAACATGTTTTACAAAACAGAGCACATAGTTCTATGCAGCCGGTTTGTGAGGACTGAAAAACGATGGGATAAATGCATCAATGTTGGTGGAAATTAATTATGTTGAGAAATAAAGGGACAATGTATGTATAAAAATAAACTGGTTTTAAGTTGTTATCATATTTAGTTATCGTTCTACAAAAATGTGTGACTTACTTATTGACTACCTCTCGTACTACAGCAATGTTAAAAGCTTAGCGCGCAGTTATCTCTCTGTACCTCACTCTATATCTCTCCCCTCTCTCTGCCTGTCGCTTTCTCTATTACTGATCCACATGAACATATTATATAGATATATGAAAAACAGGACGAATTGTTCGACAGAAGGACAGATGGATGAATGAACACTTCCATTGATATGTTATAGATTGGTTTTTGGAGATAATATTAAGACGTACATAACAACGTCAAACGGGACAATTCTTACTTTACACCCAGCCATATTTAGGGCTGCTCGATGTCACTAAAGAAATATAGAAAGATAATTTTGTGGGCCGTGCATATTGTTCAGTGATTGTATTTACTGTTTCACCGACCTCCCATGCGCTTCTTTCTGCCACAACCACGATTGATTTCTATCGCCAGTATTGCAAGACAAGTTTTACGAGTTGCTGTGTTGTGAATAAAGAGGCTGTCATTTATGAACCGTAAATTCACCCCATAATCTATATTTATGCTTCTATCTATAAGTGCTTTCGAGGTTCGAATGCAAACTGTCTTGTCACTGAGTATCCCAGTTTGACCAGTGCTTGGATATTTCAGGATGCTCTGTGTGGCAATACTTAGATCATTGCTAGTGATGTTGAAGTGCCCCTGTCGTTCTAAATCTCTAATCGACCACAGCTTCTTTACCCGCTAAGCTACGCATCTAGCGCCCGGCACATACGAGAAATACATTCACAGGCACTGGTTGACACGCATAGAAATAGAGGGAACCGCTGCACGTTGTGGCCAGACGCTCGCCTGTCGGAAAGGTGCTTATGGGTTCAAATCCACATTGGGATGGAGTTTTAAAATTGATCTGGTCACACAGGTCAACCTAGCCTAAAGTGTGTACTAGAAATATTTTGGGAAGTATAGGCAGCTGGCATGCTACTGACCACATCCCCCAATAATTATTCAATAAAAATGTTGGATAAAGCACGATTTGCCCAGTGCGTATTAAGACGTGTTAAAGTAGATTTCCTTGAAATGGAGGAAAGAAGTAGATGGCGGGGACCAGGGATGAAGTTACAGATTTCCATAGAACAAAGCTTGGGCTGAATTACAGAGACCATACGTTGCCCATTCAGCATGATACCTCTCTCGGTTTACTCCAGAGGAAAGGTAACACCAATACATCTGGAACAAGACAAGCTGCAGAAACTGCCGGATGAGCATATCAATGCTCTAACTGTCCAGCTGTCAGAGCTTCGATCCTAGGCCAGTTGCCGACCAAGGCTTCAGACCTGGTTGCTCTGCCATGACATTTAATCCTTTGGTTGCAATTCGTCGCACTAGGATAAGGCTTGTACCATTGGCACAATGTGCCGTGCCCGCTTTAATGAGCACCTCCCAACATTCGGCGCTAACAGAAAACTGGCAGTACCGTCTACTGTCATATAATCATCATAGTCATCACCATCATCATCATCATCATCATCATCATCATCATCATCATCATCATCACCATCATCATCATCATCATCATCATCATCATCATCATCATCATCATCATCATCGCAGGTCCGTATGGCCGAATGGGTAAGAACACGTGTTCTTACACCCGGTGCGCTGATACCGAGGTCAGCGGTTCAACCCTTACAACGGACAGCTGGACTAAAATGTTGAACTGTCGTCCTTGACTTGGGGACGTAAATTATTAAGTACCTCTGAAGTCGTAGTGAAAAAAAAATTATCATCATCATCAAGGTCCATGCAGGCTGGTGTAGGCGTTCATGACTTTCCACAGATCTCAGTCTTTGGTCTTCTGGATCAACTATCCTGATGATATCCTCAATGCCACCGTCTCAGTCAACCCACCATCATTTCTCTTGGTCTGCCGCTGCCTCTCTTCACCTCGATCTTTCCAGTTGTTACGATGTTCTCCAATGCCTTTCATCTCATAAGATGACCAAATAAAGCTGTTTGTCTCTTTATTATTGTTGTATGTAATGTTCCAGTTTTATTAGCCTCTTTCAGGCAATCGTTGTTAGTTGCTTTGGCAGTCCAAGGAATTCGCAACATTCGTTTTAGGAACCACATCTCTGTTGCTTCCAAGTTCTCGCTAATTTGTTCATTTACATTCCAAGATTCACTGCCATACAGCAAAACAGGTTGTATATAGCACTTTAGCACTCTCTTTCTTACATTCAATGATAGTGACCTATTGCATTGGATCCTCTTCATTTTCTGAAATGCGGCCTTTGCTTGCTGCATTCTGCTCTTAATCTCAGGCTAAGACGTCAATGAATAATACAACTGAACATATAAGGTGGACATCCCCTATCATTCGCCTCTCAGTCCTTATTTAGCCCATAACTCATATTAGATAATCCACAGGATGAACGTGAGGCGTGAATGTGGCCGAGACAACAGAGATTATACTATTAAGTGCAGATGTCGAAGCTGTATTATAAATGGAATAAGTTTATCAATATTGGTGGAAATTAACCTGGAAAAAATAGTAGCAATATAAATGCAATAATACATGTAATTACGTTTTCCCACTCATTTATGTCTTCAGTATCCATTTTTACCTATTTTATGGACTTTCCTGCGTACAGAATAGTGTGACACGAATAGTGTCATCGTCAATCCATTTGTCAAAGTAAAACCAGTTACAATTTCACATTTCGTTTTCTCTCCTTTTTGACAATGTTTACACTTTCTTCTTATCTTCTTTCATGTACATCTTTAACTTATATTTCTTCTGTAGTATACAACTCGGATGTCTTTTATCGTCAAGATAGTGCATCCCAAATTATGTTTCATATCCCACATACACTATGTGTTTGGTTCGTATCCCATAATCAGTGCGCGCCTCTGCTAATTTTTGAATGTGGTGTGTTTATTGACATTTAACGCAAGCATATTTTTATACTGTATTTCATTCTGGGGAATTATTGACATTCCTCGCCTTTGTGTTATTCTTCCAACTGACAGGTCGCACGTCTGTTGTGGCTGTTGTGTGTATTTGTTAGTTTTCATTATTGGTAATCCTGAAGGTTTCCATTTTAGTTTATTAGCAGTATGGACTCTTATTTTCGTATTTGACATTCCTGGCTTCTGCAGTTGTGTGTTTATAATTACATACCTTGCATACTTTAAATTTTATTCTCTAGATCGGTCTTTATCAGTCAGGGGGAATTATACCCCAGGATTGGGACATGTTACAGGTTTTTTTTTTTTTTTTAAAGTTAGCTGCATGTCCTTTACAGGACGCAACAGTCATTCCCAGTATTTTGGGCTTTTCATAATTCCTGGGCTACGTTCAGTAGTTTTCCATTGCTTTCTGAACTACCGGCACCCATACCATTTCATAAAAACCCAACACAGCTGTGTTTCGAACGCTGTATGCAGGATTACGAATTGCGTCCGTAACGCCTTCATGTGGACATTTGGACCATAGACTCAAACTGTTCAAATGTACATATTCAATACACTTGTGTTTTTGTCCCATTTTCGGATCCGCAAAGTTATTAGTTCTAAAGTTTGTTTGTTTGTTTGTTTGTTTGTTTGTTTTTAAATTAAACCATTTGTGGGTGCAAAACTGATCAGCAATTTCTAGTACCGAAGAACCACGGTTGCCTAGTGGCTAGCACGTATGCCTACCTGCCCTATGCTCCTGCGTTCGAATTCCCTTGGAAGCGGGAGCTCCCTCCCGCCCCCTCCCCTCTTCAATAACCTAGGCTAGCCTACCGACACTGTGGTCGTAGGTTCGATCCGATGCTGGGCAGATTCGGAGTTTTAAAAATGAAGATAGGCTCCCAGGTCGACCCGGCAATTCAAAGAATGGCTTGGAAAGTAAAGCTACCGGTGAGATACTGACCAATTCACCCAGCAAGTGCTGATTGGCTACGCATTTATGGTTCTAGCACTTGCTTGCGTGAATAAGAGTCTTTTACTTACAATTAGAGTCATTTACTTACAATGAAAGTCATTTGCTTACAATATGATTCCTTTACTTACAATAAGAGTCCTTTAATCACAATAACAGTCCTTTACTTACAGTAAGAGTCCTTTACTTACAATAAGAGTCCTTTACTTACAATAAGAGTCCTTTACTCACAATAACAGTCCTTTACTTACAATAAGAGCCTTTTACTTACAGTAAGAGTCCTTTACTTACAATAAGAGTCCTTTACTTACAATAAGAGTCCTTTACTTACAGTAAGAGTCCTTTACTTACAATAAGAGTCCTTTACTCACAATAACAGTCCTTTACTTACAATAAGAGTCCTTTACTTACAGTAAGAGTCCTTTACTTACAATAAGAGTCCTTTACTTACAGTAAGAGTCCTTTACTTACAATAAGAGCCCCTTACTTACAATATATCCAATATGCCTCACAGAATGAAGTATGGTTCTTATGTTTTGTTTATTTTTTTAACCTTATATTGCTTTTAAATGTGTAGAATTGACTTTAAGCATAACCCAGGGAAATGTGTATTAACTACATTAAAAACAAACAATGTCGTGAGAGTATAGATATTCCAATGAACGTTATCGTCATATCAATTCCAGCTCTGACATCTGGTAAAAGGATACAGTGGAATACACAAACTGAGAACCGTCGCATTACACTTCTGGCCTTTTTTCCCGCCCCCTCTGGATTCTCCCTCACCACCACACACTTGTGCACTTTTCTAAAGGGAACCCTTCCAGGGAAATGGATTGGGCATTGTGGGCCTGCTTGTAACGTCATCAAGATTATAATTGTTTGTGTGGGCATCTTAACTCTTAATATCCGTACTGGAAGCCGGAATTTTTGCCATCTCATTGTTGGGAGTAAATTAATTGATGATAGTAATTTGAAGCTTAATCATTCAGCTCCACTTATTACTGTCAATTTCACAGCATTCCACCCAACATATTGCCCGTAGCGTGGATGAAACACAAGTTATATATTTCAACCAATCATGACCTGTAGATTCTCAAAAGAAACAATAAAAGCCACTTATAGTGGAACTTTGACAATTTGGGGCGATTGATGAGCTGCCTAAGATGGTGCACGGTACAAGTAAAGTAGTAACCTTTTACAAGACTTAAGGCTCATTGGGCGTATGCTGCCATCCATATTGTTTAGGGGCGGTTTATAATGTGGTCAATATCACGCCAGTTATCTTTATTTCCAAAGACATTTTCTGGTGCCCGTTTTAGGCTGCGTCTACGTGGGAGCCTCATTCATTCAGTAGCATGTCCTTTACAGAACCTCGCTCACATAACAACCTTCAGGAAAACTTCTCTATCATAAGCAAGATGTTCCGCGTCCGATACACCCATCTGGAGATCATCCGCCACATCTTGCACCCATCTTCTCTTTGGCCCTCCTCTTCCTCTCTTCCCAGGCATACACCTCTCCATTATTGTTCTCTCCAAACTTTCATGACGTTTCAAGTGACCAAAATATATCAATTTTCTTTGTTTTTTTCGTCTTTAATAGCCAACCCTCTTCAATATTCAGCTCTTGAAGTATGGATGCTTTTGTTCTTTTCTTTACCCAAGATATTCTTAGACCCGTCTATAACAGTTATATTCAAAAGCATTTATGCGCTGTTCGGATTGTTTAGTAAGTGTCCAGGTCTCACAGGTGTATGTTGCAGTAGGAAAGATGCATGCTCTTAAAAATCTATTTTTTTTTAGTTCTATCTCTCCCACTCCATAATTCATTCAGTTGTTTTAGTCTTTGAAGAGCAACTGATAGTCGTCGTTTAATATTTTTCATTGTGTCACCATTGTTGGTAATCAATGACCCATGATATTCAAAATTTTCCACCACCTCCAATCTTTCCTCATTAACATATATTTCTTTCTCCATTGTAGTTTTATCTGTATGCATTATCCTTGATTTGTTAAGATATAAGTTGTGATTTTCACTATTTCTTTGGGTTGAGGTTATTACGTGTTCTATATCATTCTGTGATGTGGATACTGTATCATCAGCATATCGAATCTCTGGTATTTCATGACTACCGATATTTAGGGCATCATATTGCTCCCTGTTTATATCATTCAGATCAATTAAAAACAAAACATCAATCCAGTCTAGGATGTACTAAGCGTTAAATCGATGGTTTACACTAACAAATCTGCAGCAAAGCACACGCTGAATTACACATTCTCTTAAGACGGTGACTCCATAAGAACGTGTATTTCTATAATAACAAATATATAAAGATTCTTATAACAGACAAGACTGGAGTTTAGAACCAGATGGACGTCCGTTCGAATAAAAAAAAATGTTATAAAGACTGAAGTCATCATCTTCATCCTCATTACAACAACCGCAACCACCTTCATCATCAACATCATCGTCGAGTGAGTGCCTTGCCAACTGACTTGGGCGCCTGTGGCTGTCCGAAACGCCATTTCTCGGGCAATATGTATCCGCGTCTGAATGCCGTTATATGATAAACATTACTTCCGTTATGAACTCGAAGGACCAGTCTTTAGCACCAACAGAGTTGTTTGTGCGTTACTCTGTACGGGGATGTCTCTTTCCCTGTAACGGAAAAAAGACTCTTTTCCTGTACTAGAGATGTCTCTACCTCTGTAACGGTTATGTGCTTGTCTCTGTAATGGTAACTTTTCTTTCGCTGTACCGGAGATTTCTCTTTCTATTTAACGGTGATATTTCTTTTCCCGTAACGGGGATGTCACTTTCTCTCTAATGGTAATCTTTAATTCTTTTTAAAGAATATTCTTCCTTCTGTGTGTCCTAGAGAGAGGAGGAAATAGTACCATGGAGTTTTTAAATAGTGTCAGGTTTTTCTATACCATGCAACTGCTATATATCACCAGAGAGATAGGATATATATCCAGACAAATGTGATTCACCACCATGCCAATGCGATGTTCCACCAGGTAAATGTGAGCTATCACCAGGCAAATACGATGTACCACTAGGCAAATCGAATGTATCACAGGGCAAATGTTATTTATCAACAGGCAAATGCCATGTATCAACAAGCACATGCTATTTATCAATAAGGAACCGATCTCCGGCTCGCCACTACAGTAGGAGGCGTGCCTAAACATGTAGTATGAGGTGATTGTGAAGAATAAACTAGTGTAATTTTGAAATAATTGCAGTATTTATCAACATCTTTTATTCATTTTCCTCGAAATGCGTGCATGTTGAGAGAAACATCAACAACGGAAGTGGTGAGGAGGGGTGATGATCGATTAGCGGCCATGAAAAATAAAACATGAGAAAAGGATATCGCGAAGGTAAGAGCGGTTAGAAGATTTCAACGAAACATGTTCACATCCTTAGAGAGAGAAGGAGAGAGAGAGAGAGAGAGAGAGTGACAGCACGAAAGAGGGTGAAGAAATAGAGAAATAAAGATGGATAGAGGTAAACAAACAAAGAAACAAATAAAAACAAACGCACAGATAAACAGACACAAATAAACAAACCAGCTAAAAACAAAGACATAAAGAGAGAAACAAAGAAAGGGAACAAAAACAAACACTCAAACAAACAAACAAACAAACACAAACGACCCAACAAAAACGAAGACAGAAAAAAGAAAGACACTAAACATGAAAGAAATAAAGAAAACAGTCATTTAAAAACCAATAAGTAGAGACGAAGTTTTTGTGAATAACATGTAAATACCATGTCTATGTCGTTGATGAAATACATACACCTGTTTCATAACTGAAAACACACATTGCTTTATCTGGTTTTACATTCCAAAATGATGTTTTCCGTTGATTCACCTTTCCCCCGTGAAGACAAAGTCCATCATTATGTTGGATGACGATACTATCAGGGTGTGGCGACGCCTGCTGTCAGCAGAGCAGATATTTATGACATCAGCATAAGTACCCACTTTTCCGTCGCACTTGGTACTAATGAAGTGACGCGAAGCTAGCCTTAGTGTTTCTTTCACATTCCCATACCATGCTCTCAGACGGGATCACCATCTTAAAGGGTTGTGAGATATGATATCTGGGAGTCTCCGTGGCAAAATGGTTCCTTCTCCTGACTCGCCCTCCGAAATGTTACGGGTTCGATTCCGGTCTTCGTCGTTCGGTTGACAGTGCAAGTTGGGAGGCTCGTGGGGGTAAAAGTTGGAGCTAAGGAGTCCGTGCTCTGTGCGACGCTTTCAACAGGCATCTCTGCGGAAGGAGACCAAGCCATTGGAGGGGGGGGGGGGAGGACCCGGTGCAATGAAATCGACCCTTTTGACTTTTTTTTAGATCTAATATTATTTGCTCTTGCGTGGTACAGTCGCTTCTTGTATATATAATGTTAGTTGCCATAGCTGCACGGGTAGATAGCACGTAGTATTCACGTGTACAATTTGTATTGATATGGATTCATTCATTCAGTAGCATGTCCTTTGCAGAACCTCGCTTCCAAAATAACCTTCTGAAAAACTTTTCCGTCATAAGCAAAATGTCCAGCTTCCGATAGACTCATCTGGAGATCATCTGCCACATCCGGCACCCATCTTCTTTTTGGCCTTCCCTCTCTCTCTCTTCCCGGGCATATACCCCTCCATTATTGTTCTTTCCAAACTGTCATGACGTTTAAAGTCATCAGAATATTTAATTTTGTTTTGTTTTATCGTCTATAATAGCCAACCTTCTGCAATATTTAGATCTTGTCGTATAGAGGCTCAAAGACCCCTCTGCCATACACCGCAAGGTACTATATTGGCAGTAAATGACAGTCGTATAGATGCATTTATTCTTTTCTGTATCCAAGATATTCTAAGAACCCGTCTATAATATTTATATTCAACGGCATTTATGCGCTGTTCAACTTGTTTAGTAAGTGATTGATTTTGATACATATACGTATACATCCTTGTCATGACCCTTTCTTGTTCTTCAAGTATCTTTCTACAGAAGTGAGTCATACCTGCATCAAAGGTCATTACGTAAAACTCGGGCATGCGTTTGTGTAAGATTTTCTCCCTCTAGACAGATTCCATCCAAGGTAACGCGCTGTTTCAACCCGTGGGTAGATTTTCTTTCCTAAGAAGTTTGCTAGGACCTTACAGCCTGCTCTTTGTTATTTCCAAATGCTATAGGATGTTCAATGTCTCTGTTTAAAAAATTTTTTTAAAAATAAAAATAAAAAAAACGAAACAAACAAGATCTCCCGTTTTTCGCCTTCTTATGAGGATTGGTACCCGAACTCACTGCGCAACAGGTCAGATCAGGCATGTGATCTCCCTAGGCACCAATGGTCCTAGAAATAATTATGTCCATTGCTGAGATCAAACCTTTTACCCACTGAGCCTGAGGTGTACCCGTAATCTGTCACCCACCATTACTCATTCTATCAAAGTTCTTGTAGCTACGAGTATTTCTGTCAATAGAGACGACGTTTCCCGCCATCAATTCCATGTGGAGTTCTGCTGCTGTCTGTTCCCATACAGATAGTGCAAGGTGCTTCCAATTCAGAACTAGAGTACATGTTGATTCAGTTCCCAATATAATCATATATTATGGCTATCTCTTAGAACACGGGCAGTGTATGTCGCTATCTGTGCTTACATTAACAGTGCTTGTTGCGATCTCCTCCTACACACATAGCCCGTGTTGCTATCGATTCCTATTTCAATACTGGAAACTCGCGATTAAACGGGCTAATAGGAGTATGCGTTGCCCGCAGATGCCAGGAAGTCCGATAAATGGAACTAAGCTAAGAGAGCAGATTTGATCATTTGTTTGGTCTTCAATGTAATAGTAAATTTTAATACAATTTATTCCACTGTACAATATTACTTTAACATATAATACGGGTTAATAAAGATGTATCAGTTGTGCCATAAATGTAATAACAGTTGATAAAAACATTGTGTGTAAAAATTATAAATATTGTTTGTTAAAAAATCAAAAAGGAGAATAAAACTAAACAACATGAAGTTTAAGATTTATTAAAGATGTTATTTAGGTGAATGCATTTACAAGTTCTGTCAAGCAGTGTAAAATGCAAAGGATCACTTGTTAGGTCTCGAGGAGATACATCTCATCTCATATCGTCTCATCGTGTTCCTCTTGTACCTTGCGGCGTCGAGTTGAAGTACATATAAACAGCGGTATAGTTCCCGTGTATGGGCTTCATGAATCGAGCTTCCCATGGACTGTTATCGAGGCGATACACCAGACTGAAATACTACCTACTTAACAAACTGTAGATTGAAGATACTGAGAAGTATAGCTGTCGAACAGATAACATGACAACTACACGTTTTTTGCAGGAGTGTGGAACGTATGCAGAATAGAAAAAACTATGTTGACCTCCGCCTGCTCCATTTGAGGGCAAGCTCTATGGAAATTTCAACAAGTTCCAGTTGTCTGTTGCTTTCTGGGCATTTATTTCAACTGACGTCTGAAGGAGTACGAAGAATACAAAGAAGAAGTAGATCGTCATGAGGCATATATAGTATATGATGCTAATCGCATATTTCTAGACCCATCGGCACAGGATGGGTGATGTTGGCATCACAACGGCCCTTTTACTTCTAATAACAGTTTCTGGTACCAATTTTAGGCTGGTTCGACCGGGAGCCCAAATCAATTCTAACAGAAAAATTCTGCGTTGACGGGTATTCAAACACATGACCTAATGACTGATAGGCAACTTGCTAGCCACTGCACTATCACAGCTCTCCTGTCACATGTACCATGTATTATTGCGCAATTGTCCATCCTCATTGTCCCCACAAGTTCTGCCATTGAAGTCAAAACATTCTCCACGGTCAATGTCTTCTAGCCCCATATAAAATAGACAGTCGATTTATTTTGTCTTTTGTTCCTACATTACTGTGTGTTCTTTGTATAACTGCTACGTGTCACTATCAATAGCAAAGTTCACACAATGCATTTCTTTACAGTGTTAAGCAACCTAACCAAACATTAGTAATTTCTATATTTCATTTACTGCTCTTCCCTCCTCCCACATAACATTTACACCAATTGTTTAACTATAATTATGAAATTTGTTTCACGTTTTTGATCATAAGACACTAGATCAGAAACGAGGAAATTAACAAGAAAATAAAGACTTCTGCAAGCGTGTTCCATTAAACGGAATTTGTCAACAGGCTAAAAGGAACTTAAAGGTGGATCAATGAGGGTTTTGTTAACATCCGTGGCGGACAGAATAGAAGCTGTGTCGATGCAGTACAACTAGAAGAATAGACCGCTGATATTGGCCCAGCAATACATATTTTGAATTCGATTAGAAACGATTGCTGCTTAGTGGTGTAGAAGTCGGTGCGTGCTGGGCTGTTAGGGGGATTCAAGATTGTATAGCCAATCATACGAGAATGTATTTCCTCGTTCTCAATTTCAGGTATTGTGTGTATTTGTTTAATGAGATTAAATATTTACTTTTCTTGTCTCTGTCAGTTTGAATCGTTACATGCTGTCTGTCTGTCTGTCTGTCCGTCCGTCCGTCCGTCCGTCCGTCTGTCTGTCTGTCTGTCTGTCTGTCTGTCTGTCTGTCTGTCTGTCTGTCTGTCTGTCTGTCTGTCTGTTTGTCTGTCTGTCTGTCTGTCTGTCTGTCTATTGTTATGTTGAATTAATGTTTGTTACTTGATCTACCTTTTTCTTGTCTAAGACAACGAAACACAGAGATAAAGTACACACAGTTCGGTAATATCAAGTATTATTGTTACACGGATTAAGAAATCTGGTCCTTCTGCAAATAACATGTATGTGTGTGTGTGTCTGTTTGTGTCAGTATGTCTGTGTATGTGCGCGCGCGCGCGTGTGTGTGTGTTTGTGTGTAATGTTAAACATGAAAAATAATTACATGCTTGCAAATCAGTTAAGTAGATGTCAAACAACATTTTTGTTGTTGCTTGCAGAAGGTCTAGATATGTATTGTAGTATTTCTGAATGTGTGTAACAACAACACTTGATCTGACCTACCTGTGTTTACACTGCATGTGTATACAGGCAGCGCTGGGGCTGGTACGCTGGCCTGCTGGTCTGGTAATAGTGTGTTCGATTCTCCACCAATGCTAATGTTTTAAACATAATTTGACTTGTGCTCCCAGGGGGGGGGGGGGGGGGGGTTTATCTAAACTAGGAACTATGGGAAGTAAAGACCTCCCGCGAGATATTGACCACGTAGCTTATCCAGTTGCTTATTAAACTGTGGGTCTAGTAACATACACCAAATATCTTTAAGGTACGTAAATAGGTCAATTACTGACTTTACTTAACACATAATTTGTAAATAGGTTGTCCAGTTTTATGGCTACCTGAGCAGCGGAATGCATGGCCTGCACGCTTTCATTGTCAGATGCCAAGAGGTAATATTGCAAAGTGCTGACTTGGTTCTGCCAGATTTTAGACCTTGTCATAGACTGGTGGACGTCAGATTAACTACACCTTTAATTGATGGGATAGAGGGTGCATACCATCTTTTTGTTATTTTACTAAATTCTCGTATAATCGACACCGTGAATAGTATCAGGTCTAGACTAGTTAAAGATGGACGTCGTATTTCTGAATCACTGTTCCACCACAGAGATCCATCATCATCACGAGTTTTGCTAAGTGGCGTAGGCGTTTATGTTTATGAACAGATCTCAGCTTTGTTGTTCTTGATAACCTCAGTTTATGATGGCCCTCTCTGTCATCATCGCTAAGCAAAAATTCTCTCAGTCAGCTCATGCATATTCAACCACTGCTTTCTCCAGTCATAAAGATGTTTTTCTCACTCTCCAAAATCCCCTATTTTTATGAGTTGAGTTCAGTTGAGTCAAGATCTGACATCACTGCGCTCTGGAAATTCCCATAAGCGCTCAGTCCTAATCTTCAACAGCCAGCGAAGAGTTCCAATACTAATGGTGCCCGTTGTATTCTGATTATATGTCCGTTTTGCTTTACCTCTGAATGATGATAGTCGACCAGATCCTCTGACCACCCCATTACTGCTGCATTCTCTCTAGACTATGATAGTCTATATTCTTCTTCATTAATAACATTCTTTCAGAGGGCCTTCACCACATCTGCCTATCATGCATTACATCACCCCTTAATGAAGCCGCACCAGCCAATCTGTTTGCCTGTTCATTTCCAACCACACAAGAGTGTCCTGGAGAAAAGATCCAGCGAAAGCTCACAACCGGCGACGTCGGAATCGATGCATTTCATTATGTACGAAGCATACTAATCTTCACGTTTTATTAAATGACTACAGACCACTGGTTGTCTCTTTCTAACAGTTGTTTTTATGTTCTACTTTACTCAAAATTTTCCAGGCAAGCTTTCTTTGTAACTCTGGTTGTCCAAGATGTTCGCAATAGTCGCTCAATTCAACGGAGCGAAGTTGGTTAACATATGTTTTTCCAAACTATTTACTGTCTTTGAACTAATATTCCTCTTCTTCGTTTTTCAAATGAAGAGAGTAATACAACGAATGTTAAATTTTTTGTTGTAAAATTCACAGCATTGTACAGAGAGTGGACCAGGCCTCTTCTGGGTCCAAGATGGACACTTAATTGTTTGCGTCACATTACAAAAGCATGGTTTTGACATGATTGTTCCAGAAACAATTGTAAAGGTCATTAGATGTTTATGTTGTCACCATCATCTTCATCACTATCATTTAACATTTCAATCACTAGGAATATCTGGCTTGCTCTGCTCTGCTCTGCCCATGGTTTGTTTGCATGTAAAATATGCATATATATCTCATGAGATTTTTGTCCTCTGCCCCATAATGCTTCACGTCAAATCCACAAATCCACATTCAGAAGAGGTCATTCTCTATTTTGTCAACAAAAACGAAATCTAAATTGTGCAGACCACGAAACCACCCGGATCTGCATGTGTATATGATGTACGCCCTAATCACAAAGACATTCAGCCATTAAGAGAACATATTTCCGGACTCCTTATATCCATGTCAGCTGTTATATTAACACTGTATCTTCGACATGTTACTCTAACTCCTTCGATCCCACAAACTTGTTCACTTAACACCATTTACAACAGTTATTACTTAAAGAAGAGTGCACTAAACTTAATGGTTATTATTGTAACTCCTTTCTTCCAATAATGTTATTACGTTAAGTCCGTCAGACCAGCAATTTATTTCTGCATCGATCCCTGTGTTTCCCAACAATTATTTCTAAATTCCTTATATCCATGCCAGCTGCTATATTACTACTGCATGTCCAGCGTGTTACTCCAGTTCCCATGCTCTCACATTGTCGTGTACATAACTCCAGTTTCAACGGTGTATTACTTGACGTACAACTAGATAGAATGGTTGTTGGTGTAACACCTTTAATCCAATAATGTTATTTTGTTAAGTCTCTCAGATCATGCATTTTTTACTGTATCGATCCGAAAGAGTTAAGAGCTATATTTCCCGAAAACAGTATGAGATTACGACTGTGTTTGCCATTCCTGTGTTCTAAGCTTGTTATTGAGTATTAGACGCCTGCTACCATCGATTACTGACTTGTTTTATATCAGCATCATATAATCGTTTTGCGTTGCCAGAAAAGTGGGTGTGTGTGGCAAAAATGGCCGTCCTAAATTTATTTGCAACTGAACTCCCGCGGGAATACGCAATGCTTCCAGTACGATAACTTTTTTGTTCTTTATTTTCAAAGAGCTGCTCGTTTCCTGTTGTGATTGCCTAAGTGATAAAAATGTAGAGGCAAATGTGTTTTGGGCACATCTCAAGTTAGACAGTTTGATTTATCAGGGATTTCGTTTCCACGATTTCAAGCCAGATAAGAAAACAAGCACCTAACTAAATACGTTTCCTGATGACTGCTCATAGTTCCTAGAAGAAAGTATACATCAAAGATCAAGGTGAAGATTAATTGGAAAGGATGTGGGAGCCATGATGGTTGACTGGAAGAGGATTGGTTGTGTGGCGAGAGGTTTAACATTACATAATCGGTGATTTCTGACGCTTCAAAATCACTATTTAAACAACATGCATAAGTCAATTTCTTACTTATATCATTTATTCTGCCATTCGATTCCAGATTACCGTACTCTTGCTTTTCTCCTTAATCTCCTCCATCTCCTCCTCCACTTTCACCTCCTCTCACTAATGCCTCTTGTTATTGTCCTTGTTCTTCTTGTTCTTCTTGTTCTTCTTGTTCTTCTTGTTCTTGTTCTTGTTCTTCTTCTTCTTTTTCTTCTTCTTCTTCTTGTTCTTGTTGTTGTTGTTGTTGTTGTTGTTGTTGTTGTTGTTGTTGTTGTTGTTGTTGTTCTTCTTCTTCTTCTTCTTCTTCTTCTTCTTCTTCTTCTTCTTCTTCTTCTTCTTCTTCTTCTTCTTCTTCTTCTTCTTCTTCTTCTTCCTCTTGTTCTTGTTCTTGTTCTTCTTCTTCTTCTTCTTCTTCTTCTTCTTCTTCTTCTTCTTCTTCTTCTTCTTCTTCTTCTTCTTCTTCTTCTTCTTCTTCTTCTTCTTCTTCTTCTTCTTCCTCTTCCTCTTGTTCTTGTTCTTGTTCTTCTTCTTCTTCTTCTTCTTCTTCTTCTTCTTCTTCTTCTTCTTCTTCTTCTTCTTCTTCTTCTTCTTCTTCTTCTTCTTCTTCTTCTTCTTCTTCTTCTTCTTCTTCTCTCTTCTTCTCTTCTTCTTCTTCTTCTTCTTCTTCTTCTTCTTCTTCTTCTTCTTCTTCTTCTTCTTCTTCTTCTTCTTCTTCTTCTTCTTCTTCTTCTTTCTTCTTCTTCTTCTTCTTCTTCTTCTACTCTTCTTCTTCTACTTCTTCTTCTTCTTCTTCTTCTTCTTCTTCTTCTTCTTCTTCTTCTTCTGTCTTCTTCTTCTTCTTCTTCTTCTTCTTCTTCTTCTTCTTCTTTCTTCTTATCTTCTTCTTCTTCTTCTTCTTCTTCTTCTTCTTCTTCTTCTTCTTCTTCTTCTTCTTCTTCTCTTCTTCTTCTTCTTCTTCTTCTTCTTCTTCTTCTTCTTCTTCTTCTTCTTCTTCTTCTTCTTCTTCTATCTTCTTCTTCTTCTTCCTTCTTCTTCTTCTTCTTCCTCTTGTTCTTGTTCTTCTTGTTCTTGTTCTTCTTTCTTCTTCTTGTTCTTGTTGTTGTTGTTCTTCTTCTTCTTCTTCTTTCTTCTTCTTCTTCTTCTTCTTCTTCTTCTTCTTCTTCTTCTTCTTCTTCTTCTTCTTCTTCTTCTTCTTCTTCTTCTTCTTCTGCTGCTTGCTGCTGCTGCTGCCTGCTGCTGCTGCTGCTGCTGCTTGCTGCTGCTGCTGCTGCTGCTGCTGCTGCTGCTGCTGCTGCTTCTCTTCTTCTTCTTCTTTCTTCTCTTCTTCTTCTTCTTCTTCTTCTTCTTCTTCTTCTTCTTCTCTGTTCTTCTACCTGCTGGTGCTGTTGTTGTTGCAGGCTGCTGTATATGCGGTAACATCAGCGGCGTCCTCACTATATATCACCAGCATGCCAGATATGCTCGTGGTGAACATAATGGTTGTGCGTGGGTGCTCCAAGATGTCTTAGTGTCGCTTTTCTTTAATTGCAGTTGGTATTAGCTATGTATGTTCTAGTTCATCGCTGTAGCTGTAAGAAACATGCTGTATGTTGCAATTGTATCAACACCACAAGAATACATTTCGATAATACAGACATTGGTCTGTATGACCGGACTACAGATTTGGCCGTGCAACTAATTCGGACACTGCAAATTGTAACTTGATAGCTCAATTTCCGTTTAAATAATTGTCTAGTTATAAAATAACTGTCTCTGTTAGTCTGTCTGTCTGCCTGCCTGCCTGCCTGCCGGCCAGCCGCCACGCACTCACCCACCCATATATCTATCTATCTATCTATCTATCTATCTATCTATCTATCTATCTATCTATCTATCTATCTATCTATCTATCTATCTATCTATCTATCTATCTATCTGTCCGTCCGTCCGTCCGCCCGCCCGCCCGTCCGCCCGCCCGCCCGCCCGTCTGTCTGTCTGTCTGTCTGTCTGTCTGTCTGTCTGTCTGTCTGTCTGTCTGTCTGTCTGTCTGTCTGTCTGTCTATTGATTGATTGATTGATTGGTTTAGGAACCGACATCACAACATTCGGGGCATTCCCATAAGCGCTCCGTCCCCATCCTCAGAAGTCAGCGATATATATATATATATATATATATATATATATATATATATATATATATATATATATATATATATATATATATATATATATATATATATATATATATATATATATATATCAGTGGATCCTTCATCTGTGAATATATTACAACTGTGAATATATCTATCATCATGCAAATGAATTAATTGTCTTTGATTTTTTTTTTCAACAATTGTCCCAAAGCGTTTTCCAGTTCCGCGGCCTAAACATATGGAGTCTGAGTTAAGTTATGGACGATCATTACAAATAAGACACCGGGTTATTGGTTCTGGTGCCTCGCTTTCTTGTTAAAGGCCAACAATTTATGAGCTCCTGTGTCAACGTTAAGCACGTCAACAATTTCTCATTATGTGTACATTGTCTAGTGATGGCCAAAGGCGTAGCCAGGTTTTACAGTTAAGAGAAGTGAACATGTATATGTGAACAGGGTTACGTTTTATGGCATAAGTAAACATGTATATGTGAACAGGGTTACGTTTTATGGCATAAGTGAACAAGGAACCATTTTTCTGAAATAGTTCACAAGTACAGCGTCGCTATCCTTGCTTCCTTCTTAGGTACGCTACTGCTGGAGACCATTATATCCACAACCTTACCAAATTGTGAAGATTAGACTAAAAAAAGAAAACTGCTGTCTACTGCCTATAGTAGCTTGAGGTGTAGGACTGTTGGTCCTGAGCCTGGGGAATTAAGGCCGCCTGGCTAGTGCAGTCGACGCGAACTGTGCAGTTAGGATGTTCGTTTTGCCCCCGATAGAAAAAGCAAACACTAAACTAGAACTCCACGATAAATGCCTTATATGGATACGGGGTTCAAGAAAAAACTACCTCATTATTTTCACATGAATACATTTAAAGGCCGAGTTATCGTAGAATTAAATATTCAGACCAAGAAGAAAAATGCAGCTTCTAAGAAGCATGAACATCGAAGTTCAAGGATATATTACTCCATCATTTTCACCAAAATATATTCATGGACCGAGTTATAGTGGAATTACATATTCAAACCATAAAAGAAGAAAAATACAATTCTTCTAAAAAGCATGAACATCGAAGAAATGTTATTTGCATATTCTTTACAGGACTTCGCAGTCAACCCCTATCATTTATGGCTGTTTGTGATTTATTGGCAAGTAACGTCCAGTATTTTGCAGTTGCTTTCTGAATTACCGGCACACATACCATTAAGTGAAAAGCAACACAAGACGGTCTGCTGCCGAATCTCACGAAGTTTGGTTTGGAACGATGTATGCAGGATTACGAATTGCGTCCAGAACTTTTTCGTCAGAGCCGAAAAAATTGACCCTTAAAGAGAACCATATCTCGGAAATTGGACTCCCTTGGACATTTTAAACATGACAATGGCTCAGAAGGGACAATATTGGACAGCGTGGTGCCAATAAGACAGGCTGGAGTTGACCACATCAAGGTGGACACAGGGTATTAGGTACACTCTGGTCATGAACATGTCTGAGGCACGAGAGCTGGCGACAAGCTCAGAGTCTTCCAGACCCGCCGTCGTTAAAGAGATCTTCTACAAATGACTTGCTAGATAACGATGCCGTGTTCAAGCAACTTTACCCCAGATTTTGAATTGATAAAATATCAGAATACCTCTACTGTCTTTTATTATATCGATATATTTCCTCGGAGCGTGGCCGAGTGGATATGAGAGCTCGTTCTTAAATATCCGATGTGCTGATGCCGAGGTACGAGGTTCAACTCCTACATCGGTCATTTAGACTAAAATGTTGACTTCTCGTCCTTGACATGGGGACGTAAATTATAAGTACCTCAGAAATCGGAGTGGGTTCGCCTGATGGCGAGGGACACTGGTAATAAAGAAAGCTAATCCACACACAAAAATAAGTTCAGTGCACTAGAAATAGCATCATGTGTATGGACTACGCTAGACTTCAAAGTGAGAAAGCGGATTTTATATATATATATATATATAGAGAGAGAGAGAGAGAGAGAGAGAGAGAAGACAGTCAAAATGTTTTGGACATGTTATGAGAAGAAATGGTTTGGGGAACTTATTGGCAACTGGCAAGATCGAGGGGAACAGACCAAGAGGAAGACCGAGAGTAAAATACCTGGATGGCTTGGCCACGTGGCATGGACGAGACAGGAACACTGAGCTGATCCACGACTCTGGTGATTGAGTGAAATGGCGAGTCATGACCGCCCACGCTTTTCGGTACATATATATATATATATATATATATATATATATATATATATATATATATATATATATATATATATATATATATATATATATATATATATATATATATATATATATGATAACAGGAAGCTTACTGCAAAAAAAAAAGTCCTAGTTTATCAAGCCTGTGTCCTTAGTACTCTTCTTTACGGCAGTGAAACCTGGACAACTTACTCACACCAAGAGAAACATTTAAACAGCTTTCATATGCTGTGTCTTCGAAGAATTCTTGGTATTAAGTGGCAAGACTGTCGTGTATCCGTTTAAAGTGTCGTCCCTGGAGTGAGAGGAATCAACACCCACATTATATTTTAACCCCTTATCATTATCCTGGAGAAACCACTAGAATCCGTCTTCAAAACTCCGTCAGTTTATGGACACCTCTTTCTCTCTTTCTATCACTGCTGTATCATGCCCCCTCTCTTTCTTCCCCAACGCAACATACTCAACAACTCTAGCTTCTAAAAATTAATAAAAATTAATTTATTAAAAGAAAAGTGTAATGTATGTGAGAAGCGTATGCGAAGAATGTGTGACGTGTTCTATAATGTGTGTAGAATCGGACCATCAGATCAATCGCCCAGTCAGATCATCCTAGCAAGGTCACACCACAGCACGTTAGGTCAGCACAAGACAACCTCACCCAGTGATGTATCTCTCCTGCCAAACACTGACTTACTTCTGTAGCTACCTGGTAATCCATGTACATGATCATCCGTATTAGATACAGTCTATAATTTACCACTGATCATGGACCGGTCGCACACTGCACATTATAAGTCCCTATAGTTCTTAAAATGTAAAAATCTCTGTACTGTGAAAATTGGTATCACTGTTGTTGGTAATAGACTTGATCTTATCTATTGTCTATACTGTCTCAAATATAATGTCCCTTGTAATCTTTCACTGTAATCTACCACACCATGTGAATGTTACATTTAAAGTTCTCGTTTAGTTACTATTGTTCGTATGATATGTGGTGTATCAACAAACATCACCCATCCTAGGTGAACCTTATCACACAGAAATTGTTATATGGTTTTGCTCATCTGAGCCCTGTTCCGGTGGACCCTCCTGATCATAGGCCCAGCGTAAACAATATTGTCCAGGTTTCCTTCTCGGGCGTTATTCATTTCCGTAAAACAACATTGACTCACTGACAACAACTGGTGTTCTCCCCAATCGGAGTAAAACTTCTTCAAAACGAGTGTAGAGCTTCCTCGTAACTGGCAGGGAACCTGTTAGAGAAATAACACACCTGGTGAGAGCCTTAGTCACTGATCCTACCAGCTGAGCGTAGGCCTACGGCCTCGCTCAGATATTTGTCAGTGAAATAAACTCTGTCATAGAGCAGATGAGCTCATCACCTAGGTCCGAATCAGGCTATGACAAGGAAAGACCAATAAACAGAGTGCAGAACCCCAGTGGGCACCCCACTGAGAGATCCCATCATTGGACACTTCCCCCATCTCCCAACCCATCCTTAATCTCTCCAAATATCACCCCACTACAGTATTCTCACTAGCAGAGCTAATTCTCACTTCACTACTCTATTCTCAACTAACAGAGCTAATCATCACTTCAGTACTCTATTCTCAACTAGCAGAGCTAATTATGTCCTCACCCTAGCTAGTTTTAACAAGGCTACTGCCTATATTAATTAGGCCTAAATACACTATATGTAATACCTTATGCAACACCGCATCACTCCTGGATGGCCTCTACAATTTGCCATAAAGACACATGTTATTTAATCTTTAATTAAATCTAACACTGTAGATGCTCTCCGAATTCCTAACAGCGGTACAGAAACACAAATCAAGATCAAATCAAATCAACTTTATTAGGGTCACAAATTGGGCGCGCAGGCCCGTCTTACATTCGGCCCTTCCAATCACTCGTCTTTCGTTCATCAAGAGCATTATACATTTACATAGGAAGAAAAATAAACATTGTGAAATGAATGTTGTAAACATAAACAAGGCTAAACATGGAGAAAAATGTGTACATAAAAAGTATGTGACGTAAAAGTAGTGATGCCAGCGCGTCCCACACACACACACACACACACACACACACACACACACACACACACACACACACACACACACACACCACACACACTCTCTCTCTCTCTCATTCACTCTCACTCTCACTCATTCACTCACACACACACTCTCACTCATTCACTCTCCCGCTCACTCATTCACTCTCCCGTTCACTCATTCACTCTCCCGCTCACTCATTCACTCTCCCGCTCACTCATTCACTCTCCCGCTCACTCATTCACTCTCCCACTCACTCATTCACTCTCACGCTCACTCATTCTGTCTCTCCCGCTCACTCATTCACTCTCCCACTCACTCATTCACTCTCCCGCTCACTCATTCACTCTCCCGTTCAATCATTCACTCTCCCGCTCACTCATTCACTCTCACTCATTCACTCTCACGCTCACTCATTCACTCTCACGCTCACTCATTCACTGTCCCGCTCACTCATTCACTCTGCCGCTCACTCATTCACTCTCACGCTCACTAATTTACTCACACGCCCACTCATTCACTCTCACGCTCAATCATTCACTCTCCCGCTCACTGATTCACTCTCACGCTCACTCATTCACTCTCACACTCACTCATTCCTTCTCACGCTCACTCATTCACTCTCACTCATTCACTCTCACGCTCACTCAATCACTCTCACGCTCACTCATTCACTCTCCCGCTCAATCATTCACTCTCCCGCTCACTCAATCACTCTCACTAATTCACTCTCCCGCTCACTCATTCACTCTTCCGCTCACTCATTCACTCTCCCGCTCACTCATTCACTCTCCCGCTCACTCATTCACTCTCACGCTCACTCATTCACTCTCACTCATTCACTCTCACTCATTCACTCATACTCATTCACTCCCACACTCAGACACTCTCACTCATTCACTCTTCAGCTCACTCATTCGCTCTCACGCTCACTCATTCACTCTCCCGCTCACTCATTCACTCTCACTCATTCACTCTCCCGCTCACTCATTCACTCTCACGCTCAATCATTCACTCTCCCGCTCACTCATTCACTCTCACGCTCACTCATTCACTCTCACGCTCACTCATTCACTCTCACGCTCAATCATTCACTCTCACGCTCACTCATTCTGTCTCTCATTCACACTAACTCACTCTCTCACTCAAACTATAGTAATGAACATAAGTTTAGATTATACATGATAAAATCAAATGGTATTTAACCAACTTTCTTGTCTACACTAACTGTAAACAAGTCATGTTTTTGTCAAGAGCCTTGGAGTGTTCTAGTGAAGTTCTTTGATGCCAACACATCAGAGGGTTCCAGGGACAGACTATCCATTTCAGAATTCTTCTCTCCCCTTTTGTTTAATCAATGCAAAAGTGGTCTCTTTTATTTCAATAACCAAAAGAAGCTAACGAGTTTCCTGCATTCTCCTAATCGGGTCACAATAACAAGCCTACAATTTTCTGTCTTGTGGGGAATTTTCAAAGACTACTGTATTGTTTGATATCACCGACTCTCCGTAGTAAACAACTTGTAGTTGCGAATCAAACTGTCTTTGGTATTTTTATCATCTGATTGTTAAATTACAGTGATTTGACGACAAAGACAAAATCACAAATACTGAAGTATTGGAAAGATCAGGTTGTGTGACAGTTTATTCCATGCTCAGTCTTCGTAGACTTAGATGAATAGGACATCTTAGGAGGATGGATGATGGTAGAGTACCAAAGAACATCTTTTTTGGTGAATTACAGATGGGTAAGAGATCTCAGGGTTGGCCTCTACTACGATACAAAGATGTGTGCAAGCGGGACATGATTGATACAGGCATTGATAATGCACATTAGGAGCAAGTCGCCGCTGAAAGTGTTGCATGGAGGGCAAACATCAGAAATAGAATAAAGACAAAGGAGAAAATTATTGCAGATAAGTCACACACCGAGCGTTTGAGATGTAAGATGGTGCATGATGTTGGAAATGACCACGTGTTCACATGCACCCACTGTGAACGAACATTTACAGCGCAAATTGGCCTTATCAGTCAAATTCGCTACAGCCATAGATAAAAGTTATTATGCCTTTTTAAAGCACAAACTTTCCTCTGTCAAGACGGCAAGGTGCCAATGATATATATATATATATATATATATATATATATATATATATATATATATATATATATATATATATATATATATATATATATATATATAAAACAAAGTGTATGTATGTAAATATGTATGTAAATATGTATGTCCTTTATATTTTCACTAACGGCCCATCCGATTGAGATGAAATTTTCTACACGTCTTCCTTTCATTCCAGAGCTGCCAACTGTGCTATTTTTTTAGTGTGAAATCGCCTGCTTACTCAGTATTATTTCATTTTTCATTTTTCATTAAAATTTATATATAGCTAAGGGACTTAACTCTAGAAAAAGTTATTTCAAGGGGCATAACTTTTAATAACATTGTTGTATAACTTATAGTCATATTGTTGTATCGTTTTCAAAGATTTATAAACTCTTTGTCTATAGTTATGTACCGGCATATGAGTTATAATAAATAATGATACAATCTTTTAGACATTTTCAAAGTTTACATAAAAATAATGCATAATGCGTAACATTGTAACTCATCTTTCTATACTTAAGAAGTTATCTAAAGGATGTTGAACAATATCATCGCATCTTTAGTGTTTTCCGCCATCATATCGACACGATTCGCTTGACAGCACTTCTCAGCGCTATCAAGCCAAGACGCCTTACACATTTCAAGCAGCGGGGGGGGGGGGGGGGGAATGGCACGTCGTAATAGCACAAAGAAACAAGCAGCTTCCAAGATGCATAGTGAGAAAACCGACCAGACTATCAAGAAGACGAACCTGCCTTTGGAGAGTCTGCATGCAAGCTGTAATAAAGTATCTGAACCTACAGTCAATGAAACTACATATAAGAAGAGCGACGACTACCCACAGACGAACACAAAAACTTGTGAGAGGAAGGAGGACCAAGACACCAGAATCAGAAACACTGATTCAAACACAGTCAGATGGGTGGTCAAGCGGCTAAAAATGGAGCTTACTGATCAACAAATACAGAAGCAGCTGCAGGAAGAAAATCTTCACGTCAATATTTTGAAGGCAGAGCGGATTCTTACCTACTCAGAATTAAATTAGATGCTCCACACCAGGGTCTGGGCGAACCCGGGCCGGGTCAGGCAGACAGACAGATAGACAGACAGACAGACAGACAGACAGACAGACAGACAGACAGACAGATAGATAGATAGATAGATAGATAGATAGATAGATAGATAGACAGACAGACAGACAGATAGATAGATAGATAGATAGATAGATAGATAGATAGATAGATAGATAGATAGATAGATAGATAGATAGATAGATAGATAGATAGATAGATAGATAGATAGATAGACAAAAAGACAGGGAGGGAGGGAGGGATAGACGGAGGGATGGGTCTATTAGACAGACACAGACAGACAGAGATAGATAGATAGACAAACAGACAGACAGACAGACAGACACAGACAGACAGACAGACAGACAGACAGACAGACAGACAGGGAGGGAGGGATGGAGAGACGGAGGGAGAGACGGAGGGACGGGTAGGCAGACAGACAGACAGACAGGGAGGGAGGGAGGGATAGACGGAGGGAGAGACAGAGGGATGGGTCTATTAGACAGACAGACAGACAGACAGACAGACAGAGATAGATAGATAGACAAACAGACAGACAGACAGACACCGACAGACAGACAGACAGACAGACAGACACAGACAGACAGACAGACAGGGAGGGAGGGAGGGATGGAGAGACGGAGGGAGAGATGGAGGGACGGGTAGGCAGACAGACAGACAGACAGACAGGGAGGGAGGGATAGACGGAGGGAGAGACAGAGGGATGGGTCTATTAGACAGACAGACAGACAGACAGAGATAGATAGATAGACAAACAGACAGACAGACAGACAGGGAGGGAGGGAGGGATGGAGAGACGGAGGGAGAGACGGAGGGACGGGTAGGGAGACAGACAGACAGGGAGGGAGGGAGGGATAGACGAGGGAGAGACAGAGGGATGGGTCTATTTGACAGACAGACAGACAGACAGACAGACAGACAGACAGGAACGGGAACGGGAGCTTATATGGCTACTTTTATGAATTAAATGAGATGCTCCCCACTAGGGACTGGGCGAAGCCGGGCCGGGTCTGCTAGTATATATATATATATATATATATATATATATATATATATATATATATATATATATATATATATATATATATATATATATATGACTTTCGGTCAAGATGGCGAAGGACGGTTGTGTTGTTTTTCTGACCGCTACCTTTTCGCGTAAAAGATGGATATTTTCATCTCCTACGTCTAATTTGTGTGCCAGGATGTAAAACCAAGAGTTTTTCTCAAGATCTGCGCCGATGCTGCAGAGTTTCGTGCATTGAGCGAAGCAATCCTTGGGTGAATTTTCGCAGCGTGTGTGGTTCTATGGTGTTCGGTTTTTTCAACATGGCGGAACAATTTGTGTGTTCCTAATGGACGGCAGTCAACAAAACAAGACGGCGGGGCCAACATGGTGGCCGCAAGCGAAGCAAGCGTGGAGGGGCATGGCGTTTTGGACTGAAATGTTACCATCTGGGCCTCAAGTATACTCACATCCTATATTGGAACTGCGCCAGCCTAAAACAACGTGGCCCAATTCTCGAAAACTTGGTTTACAGGAACGACATTGTAGCACTCCAGGAGACGAGACTGGATGATCAGCTACTCAAAATGGCCGGCTTCAATTATTTCAACAACAGGCGACATATGGGAATGGCATTCTCATCCGCGATAGAATGGTTGCTTCAGAGGTAGACATGTCCAGTTGGGACAATGACGACATAAATTACAGGCAGTCAGAGTTCAATCCGGTCTAACATTTGTGTTGGTTAATGTTTATGCCCGTAACGCGTGTGTGGATTCCCAGAAGTGGCAGTGCTTAAGTGACATATTAGGTCATGATTTCTGTGGCGATTTCAACGCTAAAGGCAGATCATGGGGAAACATTTCCTTAAACACAGAGGGGGAGGAGCTCGATACTGCACTTGAAACCATTGACCTGGTGTGTATCAACGCTGGCTGTGTCACCAGCACAGCTAGCCGCCCAGGTGATGAGGACAGTGCTATTGATCAGGCGCTGGTTTCTCCTTCACTCACTACAGTGTGTAGATGGGGTGTCCTAGAGTACCACGGCAGCGACCACCACCCTTGCAGCATATTGGTGGAGAAAGGCAGAACCAGGCAACAAGTCAACGGTCACAACCTTCCAGTATGACAGTACAGGGCAAGATGTGGTGAGTAAAATAAGACGCGACAAGCGCATAAAGTTTCAGGGCAGGAAAAACAGCTGGGAGCAGCCACCGTGGTGGAATTTTGAGGTGGAGAAGGCGTGGATGGATAAGCGTAGTGCTGTAAGGAAATGGCAAAACGCCAAGAAGAACAGAGTTGCCCATCCTAATCCCTGCATGCACTTAGAAAGAGAGATGCACACAAAAGTAAACTATTAAAAAAGAACTTTTGAAGGTGGTTAAAGATGAAAAATGGGCATAGGTATGTCAAAGAGTAAGCACAGACATGTCACTGAAATTGTTCTGGCGACAACATAAAGAATAAGAGAATTTCTGACTTCCAAGGTGCTGACCTCATCTGGCAGAGGATGACGAGAACCAGGGCAAAACCCCCTTCGAACGCTCTCTAGAGCAGAGCAAACACACATACATGAGAGGCCGAAATCTTGCCAAGGAGGTCACCTCAGACAGGTGAAAGGTCCAAAAAATGTCGAATGAAGACACAGTGACAGTTAAAGAAATTAAGGATGTGCTACGACGATCAAAAAACACCGCTCCAGGGCCAGATGACATAAGATATGACGACGTCAACCGACAATGAGCTAGAGAAACTAGCAGACATGTACAACAACAGTATATTGAGTGCTAGCATCAAGGAGGAGTGGTTACACAGCTGTCTGATTCCCTTGCCGAAGCCTGGCAAAGACCACACACAAAATTCAGGGGTATCGAGTAATCACCATGCAGAATACAATAGGCAGCTGCTGAAGAGGTTAATTGCCATAAAAAATATCAAGCCAGCTAGAGAAGCAAGGTGCTTTCCCACCTACCCTGGGAGGCTACCGTCCCAAAAAGAGAAACCTGGACCAATGCAGCAGTTTTTTCCCCATGATCTATATGAAGGTTTCCACTCAGGCATTGAAACCATTGCTGCAGCGATTGAGGTTGAGGACGCGTACAACAGAGTATCATTGGATTTTCTAATGCTCCAGCTTCTTGAAATCAATATAAGTCCGTTCCTCCTCAGCTGGATGGCTGCAGCCCTCACCAATGGAAAGTAGTTTTTAGATGTGGCAGTTGGACTTTGTAACCAACAACAATATATCCTGGCCTACCACAGGGATCACCATTATCCCCGGTGCTGTTTAACGCCTACACAGTGAGAATCACCAGCGAGCAGATCACTGGAACGTGGAGGACATTGCCATTTTCTGACGATGTTTTAGTGTATCGTCAGGGTAAGGATAGAGATCAGGTTGCTGTGGAACTGCAAACCGAACACAATCGCATAAGTACTTTGTGTGCTGAAGCTGGGGCAATGGTCAACCCAACAAAAGCAACAGTGACTTGGTTCTCTTTGAATAATCATATTGTCAACATTCCAACACCACCTGCTATTCTGTGTCCAGAGACTGTGGAAAGAACGCAGGCAATGAATTACCTGGGGATACGTTTTGATCGAAGCCTTGCTTATAATGACCACATAGACCAGGTGATAACAAAGGCCAAGCGGGGTTTGGCAGCGATGCGGGTGATGGCGGCAGCAAACTGTGAGTAGCGCCATCTATGTCTTCTGTACGAGGGGCTGGTCATGTCTGTTTTTGAGTATGCGATGGCAATCCTGACTCTCAGCCATAAGCAGATAGAAAGGATGGAAAGGATACGAAACGAAGCTATGCGCATTATTCTTGGATGCACAAGAGATACAGCATGCAGGGCGATGCGCTACCTTCTTGATTTTCAAACCATTGAAGACAGACTACAAATTTGCAGAGCACGTGCCTACCTCAGAATTAACACAAACACACAATATCCACTGCATAGTCAAATTAGGAAGGCGAAAGGAAGCAGGTTAAAAAGAGGAAGGTCGAGGATGGGTCAAGCCGAAGACATTCTTCAACAGGTGTGTTCACTGGAGGACTTAGAACCTGGCGAGGAGTGTGTACAAGTGCCAACAGATTTTTGAACGTCCTTTTTAGTTTGCATCTAACTAGACAGATAATGCAGACAAAAATATCAGGCTGCTGTGGAGGCGGAAGTACAAGCGTTGATTTTCGAGAATTCGTTAGACGGTGATGCTGTCATCTACACAGATGGGTCGATCGTCCGACATGTGAGAAGCTCAAAGGCCTTCACTGCGCGGGCCAGAGGGAGAATTGTGAAGGAGGACTCTGGTGCTTTTGTTGAGACCAGAAGTAGCCTGACTATGGAAGTCATGGCAGTAAGTAAAGCAATAACATGGATCGAGATACAGACATTCAATAGGGCATGTTTTCTTAGCGACTCAATGAGCATGCTCAAGTGGATAGAGATGGGGTGGATCCGAAGAGAGTGGTTGCTGTCTCTGGAGCGGTCTCGGCCGACAAAGATGTTTCATGTTCGTGCCAGGGCATGCGGGAGTACAAGGAAATGAGCGGGCTGACAAGCTCGCAGGTAAGGCTAAGGTGGAGGGCGGACGCGCCATGGACCAGGCTGACATTCTGAATGCTCTTCGAGAAGTAAGACTTGTGCGAGAACCACGTGATGACTGCGAATCTACAACCATGGTCAGACTGCGAAAACAGCAAATCAAAAGAGGGGTGGCCAAACAAAAACAATACGCAGGAAGCCAAAGAAGATTGATAAACCAACACAGAACTGGTGTCGTTAGCCGCTATACGCTGAGGGATTTGCTGAGGAGGGGATCCGAGCACTTACGGACTGAATGGTTCGACGTGCAATGAGAATGATCTATCGACTAACTAGCTAACACGCACACACACACACTCACACACATACACACACACACACACATATATATATATATATATATATATATATATATATATATATATATATATATATATATATATATATATATATATTAAGGCATACAAACGTTACACATTTTTTAGAAGTGAATTGAAAGTTATATTTACAACATCTCTTCCCATTAATTCAAGTTCCATACGATTATGTGAAAAGATGGAGGTTATTACAAGATGTTGCGCTATAATGCATTGGACGTGTCTATAAATACGATAATTTATTGTGTGCTGCTTGGGATCAGGCTAATGAGCGCCGTACAAGCAATATGCATATCTAAAGCATTTAATTTGTTTTGTGGCTGCCCGTATTTCTTCAAATTGTAACCTTCTGTTGGCCATACAAATTTTCATGTAAATAGTTGTATTGAGTATTTTCAAACGAATTTGCAGAAGGATGATTTCGTTCAGAAATTCTTACAAAAGACAGTCCAATGCTTCGCTTTACCGAATGAAATCAAATGTGAATTCGGTACAATATATCCTCCGGAACCGATGTGCCCCCCCCCCCCCCCCCCCCCAACTCTCTCTCTCTCTCTCTCTCTCTCTCTCTCTCTCTCTCTCTCTCTCTCTCTCTCAATATATATATATATATATATATATATATATATGTGTGTGTGTGTGTGTGTGCGCGCGCGCGCGCGTGCGCGTATATGTGTGTGAACTGAGTTAGAGTTTGTTAACAATAAGATCCCTGAAACCTGGAGTGTAAACATTACCTGCAAACATGTCGTCCCAACTACCCCAAGTTCTATGCTAAAATATCATTATCAGATTACACCCTAATAAGTCTCTGTGAAGATGTGAAATTGCATTACTGGTTTCGTACCTTGCAGAAGAACGTCTAAACGTTTCTTTTGTGATGATGCTCTGATACCGTGCCGAGAGAAACTCCTTACATCAACCTCACTCCAATATAAGCTGGATATCCATTACAGGACGTGGCAGACAACCCCAACCTGTGTTAGATGTTTTGGGATTTCTTTGCAAGTTTACGTTCAGTAGTTTGCTGCGATATAAGCCCTGTTTCAGAACACCAATGTAATATAAGTTCGGTAACTTAAAGAGTTAGAACTGTGTCTTCTAGAGCATTCATCAATCAACCAATCAACCGAGCAATCAATATTACTTGAACGCAGCATTAAACTATTTTAAGATGGCTATAAACTACCTACCATAATCACGAACATCGTTAGCTTGCGTACACAAACCCCTGTACGACATGGTCATTTCGTCTTTACAACACCAACTGTGAACCAGCGAACAATGTTTCCAAAGAGAGATTTTGCAATAACGCTAGCTATAAAGTTCTAACACTATAATTGAGCTAGTGTTGTGACATGTACTCAAACACTTCGGTGACAGAAAGTCAATCAGCCGCAATGTAGAGTGATCGAAAACCATGTAATGAGCAATCAATCAATGCATTAGGTGGAATCTGTACTCATTATCTTTGTCCGTATCACTCAACCATAAAGTTTCTCTGGAAACATTATTTCGCAATTCACCACAAGCAACAATTAACAAATAACAAAGAAAGTAATATTTAAGTTCAGGCAATGTTGGTCTGTGAATCCTGCCATGTGTGCATATTTTCTGATCTATGTTAAATTAGTGTTCAGGTTGCCAGCTAGATTTGTATTTGTCCCTAACATATGACATCATCTGTAGTTAAGTTAGTTTAAGTAGAAGGCACTGTACTGTGCCGGTCTCCCTGGCCTAGGTGTTAGCGTCTTTCTCCGTAATCCCGTATTCTCTCGTGAGTGACGTGATGTGCGCGAGAATTGGTAGCGGTTCTCGCCGCGTCGGTAACTTAGGGGTATGTGAGCCGGTTGCTCAGAAAGCAATGGCAAACTACTGAGCGTAATCTTGCCTAGTACATCAACAGCAGCTGAAAAATGCTGGTGTTGACTGCAATGTCCTATAAGGGATATGCAACATTTAAAAAAACAAAAAAACTGTACTGTGGCTTAGAGTCAGTTCCCCTACTCCCCGACATATTTATCCGAGGGTTTGAAATCCGCCGCAGACGATTTGGAAACAGACTGCCCACCGTTGATTTCAGTGGTATGAATGTCGGTCTTTCAGAAAGCAATGTCCAACAACTGAAAGTACAAATTCCCTAGTAAATCACAAACAGTTAATGATGGCGGTTTCATGCGACGTCATGTAAAGGACATGCAATCAACTTTAATAAAAGAAAAGGACACTTGTTCAGGTTATATATAACACGTTTTGAGAATAAGGTAAATGTAAATGTCCTTTATCCCCGTTATGAGGCGTCTTGGGTATAGATTGCTAGCCCCATATTTTGTATAGTCCTAATGGAGCTTGATGAGTCATGTGGTCAATACCACACCGGCCGCTTTTCCAATCCAGAAAATTTTCGAAAACCATGTTTGGCTTGATCGACCTGGGAGCCCAAGTCCGTTTCACAAATATCCTCGCCTCGAGGGAATTGCCAAAATTTAACCACCGCTTCCTCAGGCAGTGAAGTTTTCCCTGTTGCATATCAGACAAAACACCTTAGACTAAGGCAATGAAGTTTTCCCTGTTCCATATCAGACAAAACACCTTAGACTAAGGTATTGAAGTTTTCCCTGTTGCATATCAGACAAAACACCTTAGACTAAGGCATTGAAGTTTCCCCTGTTCCATATCAGACACAACACCTTAGACTAAGGTATTGAAGTTTCCCCTGTTCCATATCAGACAAAACACCTTAGACTAAGGTATTGAAGGTTCCCCTGTTCCATATCAGACAAAACACCTTAGACTAAGGTATTGAAGTTTCCCCTGTTCCATATCAGACAAAACACCTTAGACTAAGGTATTGAAGTTTCCCCTGTTCCATATCAGACACAACACCCTAGACTAAGGCAATGAAGTTTTCCCTGTTCCATATCAGACAAAACACCTTAGACTAAGGTACTGAAGTTTCCCCTGTTCCGTATCAGACAAAACACCTTAGACTAAGGTATTGAAGTTTCCCCTGTTCCATATCAGACACAACACCCTAGACTAAGGCAATGAAGTTTTCCCTGTTCCATATCAGACACAACACCTTAGACTAAGGCATTGAAGTTTCCCCTGTTCCATATCAGACACAACACCTTAGACTAAGGCATTGAAGTTTCCCCTGTTCCATATCAGACACAACACCTTAGACTAAGGTATTGAAGTTTCCCCTGTTCCATATCAGACACAACACCTTAGACTAAGGCATTGAAGTTTCCCCTGTTCCATATCAGACACAACACCTTAGACTAAGGCATTGAAGTTTCCCCTGTTCCATATCAGACACAACACCTTAGACTAAGGCATTGAAGTTTCCCCTGTTCCATATCAGACACAACACCTTAGACTAAGGCATTGAAGTTTCCCCTGTTCCATATCAGACACAACACCTTAGACTAAGGCAATGAAGTTTTCCCTGTTCCATATCAGACACAACACCTTAGACTAAGGCAGTGAAGTTTCCCCTGTTCCATATCAGACAAAACACCTTAGACTAAGGCAGTGAAGTTTCCCCTGTTCCATAACAGACAAAACACCTTAGACTAAGGCAATGAAGTTTTCCCTGTTCCATATCAGACACAACACCTTAGACTAAGGCAATGAAGTTTTCCCTGTTCCATATCAGACACAACACCTTAAACTAAGGAACATTTGCGGGATCTTTACATCCTATGCTCATCTCCACATCCAACTCTCAGTATATCTTGAGGATATTTATATTTGTGGAGATCAGTCCATACCTACCACTGAACATACGTAAAGACTAAAGATTTCATTTATTCATCCTGATAAGTATTTGGTATATGATGCGAATCCCAAATTGTATAGACCAATGGGTAATCTATGGGTGATGTGGTTAGTAATACGCCGGATTCGTTTCCATCCATCCATCATGTGCCATGCCGGTAAGCGTGGGCGGTCATGTTCTGCCATCTCACCCGATCACCAGAGTCGTGGATCAGCTCCGTGTTTCTGTCTCGACTATGCCACAAGGCCAAGCCATCCAGGTACTTGCTTCTAGGTCTTCCCCTTGGTCTGTTCCCCTCGATCTTACCAGTTGTCACCAAATTCTCCAATCCATTTCTTCTCATAACATGTCCAAAAAATTTTGACTGTCTACGTCTAATTTCTCTAATCAATTTACGATCTTCATTTGTTTCTTGAAGGACTTGTTCATTGGTCTTTCTGGCTGTCCATGGTATTCTTTGCATTTTCCTCAGAAACCACATCTCTACAGCCATCAGATGTTTTTCAGCCTGACTGCTCATTGTCCACGCTTCACATCCATACAAAAGTACAGGCTCAATGTAGCATCTCAACACTCTCTTTCTCGTTTCAATTGACATCTTTTTATTGGTCAATATGTTTTTCATCTTGCTAAAGGCTACTTTTGCCATGGCGATTCTTGTTCTAATCTCTTCAAGGCATCTCCCATCAGATGTTATTACTGTTCCGAGATAATTGTACCTGCTCACTTGTTGAAGAATATTCCCATTTACTTGTATATTACATTGTGGTATTTCGTCCTTCCTAGTGACGACCATAATCTGTGTCTTTTTACAATTTAATTCTAACCCTAGTTGTTCACTGTGTGTCACAATCGCATCTACTAAATTTTGCAGGTCCTGTTCATTGTCTGCAATCAAGACTGTATCATCTGCATATCTAATGTTATTGATGCATCGTCCCCCAATGTTGATTCCTTCCATATCTTCAATATTTCTGAAAATACTTTCACTGTACAGGGAAAACAGATCTGGAGACATTACACATCCCTGTCTCACACCCCTTTTAATAGGCTGATATTGGCTTACTTCATTATCGACTCTTATGGCAGCTTGTTGTTTCCAATATATGTTTTTTACAAGTCTAAGATCTTTTCCATCAATTTGTAGATCTTCAAGCATCCTTATCATGTTGACATGTCTCACTTTATCAAAAGCCTTTGTGTAGTCAATAAAGCAAAGGTGTAGATCTTTGTTTACTTCTATAGAACGTTCGATTATGTTTCTCAGTATATACACAGCATTTACTGTACCCTTGCCTTCCACAAACCCACATTGTTCTTCTCCTATTTCAGGTTGTATTTTCCTCCTAACTCTTTGCATGATAATTCTTAGCAAAATCTTCGTGATGTGACTCATTATACTAATTGTTCGATGTTGATCACATTCCAAGGCTCCTGATTTCTTTGGGATTGCAATAAATACAGAATTACATAACTCCTGAGGTATATTTCCAGTATCATATATTGTATTAAGCAGACTGGTAACTTGATCTATTCCATATTCTTCTAAAGCATTAATCATTTCTGTTGTGACGCTGTCTGAACCGGGGGTCTTGCCAGATTTCATATGGTTAAGAGCATTCTGAACCTCCATCTTCAAAATTGCTGGTCCTTCATTATTATTTTGAACATCATACTGTTCGTCTCTGTTGTCGTCATACAGGTTTTTCACGTAATCTGACCATTCATGTAATATCTGATCTTTTTCTATTATGACTCTTCCATCTTTTGTCTTTAGGCAGCCTGCTGATGTACGTGTTCTTTGATTAGTAAGCTCCTGAATTCTTTTGTGCATTAGGTTCGCATTGTTACTGTTGTGTTGTTTTTCAATTTCTCTGCAATTTTTCTCAAGCCATGTTTCTTTTGCCTCCTTACATAAGGTTCTCACTTTTCTGTGAATTTCTTCATATTTGGCAGGATTATTTTTGTTCTGTCTTCTTGTTTCCATTAGTTGTAAAATTTCTTCAGTCATCCATGTCTTACGGCCCACTTTCTTTACTTTTGGAATAGTTTTTTCTGCTGCGCAACTGATTGAATTCTTCATCGTTTCCCATTGATCATCTACATCTTGAAACAGGATCTCTAGATCAGACAATATATCAAATTTGTTCTTTACTTCTATGTTAAAATTATCTTGTATTTCTTTGTCAGTTTTCAATTTGCACCAGTCATATTTAGGGTTTCCTGCTGTATACTTGACTTTCTTTAACTTTACCCTCAATGTGCCTGTAATTAATCTGTGATCACTGTAACAGTCTGCATTTGGAACTGTTTTTACGACTGTTAACGCATTTCGAAACCTTTTGCTAATCAGGATGTAATCTATCTGGTTTTTAATCCTGCTGTCTGGACTCCTCCATGTCCATAATCTTCTAGGATGCTGTTTAAACCAGGTGTTTCCTACAACCATTTCTTGTTCTTTTGCCCATTCTACAAGTCTGTATCCTCTTTCATTTCTCTCTCCCAAACCATGGTTGCCTACACTGCATCCATCGCCTTGCTGTCCTATTTTTGCGTTGAAATCACCCATTATGATATTTATTTCTGATTTTTTGCAGTTCTTCAAAGCAGACTCCACGTCATTATAAAATTCCTCTATGCTTTCTTCACTGCTTTCACTTGTTGGGGCATATACTTGAATGACATTTATTTTAAAAGGTCTTCCGTTTAATTTTACTAATAGGACTCTGTCTGACACAGCATGATATCCTTTGACAGAATTTGATGTTTGCTTATCTAATATAATGGCTACACCTCTTTGCTGTTCTTCTCCCCCAGAGTAAATAATCTTACAATCCTCTCCTGTTCTTATCCCTGCTCCTTTCCATCTCGTTTCCGATATTCCTAATATGTTAATCTTCTCTCTCTTCATTTCTTTTTTGATGTTTTCTAACTTTCCATCTGCATTCATTGTTCTAACGTTCCAAGTTCCTACTTTCAATGATATTAATCTGTTGCACCTAGTAGCCTGTTGACGGTCTGGAGTCACCTGGTGCGCATGACTATCCCTACCGGGCGAGGTTGCTCCTATGGAGCACCCATTTACGCCGTTTCTCTGATTATCGATGATTTCACACAACATGATTTTCTTGGCATGTGTAAAGAAGGTAGTTTGCCATTGCTTTCCTTCCTAGCAGTGACCATACTGGTCAGTGACCGTAGCCATTGTCTCCTCAAAAAAGAGATCCTCTGCCTACCGTCGTGAAGGTGGAGACCATAACCTACAACTATTCACCGGATAACAACGGATTCGTTTACTTACTAGCAAAATTCTTGGTACCCAATTTATCCTGGGACCTGAGAGCGCAGGTGAATTAGAATGAGAAAACACAAACCGCTTGGATCAATTCGTGTATTGACTCTCTTCCGTGCCAAGACACAAGACTGTCAAGAAATTTCTAACGCTGTCTTTCTCTATCTCTCTTTCCGCAAATCTGTCCGGTTGTCACAGCATATTCCAGTTTGTGACTTCTCATAATGTGGCAAATATGATGACTGCTTCTTTGTGATGTTTTTGATAAGTTATCTTTGCGACTTAGACTCTCTAAAATTGTCCAGATTGCTTATTTTGCTGTCCAATTAATTTTCAGCATTCTTCTATAAAACCACATCTCCAAGGCCTCCATGGATTTATTCTACTGTTTACTAATTGTCCAGTGTCCGCAGTCATATGTTACAATTGCTTCTATGTAACATGCAAGAACTCTTTTTCTAACCAGCAAGGACAATAAATTATTGCACAAAATGTACTTCATCTGATGTAATGCAGTTTTTGCACTTCTATAAGGATTTTATCAGAAGACCACAGGACTGGCAGGCAAGCATGTTAGACACTGCACTAACGCAATACCATAGAAGGCACGCGACTGGATATTTATATTGTACTAGCAGACCCGGCCCGGCTTCGCCCAGACCCTGGTGGGGAGCATCTCATTTAATTCATATAAGTAGTCATATAAGTTCTCGTTCCCGTTACCGACTGTCTGTCTGTCTGTCTGTCTGTCTGTCTGTCTGTCTGTCTGTCTGTCTGTCTGTCTGTCTGACCCGGCCCGGCATTGCCCAGCTCCTGGTGTGGAGCATCTCATTTAATTCATATAATTCATATAAGTAGTCATATAAGTGGCCACACACGAAATTTGATGTCTAACATAGTGCTTTTTGATAAACAAAAAATGTAACTTAAAAGAATGTCCTTCCACACACCATCCATTATTTTTAATGAAAACTCTTTCTAATCACCTGCATGACTACAGTAACTTCTTAAGCAAAAAAAGATGAGTTACAATGTTATGCATTGTGCATTATTTTTATGAAAACTTTGAAAATGCCTTACAGATTGTATCATTATTTATTATAACTCATATGCCGGTACATAACTATGGACAAAGAGTTTATAAATCTTTGAAAACGATGCCACAATATGACTATAAGTTATACAGAAAAGTTATGCCCCTTGAAATAACTTTTACAGAGTTAGGTCCCCTGAGATATATGAAATTTTGATGAAAAATGAAAAATGAAATAATACTGAGTAAGCAGGCGATTTCACACTAACAAAATATCACAGTTGGCAGCTCTGGAATGAAAGGAAGGCGTGTAGAAAATTTCATCTCAATCGGATGGGCCGTTCGCGAACGTATAAAGGACATACAGACATAAATACATACAGACATACATTTGGACGGAGATCGCCTTTTATATATAAGATACGATCTTTCCACCTCTACGTGTTCAAAGTTTACTGGTGCAGTAAAAATCGCTACCACAAAACAATTGAAGCGAGAATTGGTTCTGTCAGCCGTTATGTAATTCAGTAAATTCATTTATGTTATGGCTTTATAGCTTCTTCTACAGTTCTGAGATTTCTTGTTGTGTGTATCAGTTGTCAACATTCTGTTTATTGACGTTGTAAGAATATAAATGGAAAGAGAAAAAAAGGGAAGGAGAGAGAGAGAGAGAGAGAGAGAGAGAGAGAGAGAGAGAGAGAGAGGGGGGAGAGGGGGGAGAGAGAGGGAGGGAGAGAGAGAGAGAGAGAGAGAGAGAGAGAGAGAGAGAGAGAGAGAGAGAGAGACGGAGATTGAGAGACAGAGAAAGTGCGAGAGTTAGAAATAGACAGAATGAGAGGGAGAGAGTAGCGAGAGAGAGAGAGAGAGAGAGAGAAATAGAGAGAGAGAGAGAAAGAGAGAGAGACAGACAGACAGAGAGAGAGAGAGAGAGAAAGAAGGGGGCAAAGCGAGGCAGAGAATGAGAAAGAGAAAAGCGGGGATGATGCTGACGTTAAGTCTTTACCATCCTCATTATGTGCCATGCCGATAAACGTGGGCGGTCATGGTTGTCCATCGCACACAATCAGAATAGCATTGGATCAGGTCAGTGATTTTGTCCTGTTTATGCCAAGTGACCAATACGTCCTGATATTGTTTTTGACCTTCCTCTTTCTTTATTATATCAAGTTGCCAGTTGTCACTAATTTTGCAAGTTGATTTCTTCTCATAAAACGCCAAAAATGTTTTGACAATCTATCAATTTAAGATGTTATAATATTTCTTGAATTACTACCTCATTCGTTGTTGTTTTTTTTCCCCCAAGTCTTTCATCATCATCATCATCATCATAATCATCATCATCATCATAATCATAATCATCATCATCATCATCATCATCATCATCATCATCATCATCATCATCATCATCATTATCACCACCACCACCAACATCAGCAGCTGCGGCGTGGCAGCCTTATCGTTATCCTCGTCCTTACCATCAACAACCACAACAACAACAACGGGCTTATCATTATCAGTAGCATCATTACTGTGAGCATCATTTCATGTGATGATAGCTTCGCCCGCGCCCACATGCAAACCAAACCAAACACATAAACACATGTATATATTATAATAGCGTCTCTGCAGCAAACTGAACCCCGACATTTCTCTTGGAAAATAAGTGCAGTAACCACATTCTCTCTCTCTCTCTCTCTCTCTCTCTCTCTCTCTCTCTCTCTCTCTCTCTCTCTCTCTCTCTCTCTCTCTCTCTCTCTCTCTCTTTCTCTCTCTCTCTCTCTCTCGCCCTAGATTCTCCTCCTGCTCTCTCTCCTCTTGTCTCTTTTTCTCCTCTATCTCTCTCTCCACCTTCTCTCTTTTTCTCCTCTCTCTCTCCAACTCTCTCTCTCTTTACCCCCCCCCATCTCTCTCTCTCTCTTTCCCTCTATATCGTTTCTCCCCTCTCTCCCTCTGTCTTTTTCTCCTCCTCTCGCTCTCTCTCACTCCCTCTCTCTCTCTTTTTCTCATTCTCTCTCTTCCTTTATCTTTTCTCCTTCTCTGAGTTTCGTTTGTCTTTTTTACCTCCTCCAATCTCTCCTTTTCTGTTTCCCCTCCTCCTCCTCTCCCCCTTTCCCTCTCCTTAATGTACGGCAAGTAAAAGCTTTGAATTACCTATATGCAAACAGTTGTCTAACCTATTTAGATTGTTAAAAACACCGCTTTAAAACAAGAAACTCAATCCACATGAAAGGGCGTTGCGCTTTTTTAGGTCACATATACAGTAATTTAAGTGGTGATTAGTAAACTAACAAGTAATGATAAATTATTGCTATACCTTCTTGACACTAAAGTTTGAAACTGCTGTCGATCCAATTCTAACCTTTGTGTGCAATATGACCAGTCATCTATCTGATATCCTAAGCCATTCAGGCAGGTATGCTTCCGTTTTTGACATAAGTGGTTTCGAGTGTGCAAAGTGTTGTAAGGCTGTAGTAAATTATAGTTTCAGGTATGTTAGCAGTTATGTGAAATAGGGTAACGAGTTAATATTAGTAACATACTTACATGGACAATTTGTTACAGCTTGAGAAATGCGGGCAAGGAACAAATTGATCATACACCCAAGTAATAATAACACCGAAAGTAATAGCAAATAATTGACACTTGTGAGTGTATCCCCGCCCTCTCTCTCTCTCTCTCTCTCTCTCTCTCTCTCTCTCTCTCTCTCTCTCTCTCTCTCTCTCTCTAGGTTCCTCTCTGTCTCTGTCTGTCTCTGCCTCTCTCTGTTCGCCTCTCTCTCTGTCTCTTTCTCTGTCTCTGTCTCTCTCTCTGTCTCTCTCTCTCTCTCTCTACACACACACACACACACACACATATATATCGTAAGTAAAGTAAATGACCATTTCAAACACGTTAATGTGCATTGAAAGATCAATCGGCACTCGTTGGGTGATATGGTCAATATTATATATTACATATCGTAAGTAAATTAAGCCGGTCTCTCTGACCGAGGGGTTACACCACTTTCACCGTAATCCCGTTTATCACGCAGAGTCTCGTAGCGGGCGAGAACTGGAAGCGGTTCTACACCCGCTGGTGACTTGCGGGATAACTGAGCCGGCCGCTCAGAAATCAATGGCAAACTACTGAGCGTAATCTTGCCAAGAAATCAACAGACAGCTGAAAGATGCTGCTGTTGACAGCGATGTCCTGTAAAGGATATGCGAATTAAAAACAAAACAAAAAGTAAATTAAATGACCATTTCAAACACGTTAATGTGCATTGAAAGATCAATCGGCACTTGTTGGGTGATATGGTCAATATTATTTATTACATATCGTAAGTAAATTAAATGACCATTTTAAACACGTTAATTTTCATTGATAGATCAATCGGCACTCGGTGGGTGATGTGGCCAGTATTACACCGACCGCCTTTACTTCCCAAAATGTTTTCTGGTACCGATTTTACCTGCCAGCTCTGTGGCGAAGGGGTTACAGACGCAATTCTTAACCCGCATACCGTGTTCGAAACACAGCTGCGGGCGAAATGGAAGCAGACTGCCTTGCGTTGGTTTTCATACAATGGTATGAGTACCGGCGGTTCAGAAAGCTTACTAAGAAATCACAAACCGCCAAAAAATGCTGGGTTGATTGCGACGTGCTGTAAAGGATATGCAACTAACTTACTGAAAGACCTGGTAAATTTTGAAAATCCGCCCCGATGAGTTTATGAACCCAGGACCACTGGGTGGGAAGTCGAGCGTCTAGCCACTACGCTGTCACCAAATATAGAGTCCCCAGCTGGTTATTGGACCACAGCTTAGTGATTCATAGATGACCTTCAGAGAACACAAACCAACATTGACACAGATGCTATATTCAGCCGAAAGCTAGCAGAGACAACAATCTAATATGATAAAGCCATTTACATCGCGCATGAAGTAGACCAAGACAAGGTGTTATTTCGGGGGATATAGACACCAGCTATGGAGATATTACAATGCTAAGGAGCCAGTTAAGATTTGGTCAATCAATGTAAAAGGCGGTATGTTTACAGACAGCGTATAGTTGAAAACAAGTGCTGTGTGTTTTTTTCGAAAAAGGTATAGGAGCCGGTCGTTCAGAATGCAATGGCAAACTACTGAACGTAACATTTGCTCAGGAATCACGAACAGCGAAAATGCTGGGGTTGACTGCTACGTCCTGTGAAGGACATGCAACTTACATTTTTTTCCCCCATTCATTGGCACCTTGCCGTCTTGACAGACGATAGTTTGTGCTTCAAAAAGGCATAATAACTTTTACCCATGGCGATAGCGAATGTGACTGATAAGACCAATTCGCGCTGTAAATGTTCGTTCACAGTGGGTGCATGTGAACACGTGGTCATTTCCACCATCATGCACCATCTTACGTCTCACACGCTCGGTGTATGACGTATTAGCAATGATTTTCTCCTTTGTCTTTATTCCATTTCTGATGTTTGCCCTCCATGCAACACATTCAGCGGCGACTTGCTCCCACTGTGCATTATCAATGCCTGTATCAATCATGTCCCGCTTACACACATCTTTGTATCGTACTAGAGGCCGACCCTGAGATCTCTTACCCATTTGTAATTCACCAAAAAAGATGTCCTTTGGTATTCTACCATCATCCATCCACCTAAGATGTCCTATCCATCTAAGTCTACGAAGACTGAGCGTGGAATAAACTGTCACACAACCTGATCTTTCCAATACTTCAGTATCTGTGATTTTGTCTTGCAACTTAATATCAAGAAGTCTTCCTTTTTTTATAGTTGAAACAAATATAAGATTATCAGAGCTCACGCTGTGCCTAAGACGCAATGAATGCGTTTCATAATTCCTCGATATAACGTGTCAATGATTCGAAATGAGCTGTAAACGATCTGGAAGCAGACCATATTGCAATGATTTCAAATGTATGGCTGTCTTTCGGTCAAAATGCCATAGAAATATCAATCAATCAATCAAACAGGTGCCGTCTCTACAATGAAGGTTGGCTGCAAAGGATCTCTAACAACGTCTCTTTCGCCCTGACTACATTCTGTCAGATTGCTGTTCGTCCATCTCTTGATATTATCTTCCCACTTGTATCGTTGTCTTCCTCTTGCTCGCTTGCCTTCAACCTTACCCTCCAGTATGGCTTTTATAAGACTGTTATGTCTTTTGACGTGGCCTAAATATTTCGCTTTTTTTTTTTTTTCCCCGCGTTTACTTCCTGTTTCAGGATATTGCGGTCAACACCAGCATCTTTCAGCTGTATGTTGATTCCTAGGCTAGATTACGCTCATCAGCACGCCACGACTTTCTGAGCGACCGGCTCCATACTCTCGTAAGTCACTTTTGCGATTCGAACCACTGCTAATTCTCGTCGCGTCACGTGACGAGAGTATTCGGGGTTAGCGGAGAAAGCTGCTAACCCCTCGGCCACGAAGCCGGTAAATATTTCGCTTGCCTTTTTTTATTTCTTTCATCACCTCTCTTTTCATTCCCAGTTATTCTAGACCCTTTGTATTTGATTGTTTTTGTTTCCATGAAATACGACATATTCTTCTGTATATCCACATCTCTAGAGCCTCTATTAGACTATCTAATTGTTTGTTTAATGTCCAGGTTTCCGCGTCACATAGTAGTGTTGAATATACATAACATTTTACAGTTCGAATTTTTAATGCATTGTTAATCTCTCTAGATATTAATACCGATGCCATGCCGTTGAAAGCATTTTTGGCCATTCCTATTCTCTTTTTGACTTCTGTTTCACTTCTGCCATCATGTGTTATTACATGTCCAAGATAGGAGAAACGTGTTACTTGTTCTAGTGTCTCCCCATTTACTGTGATGCTTATTGATGGCTTCTCCTTTCCACTGTTAATTATCATAGTTTTCGTATTGTGGATGTTAATATCAAAGCCATATTCTTCACTATGCCTGTTTACTTGTTCGACTAGTTTTTGTAACTCTTGCTCGCTTTCTGCTAGTAACACTGTATCGTCAGCATACCTAAGATTGTTTATGATTCTTCCAATGATGTTAAGTTCAGGCGATTCGACTTGCTTGAAAATTCTTTCTGTGTATATGTTGAAGAGGCTTGGGGACAAAAGGAAAGGCACCCAGGTCTGTACTCCTCTGTTTATTTCTATGGGTGACGAATAATTATGTCCATATCTAATTGACGCCACTTGTTCCCAGTACAAGTTACTAATATGTCAGATGTCCTTTCCATCTACTCCTATATCTTGAATACATGCAATTAATCGTTCATATTGTACTCTATCAGAAGCTTTCTTGTAGGCTATAAAACATACATGTATATTTTTTTCTGAACTTCTATATATTTTTCAGTTAACATCCTCAAACAGATTATTGCTTCTCCTGTACCGTTGTGTTTGTGGAACCAAATTTTTCTTCAATTACTTCCTCATGTATGTTGTTTTTAATTCTTTCTTGTATGACCTTGAGGAATATCTTAGTTATATGGCTCATTAAGCTAATGGTCTTGTAATCCTCACAGTCAACAGCTCTTGGCTTCTTGGTTAGTATGATGGAAATGGATGTTTTCAAATCCTTGGGGGTGTACTCATTAGTATGTATGTGTATATATATATATATATATGTTACCTATATGTTACCTTTCCTCTGAAGTGAACTAGGCAGGCCGAGAGAGGGATCATGCTGCATGGGCAACACGTGATCTCTATATTTTAGCCCAGGCTTTGTGCTATGGAGAGGCAATAACTCCATCCCTTACAAACTAAGATGATGATGATATATATATATATATATATATATATATATATATATATATATATATATATATATATATATAGAGAGAGAGAGAGAGAGAGAGAGAGAGAGAGAGAGAGATCATTACGTAATTATATGATAGTATCAACACCAAAACTGGATAAGGATTTTGTCATCTCCTTTGTTATCTTGTCAAGACCTGCAGCCTTTCATTGTTTCATCTTTTTAATAGCCTTCTCTACTTCAGCCTTTAATATGTTTGGTCCATCTTGAGTATTTTACAATGTTGGTTTACTGACCCTGCTGTCCCAGAATAAATCTTCTGTGTATTCTGTCCATCGTATCATTATATCGATATTACCAATTATAATGTCTTCATTTTTCCCCTTTATACAACCTTTTCCTGTTATATTATATTTCTTCTTTGTAAATTGATTTATGTGTTGACGCAACCCTATCGGTTTGAGTTTTAAGTCTAGATCTTCTATTTCTTTGCATTTTTCTGCAACCACTCTTCTTTGGCAACTCTGCCCATGTGACGTATTTCTATACCTATTAATGCATATTCTGGATTGTTCTTTGCTTTATTTCCTTGAGTCATTTGGCTCATAGAAAACTACTGCACGTAAACGTTGCCTAGTAAATCAAAACCAGCCAAAAAATGCTGGGGTTTATAGTGACGTCCTGTAAATGACATGTACCTAACGTTTTCAGAGATGTTTGATGTCAGATGCAGTCTAGGACAAACTTGTGTGCTGCTTCCCTACTGTACATGACCTACAGTGAGCACATGGTTTATTGGATGGTTGGTTGTGAATCCCATGAAACACCGCAAGGTTAAATCTTTAAACCCAATGCACCGACGTTCAAGTCGATGAGCCCCGAAAAGGATTGGTCTCTATTAATGTTAGGTTGATTTAGAGACTGTTTTTCCCACCCGTTACCAGAGTACCGTTCCCACGAGTACTGTCCTGAGCAGCTCTGCTTCATATCTCTATGCCCAGACACCAGACGGATGTCTGAAGAGTATCATGCAAGCGATGAATTCACGGGATATTATGCACACTAGTAAAGCAGATAAAGCTTACGAACCTGAGGCTGACAGGCGAAAGAGGGACATTGCAGAGTTAGAAGAAGCTGGTATTGGTTTCATATTTTCCTGATCGCTCATATAAACAATATCAGCCTCTTTGTCTTATCTCCTTTACCATTTTCTAATACTCATTTCATGAAAACGGGGGCTCCTAGGGTCATGTAGTTTCGAAATAATCCAACGTTAAATAAGATGTGAACCATAGATCATCAGATTAGGGGAGGAGTCCAATTACAACTAAGCTACTGTAGTTGCTTTTAACACTATTGCATCCACGTAGAACCAGGTTCAGTGAAACAAATATATAACAATATTAGCTCTTAAAATATAATGGGCAATTTGAATTGACATATGTCGGTAATATTATTCCTCCAAGCGTAAGATACATTGTCGGAATATCCGATCGGACTTCAAACTCTCGTGCCGTCATATACATCATTTCTGTGAAGGGACTAGCCTCTAAGGTCCCTGTAGTATTATTATCATTCTTGATATGTAAATACACACTGGCGGGGCAGTAGGCGGGTTTAAGGAAGGTTTGAATTAAGACAAGAGGGGTATATCTCAAGACACCTATGGAACTTTGCGTATGTAGACACACACACACACACACACACACACACACACACACACACACACACACATATATATATATATATATATACACACACACACGCATACACACACAAACACCCGTGCTCGTATGCACATACACACATGCAAAGGCTATTAGCAGGAAGCTGGTGTAGATACGTGAATTGTTAGATCCATCCCATTTTTGTAGACCTGAGCACTCGGCGGATTAGGTAGCAAGTCTTTCCCTCCAGTAGCGAATGATAAAATCGAACCCTCGTCAAACTACGCTCATTCCATTGTCAGCATATGTTCACAACCATTACACAAACTTGCACGCTAGTTAGCGGATGCGCTACTAGAAAATTATAATGCTATTACTCCAAACCAGTGGTTCTCAACCTTATTTTGGTCCATGCACTCCTTCACCATATGTTAAGAATGTCATCCCCCCCCCCCACTTTCGTATTTTCTCTCTATAATCCCCCCCCCCCCCACCAAACCCCTTTACACAGTATACGTTAAAAAAAAAGTGTTTCCTGTTATATACTTGACTTTCTTTAACTTTACCCTCAATGTACCTGTAAGTAATCTGTGGTCACTATAACAATCAGCACTGGGAACTGTTTTTGCAATTGTTAACGCATTTCGAAACATTCTGCTAATCAAAATGTAGTCAATCTGGTTTCTAATCCTGCTATCAGGACTCCTCCGTGTCTTTAATATTCTAGGGTGGTGTTTAAACCAGGTGTTTCCTATAATCATTTCCTGCTCTTTTGCCCACTCTACAAGTCTGTATCCGCATTCGTTTCTCTCTCCCAAACTATGGTTTCCTACTGTGTATCTATCACCTTGATTTCCTACTTTTGCATTGAAGTCCCCTATTATGATGTTTATTTCTGAATTTTTACATTTCTTTAAAGCAGACTCAATGTCATTATAAAATTCCTCTACATTATCTTCACTGGCTTCTCATGTTAGGGTATATATTTGAATAACGTTTATGCTAAAGGTTCTGCCGCTTAATTTAACTAGTAGAACTCTGTCTGACACCGCCCAATATCCTTGAACAGATTTTGATTTTTTTCAATCACTGAAATATTAATTTTCTCTCTTTCTATTTCTTGTTTGATGTTATCTAAGTTTTCGTCGTCGTTTAACGTCCTAACATTCCATGTTGCTAGTTTTAATGTCTCTGTCCCTGTCTTGCAGTGATCTGTAGTTAGGCGAATGATAATGAACTAGGCACTATTAAAGAAGGTATTTTGCCGTTGCTTTCCTTCCTTTGCAGTGACCATACTGGTCGGTGACGCCCGCCGTTGTCTCGTGAAAGAGATCTTCTGCCTACCGTCGCGAAACTTGAGACTATAACCAACAACTATCTGTCGGCTGCCCTCAAAGTTTCATCTACCACCTGCCTTACGTGGCTTCTTGTGAACACTTCCAATAAACGAATACGAAATAACACCACATAATCCACAGTAAAACACTAAAACAGCGTCTCCCGAAGAATGAACGTTACTTCGCCGCCATTTTTACCATTTATTCAGTAGCATGTCCTTTGCAGAATCTCACTCCCATAACAACCTTCCGGAACACCTCTCGATCATAAGCAAGACGTCCCTCGTCCGATATACCCATCTGGTGATCATCCGCCACATCCTGCACCCATCTTCTCTTCGGCTTCTGTTTCGCCTTCCTCTTCCTCTCTTCTCATGCGTATACTCCTCCTTTATTGTTCTCCACAAACTTTCGTAACGTTTCAAGAGCCCAAAATATTTCAATTTTCTTTGTTTTATTGTCATTAATTGCCAACCTTCTTCAATATTCAGCTCTTGAAGTATGAATGCATGTGTTCTTTTCTTTATCCATGATATTCTTAGAACTCGTCTATAACATTAATATTCAAAGGCATTTATGCGCTGTTCAGCTTGTTTAGTAAGTGTCCAGGTCGCACAGGAGTTTGTTGCAATGGGAAAGATGCATGCGCTTAAAATCTAATTGTGTATAGTTCTATATGTCCCACTCCACAATTTATTCAATTGTTTTAGTCTGTACAGTACAATAGATATTCGTCTATTAATTTCTTTCATTTTGTCACCATTGTTGGCAATCAATGACTCAAGATATTCAAAATTTTCCAATACCTCCAATTTCCCTCTCTACCATGTATTTCGTTCTCCATAGTAGTTTTATCTGTATGCATTATCTTTGTTTTTGCCATGTTAAGATATAAGTTGTGATTTTCACGTTGTTTGTCTCATACCTGAGAAAAATGTCTGCTCCCAAGGCTATGAACTACTGCTAGTTGAAGCACAATAGCAGATGAAATATCGTATGCCCTGAAAAGGGCTTCTATCTAATCTTAGTGAGCCTGGAGTGGAGACTGTTTCCCCTCCCCCACCCCAAATGATGTATGTCTTATCTTTTCGCAGGAGCTACATATACCTAACTGTTTGTATGTCATATTGTTATATCCTGCTGTAGCCCTTGCTTCTCTTACAGTTTTATTAATATTCAAGGATATCACCATCTCCAATGGATCACTGTTGTAGACCTCTCAACCATCTTGTGAAGTTCAGACACCAGCGAGGCGTGCACAACTTCAGTAGCTTCCCATCGCCCTAGAGACGACATATTAGGATTTAACCAGGTCGTGATTCTGCAAGACAGATACCATCTGGGTTTAGGCTAGGTTCGCGTTGTTTCTCCCACCGGTTTCAGCTATTTCAATGTCAAACAGACTACAACCAAATTCTCAGAGAAAATGCATAAAATAGAACATGAACTTTCTGGAAGGATCGTTCCCTTGCTTTAAAATCAAGCGTAGGCCATGCACGTGCAACTACTTCTGCTGCACTGAATTGATTTGTGTGTGTGGATTAGCTATGACTATTACCAGTCTCCCTTGCCATCAGGCGAACCCACTCAGCCTTCTGACGTTCTTGTAATTTATATCCCCAAATATCAAGGACGAGAAGTCATCATATTAGCGTGCAACTATGGAAGGTCATCTAGCGTATGCTAGAGATATTTCTAAAGACTGTAATTGGAGTGCAACTCAGCCCATGACAAATGACCTTATCATGACATCATACTCAGTTCCTTCATATCTAGATGCACACTTCTTTGAACCTCCCATCTCTATGGAGTTTGACCCTTGGATTAGCCAGTAATTGCTTGTTTGTCTAGCCACATCCATTTGTTTATCATTGTCAAACCATCCAAATCTTGCATCGCGTGTAATAATTGATGAATATTGATGTTATTGCTTTTGTCTGTGTTCGTTTTCTTTAACTCGGATATAGGCCAAGGTCTGAAAAAGAAAAAAAAAAACACACACACACACACTCAGTCACACACACACACACACACACACACACACACACACACACACACACACACACACACACACAGCACTTACATACACACATACACTACAAATAATTATTATGTGAATAATATAGAGCCGCACCGACTGACAAAAGCCTGTAAACAATGCTTAAACAAGAAAAAAAGTATAATTTATCATATTTGACAACTCTATAATTTACTTACAATTTACACATGGAACATTTACATCGTATGGGCGATGCAAATTGCTTTCTTATCTTATTGACAACTTAAGGTTACCAATATTGCAATGAAAGAGAAGTAAAGGCCATATAGGCGACAACATTGCTTCCTTCTTTTCTCACTAGTTAAAAAGCTGTTAAAAAACGTGAGAAAACGAGTGTTAATGTGTTATATAGAACCAATACTGTTTACGCATGTGGAACATGGATAATAAGCAGACAAGCTGAGAAACATCAAGTGTTAGTGGAAATGTGGTTTCTGAGAAAAATGCAAAGAATACTATAAATTGACAAACAAACAAACAAAAACGCCCACACAAAAAAACAAAAAATAAAAAGTAAAAACAAAATAAAAACAAGCTAAGATCAAAAATTGATCAGAGGAAATAAAAAATGTACAGTTGGCATATTTTGGTCACATTACAATGAGAAATAAAAATGAAAACTTAGTGACACTGGTAAATATGATGGGGGGAAAAGCAAATGAAAGACAAAAATATAAATATTTTGCTGTTTTGGCCAGAAGGTGTAATCGAATTCAGAACACAGACTCGATCCTAGACTATGGTGATCATTTAAAATGGTGAAATATGGCCGTTCAGGCAGGGATGCTCCGTGGCTCCGTGGCGAAGTCAGCAAGCGGTTTGCCTCGCGCTCCGAAGGTTGTGTGTTCAATTCCGTGCTTCGTCCTTCAGTTCACGGGTGCATTTGTCTCTGAGACTCCCAGGGATCGTCACGGAGCTACGGAGTTCGTGCTTTGTGCGACGCTTTCGGCAGGTCGCCCTATGGAAAGAGACCATGCCGTATGGGATAAAACCCGCTGCAACGAAGTCGATCCTCTCGACTTTTAAGACATTTTAAGACCGTCCAGGCGTGGCACATGATGATGATGATGATGATGATGATGATGATGATGATGGGTTTAGAAGTTGTTCATTTTGTCTGCAAGGACTGACCGCACGGAAGGCGAAGTGGACTATAGATACATCAACTGTCTCTAATTCGAGGACATCGGGTTCGAATCGCGTCATTATATAAAATTCTAAGAAATGTTGAGCCAGGGTATGAGAACTCCATTTTCAGCAGCTTAATCTTGGGTACTGGATCACTTCTAGCCATTTCAGATAAGGAATTCCGTGTGTTAAATCCCTTGCCGTGTGAAAATCGATTTAAACGCTGCTTTACTAAATTACTTTTGTTTATTTTAATGTGAAGAATCTAATATTTATAACATGTATAGTTCTGATATGAAACTCGGTGCGCTACGATATGCACAATTATGAAGGCTCATCTGCGCCACATAGTTCACTGCAATGTGATATAACGAGTCCGGACCGTTGCCGATGCTTCACTGGAATATCATATCTTCATAGTACGTGGGCCGTTATAAGCACAGAGACAGAACCTTGTTGGTGTCACATAGTGTGCTGTGTTATATAGATATTCTGATGCTCGTCGGTGCTACATAGCTCGTGCATTGTGGTACATAGACATTCTGATGCTCGTAGGTGCTACATAGTTCATGCACAATGATATGTAGACATGACGATCCCCGTCGGTGCTACATAGTTCGTGCGCAGTGATATGTAGACATGACGATCCCCGTCGGTGCTACATAGTTCGTGCGCAGTGATACACGCACGTGACGAACCCCGTCGGTGCTACATATCTCGCGCATAGTGCAATACACAATTTAGGATGCTCGTCGGTGCTACACAGTTGATGCTCTATGTTGAAAACTTGTTACACTATTAGTGGAGACTACAGAACGTAACGTATTTACCGAAGTGTGTATTGAATGTGATTTTTCAACCCAAGGCAAGCAAAGCAGCTAGATTTATCTCTCCATAGTTAAAAAAGAACAGTACTCACCTTATCTTAGTTACTAGGGAACTATGTTGATAATACCATTGGACGAGGCTTCGACGCCTGCGTTCGACTTCTCGCTAAGTGAAAGAAAGACTGATCACCTACCACTCAGTAAATTCACACCTACGAAATGTGATAGTCCTATCAAATCACTGATCAATAGCAGGCAACTACCTCAAGACAATTTTGGTAAAGTTACAAGGAAACTAGGGAAACAAATATAACAATACAACATGTTAGAAGGTTACAATGTTTACATATTATTGATGCTTTCGAGAACTCAAGCCCTTTCTTCGATCTCTTGGAACTCATCTCTCTCCCCTACTTAACATTAACCACTTACTATTTGTACATTGAAATTAATTTCAAACACAGTTTTTTTTTGTTTTTTTTTAAAGGAGGAATGTAAACACTTTTACTGTCACCTTTGACATTTCCCGTGGTCTTGTTTATTCTCTCTCTCTAGCTGTCTCTCCATCTCACCACTTAGTGTTTGTCCAGCATTGTGTAAATGGCACTGATCAATCGCTGTAGATTTGTTACTTTTCTTATTGATTTTATCTGACATTTAAAAAAAAAAATCATTTGCTGTAAAATTTTTGTCAAGCGCATATATCTTTCTCGCGCGATTATCTGGCAGGCATGAATATTTTTTAGTAAACAGCAATTCTGATTACATTGGCCAGGTAGAGCTTGGGGCGTGTGCGTAAACAGATTTTAACATAAATACTGCCACGCCAATATTCTTTTACTTTCACATTTTTCAGCATAAGCTGGTAATATATTTCATCCTTATAAGCTTTCGGTATTTTAACTGCGTGTCGTTGTTGTGAACAAAACATTCCTTTTCATTTGAGAATGGTGTAGGTATTTCTAGACGAATAACAATCATTCTGGCTCCAGATTTCAACACGTGAGTATTATATGAATGTAATCTTTGAGTTTAGACAAGTGAATGGGTACAACAATCTCGGAGCAGTCATAATAGCTGATGGAACATGCCTAGTAGAGATTAAACCAGAAATCACCATGGCAATGGTAGCTGTGTGTAAGACGGAAAACATTCAGACCAATAAAATGTTGTCAATAACAATGAGAATAAGAGTTATGAATTTCTATATAGAACCTATAATAGTGAGAGTATATCGATGTGTAATAAGGACAATAAGCAGACAATTGAGAAACATCTAATGGCAGTGAAAATATGGTTGCTCAGAAAAATGCAAAGTATGGGCGGACAGAACAACCAATCAGCAAGTCCTACAAGAAGCAAATGCAAGCCATAAATAGATTAGAAAAATTAGACGTGGACAGCCGAGATCATTTTGGGCAAATTATGAGGAAAAATAAATTGGAAAACTTTGTAACAACTGGCAAGACTTGTGGGAAAAGTGTAAGGGGAAGACGGAGAGGTAAATATGTGGATGATTGGGCGACGTGACATAATCGAAACAAGAACACAGAGCTGATCTAAGACTGTTGATAGAGTGAAATAGCGAACCAGCAGTCCATCCTTTTCGCCGTGACACATGATGATAATGATTAATATTGGAAGAGCTTCATACAGTATTATATTGAACTGGGCGCTAAACAACTTAAAGCGATCATAATAAATAAATAATAAAGTTCGTAAACAGTATTAATTGTGACATTAGCGTGCAAAAGCATTGCTGTTCAGAGTAATTTAAATATCATCTTTGGTCCGCGTTCAGTTGCCATCAGAAGCACAATAGTTTGTTCCGACCAATACGGATCGTGTGTCGTCCCAACAGAAAATGGATACCAGACAATTTTCAGATGTGTCTGGGAATTGACTGGGTAGGAGAGCGAAGAGGAAGAGAACTGACCACACAACCTCATATATCGTTGCCTAGAATATGTGAAGGCCCAACACATCAGACCCAATGGACAGTACCCGCTATGGGGCTACCTTGACATTATATTTGACAGAAATTAGATAAAAATAAGAGTTTCAGGCGCATTGGAGATACGACGGCAGTTCATAAATGTATAATTTTGGTAATTATGTAAATAGCACATCTCTGAAACAAGTTAAAGAATAAACATATCCTGGAAGTATGATCACAGACGATGGCAGAACAGACATGAAATCGAAATCAAGTGCGCTTATATACCAACTATCACCCACACTGAAATATCCACATAAACTTATGTCCGCAAAGGGACTGATAATAAATAGCATAGTCACACCAGCCCTCTGCTACCAATGTTAAACTTGGATATTATCAAAAGCACACTTACGTAACATCAACACCTGTGAGATGAGATGCTTGAGGAGAGCTTCCAACTTAACTATCCGAGACCGAAAAAGAAATATACTATCTGAAAGACAGTGGGATCAGCACCTTGTGCCACACATATTGAAATACAGAAGACCAAAGGTTTGGCCATCTCGTTAAAATGCAACACCATGAACTACCAGCTATGGATCTACATCAAAGAAGATCTGCTATGAAAATAAGAGGACGCCCGAGAAGAAAATGGATTGAGACATCAAAGACATTGTACAATCACTCGGAATGATACTATTCAGTGCCACTCATCGGGCGCAGGATCGCAAACTATTCCTCCCCCTGGACGCTTGACGGAAAAAGTGGAAGATGTTGATGATGGTGATGATGATGGTAATTGTAACAGATGTGATATCAAAACAATTTAACATTTTGATGATTGTAGCAGGTGTGTTATCAAAACAACTAGACGCGCTTTTTCAATATAATTGACAGCTTGATCTCAATATGACATGTCTAAGAAGTCGACAATTATTATACATTAATCTCTATAGTGCCAGCTCCGTAGCGAAGAGGTTACGGAAGAGGTTCGTGATCGCGCATACTAGCGTTCGAAATACATATGCGCGCGATTTGGCAGCAGACTACGTTGCGTTGGTTTTTTACGAAATGGTATGGATACCGATCGTTCAGAAAGCAAAGGCAAACTACTAAACGTAAACTTGCCAAGACATCACAAGAGCAACAAATGCTGGTGTTGACTACAACGTCCTGTTAAAGGATATACAACTAACTATTAACTATAATCCCTATATTATGTGTCGTGGGAAGCAAAGGCAGTCAGCTTGACACTGGCCACCACTTTAGACACCTTCATGTTAGATAAATGTAACCTCATTCTAGATTATTAAAACTTCCTGTTCGATGAAGAAATCCTCATGCTTGATTAGAAACCTTTCTGTTAGAAGAAGAAACTCTCATGCTAGATTAGAAACTTTTGTTTTTGATGAAGAAACTCTCATGCTAGATTGGACATCCTTCTGTTTGATGAAGAAAATCTCATGCTAGATTAGTCATCCTTCTAAGAAAAAAGTCGCTTAAAAGTCGACAGGGTTGACTTCATTGCACCGGGTTTTATCCCATATGGCTCGGTCTCTTTCCGCAGCACGGAAAGTGTCGCACAAAGCACGAACTCCGTAGCTTTTAGCGACAACCCACAGGAGTCTCCGAAACATTTAACTCGTAAACCGAAGGACGCGGCCTGGAATCGAACCCACGACCTTCGGAGCACGAGATAAACGGCTTGACCACTTCGCCACAGAGACTCCCCGACATCCTTCTGTTTGATGAAGAAAATCTCATGCTAGATTAGACATCCTTCTGTTTGACGAAGAAACTCTCATGCTAGATTAGACATCCTTCTGTTTGACGAAGAAAATCTCATGCTAGATTAGACATCCTTCTGTTTGATGAAGAAACTCTCATGCTAGATTAGACATCCTTCTGTTTGACGAAGAAAATCTCATGCTAGATTAGACATCCTTCTGTTTGATGAAGAAAATCTCATGCTAGATTAGACATCCTTCTTTTTGATGAAGAAAATCTCATGCTAGATTAGAAACCTTTCTGTCTGATGAAGAAAATCGCATGCTAGATTAGAAACCGTTCTGTTTGATGAAGACACTCTCATGCTAGATTATAGAGCCTTCCTGTTAAATGAAGAAAGTCTTATGCTAGATTAGAAACCTTCCTGATAGATGAATAAATCATCATACTAGATTATAAACCTTCCTGTTTTCTGGTAAATGTTATTCAGTTTCATATCTGGATCGCAAGTATCCGTCTTTCTTACAAAGTCGTCAACCTGTTCCAAACTTCACTAGTCACATACTTCTCCATCGGCAGTGTTTGAGTGGGGTCATGTTGTTTTTTCTTTTTCTCTCAGGTAGCCAACAGCCTTGAGGGAATTGTCCCGCCGTGCGTCTGCCCTCCATGGATACATTTATGTATGTGTTTGCCCTCTCTGGACACATTTCTGTATGTGTCTGCCCTCTTTGGACACACTTCTGTATGTGTCTGCCATATCTGGACATATTTCTGTATGTGTCTGCCCTCTCTGGACACATTTCTGTGTGTGTGTGTGCCCTCCATGGATACATTTCTATATGTGTCTGCCCTCTTTTGACACATTTCTGTATGTGTCTGCCCTATCTGGGCATATTTCTGTATGTGTCTGCCCTCTCTGGACACATTTCTGTGTGTGTGTGTGCCCTCCATGGATACATTTCTATATGTGTCTGCCCTCTCTGGACACATTTCTGTATGTGTCTGTCTTCTCTGGGCATATTTCTGTATGTGTCTGCCCTCTCTGGACACATTTATATATGTGTCTGCCCTCTCTGGGCATATTTCTATATGTGACTGCCCTCTCTGGACACATTTCTATATGTGTCTGCCCTCTCTGCACACATTTATGTATGTGTCTGCCCTCTCTGGACACATTTCTGTATGTGTCTGCCCTCTCTGAGCATATTTCTATGTATGTTTGCCCTCTCTGGACACGTTTCTGTATGTGTCTGCCCTCCATGGATACATTTCTATATGTGTCTGCCCTCTCTGGACACATTTCTGTATGGGTCTGTCCTCTCTGGACACACTTCTGTATGTGTCTGCCCTCTCTGGACACATTTCTGTATGTGTCTGCCCTCTTTGAACACATTTCTGTATGTGTCTGCCCTCTCTGGACACCCTTCCGTATGTGTCAATTCACAGCTGCCAGCGCTGTGGCTGAGGAGCATTGAACGCGTTTCGCAATTTCCCGCCATTTCCAGTCTACGGTACGAAATCAGCTGCAGATGATTTGGAAACAGACCACCTTGCGTTGATTTATATGGTATGGGCGTCGTTGGTACAGAAAGCAATAGACATTTCTGTATGTGTCTGCCCTCTTTGGACACATTTATATATGTGTCTGCCCTCTCTGGGCATATTTCTATATGTGACTGCCCTCTCTGGACACATTTCTATATGTGTCTGCCCTCTCTGCACACATTTCTGTATGTGTCTGCCCTCTCTGGACACATTTCTGTATGTGTCTGCCCTCTCTGAGCATATTTCTATGTATGTTTGCCCTCTCTGGACACGTTTCTGTATGTGTCTGCCCTCCATGGATACATTTCTATATGTGTCTGCCCTCTCTGGACACATTTCTGTATGGGTCTGTCCTCTCTGGACACACTTCTGTATGTGTCTGCCCTCTCTGGACACATTTCTGTATGTGTCTGCCCTCTTTGAACACATTTCTGTATGTGTCTGCCCTCTCTGGACACCCTTCCGTATGTGTCAATTCACAGCTGCCGGCGCTGTGGCTGAGGGCCATTGAACGCGTTTCGCAATTTCCCGCCATTTCCAGTCTACGGTACGAAATCAGCTGCAGATGATTTGGAAACAGACCACCTTGCGTTGATTTATATGGTATGGGCGTCGTTGGTACAGAAAGCAATAGACATTTCTGTATGTGTCTGCCCTCTTTGGACACATTTATATATGTGTCTGCCCTCTCTGGGCATATTTCTATATGTGACTGCCCTCTCTGGACACATTTCTATATGTGTCTGCCCTCTCTGCACACATTTATGTATGTGTCTGCCCTCTCTGGACACATTTCTGTATGTGTCTGCCCTCTCTGAGCATATTTCTATGTATGTTTGCCCTCTCTGGACACGTTTCTGTATGTGTCTGCCCTCCATGGATACATTTCTATATGTGTCTGCCCTCTCTGGACACATTTCTGTATGGGTCTGTCCTCTCTGGACACACTTCTGTATGTGTCTGCCCTCTCTGGACACATTTCTGTATGTGTCTGCCCTCTTTGAACACATTTCTGTATGTGTCTGCCCTCTCTGGACACCCTTCCGTATGTGTCAATTCACAGCTGCCGGCGCTGTGGCTGAGGGCCATTGAACGCGTTTCGCAATTTCCCGCCATTTCCAGTCTACGGTACGAAATCAGCTGCAGATGATTTGGAAACAGACCACCTTGCGTTGATTTATATGGTATGGGCGTCGTTGGTACAGAAAGCAATAGACACTTCTGAACGTAAATATAACATAGAAAGTCACAAACCGGTGTAAAATGATGGAGCTGATTGCAACGTCCTGTAAAGGACACACAACTAACTTATAACATATACACAACTAACTTATAACATATACACAACTAACTTATAATATATACACAACTAACTATTAACATATACAACATTGCCAGAGACATTTCCAAAAAAGAATCTGATAAAACCGACTGATGTAGGTGTGATCAAACAATAACACTGTATAAGTGAGCTAATCAAGTCCCGTGCTAAAATTGTAAACTGATGATGCACGTTCAAACACTTCACACAACAATAAATGGCTTCTGAGTTTTGATGGTCTTGTGCTCTAAAGGTAAACAGTTTTGGTTGTCAGGTAGGAGGCGTTCTATCATTTCGTAGTTAGTGGTAGTGGAGGGCTTTACCTTAAACTGGTCTGAAGTTCAAGCAGCAGGACCGCCTCCTCCCTCCTTCCCCCTTTCCCTCCACCAATAATTCTGGTAACCTAGATAAATACATTCTGGAATGAAAGGGGTGGTGAGAATAGATGCTGTCACTTCACCTTTTGATACTGTGGTCAAATATCTCCTTTTAGCCCATATCATTGATGACAATGTCTATCTACAGACTTTTGTCTTGTGAGCTGCCAGTCATGTATGATATTGATGTCCCTCCATGTCTTGTTGTCAAACTATCATGTATTTTCTCACTGGTCTTCCCCTGCCTCTCTTCACCGCCAATTTTCTTGTTGTGACACCACACTCCAGCTCAAACAAAGACGTCATGAACAATATATTGTACAATTTCTTGCTTGCCATATTTTGATGCATCTTGTCAGATGCATTCTGCAGAGTTAATATCTCCTATGATATGGGAGTCTCCGTGGCGAAGTGGTCAAGCCGTCTCGCGTTTCGAAGGTTGTGGGTTAAATTCCGGGTTACGTCTCTCGATTCACCAGTGCATTCTTATGGGAGAATCTTGGGAGTCGTCGCTGGAGCTACGGATTTGTGCTTTGTGCGACGCTTTCAGTAGGCTGCCCTGAGGAAAGAGACTGAACCATGTGGGATAAAACCCGGTGCAATGAAGTCTATCATCTCGACTTCTAAGTTTTAAAAAAAAAATATCATATGTAGTGAATACAAGAAGAAATTGGCTGAAATTCTAAGTGCCTAGTCAATGCTATTGTTGAAAGGTGGAGAATGTTATCCCAACCGAAGTCTTAGATATATATATAACTTCGACAGTTATGCCAGGCAAGAAATTGTGCGATACTTTGTTTATTGCTTCTTTGTTGTAATTCACTAAGGAAATACTTTGTTCTGAAGACTCTATCCCTTTGTCATGATACTCCTTGTCACGACATGTCCATCGATTGGGGACTGTCTTCTTCTGATGCTAATAGCCATTTCTCATCTTGAGTTAATTTTTTTCCAAATATATTCTTCCTAGTAGAGAGCGGAGCCGTGAAAGGGGCGCGAAGAAGGAACACGGCAACGGAAACGGGTGGAGGCGTTGGAGGCCTTGGCTTGGGAAGAAGCAGGCTCCCCAATACCACAGGTGTTAAGGGGCAAGCACAGCCTGCACAGACTCGCCTCACTGAGGGAGGGGAGGCTTGAGAGCGGACATAGTGAACAGCGAAGGGAAAAGCACAACAATAAAGACAACAAAATTTACCGAACGTCCCCACGGCTGGGAAAAGACGCCCGGAGTCACGACCCGGATGCATGTCCTTAGATAGTATTAAGAGTATAATGGCCCGAAACACTTGAGGAAGGGGGTAGGCTTCTGACGATCAGAAGCCCCCCGACGTGTTTGCTCAGAGGCGGAGTTTTTGATCACTGCTCGTTCTATCTGTTCACGGTTTTCTCACCATTCTTCTATAACACCACATGTCTGCAGCTTACAGTTTTGTAGCTGATTTACTGACAACAAGATCACAAATATCAGATCTTTCAGAAAGGACCATTTAATTTATTTTGATTTATAAATTACAGTATGCAGGGCGGTGTCCAGACACTTGGGTTTTACTGGTGTACGCGCCCAATGGTCCGGGTGCGTATACGACTCTTACCTGCAGGACTTGGCTGAACGCCTCTTAGTCAAATCCCAAGGGGTTAGGGTCTGGCCATCGCTGTCTCCTGCTCGTGGAGGCGAAGTCTCGGAGGTTTGACGCTGAGCCGTCAGCGTCTGCAGCCTACCTTGTTCCAGACGTATTGGTTACCCATTCCTCTGGATCAAACAAGGCAAGGCCGAGAGAGGGAACATGTCGTTTGGGCACTACATGTTCTCTGAAGCTCTGCCCAGGCATTGTGATGGAATTTTGGCCAAATTCCAACTCACATACTTTGGTCTGTCAAGTCTGTAAGGTGCAACTCAGAATGTAACAACGGGAAATCAATGTTGAACTTTCAGCGACGAACTTTTCTTATAGTCAATGCCGTGTGGCGTTGGTGACCATGTCTGTCCACAGCCTCCTGTCTACTATTCTGCCATTAATTTCTGTTATTATTGTTCCTCTATGCTATGATGTAAATCTGCAGCGTCCACGCAGTTCCTCACTAGTCTGTAAGTGTAGAAACTAAGTGAAAAAACATGAAAGAATTTATAGACGTCAAGTGTGGATCAGGTAATCGGCATCTTTCTGCTTGCAGCAGCGCCTGACATATAGAGTCCTCCTTCACGGAAACGGTAACATCTACACAGGACTGTAAAGAGCATCCTCATGGCAGATGCCTCAGTTGGAGTATTAAGTGAAGTTCACATATTCTAGGCTAAAATATAATGAAGTGAGGTTGCCATTTCCCTGCCCCGCCGACTTTACTTCACATGATTCTAAACTAATTCTACAAAATATCCACTACACGTTACCAGGTTGAATCTCCCCCAGAGGGATACAGATGGGAAAATATTTCCCGGTCACTGCTGTGGTTAGAACACGGACTACTGTATCAGCAGGCAAGCGACATAACGTCTCTGCCACCGAAGCTCTATAAAAGACAGGCACAGAATGTAATAATCCCAAACAACATAAAAACACGTAGCTCAATGATTCGCGCTGATTAGTCAAAGTCAATCTAGGTAAAAGTTAAGTAGAAAATCCTCTGTTAAAGTTAAGTCGAATATTCCGTGTAAAAACAAAGTCGAAGACAAATGTAAGAGTTACTGATTGTTAACTTCAGAACTAACAATCGACCAGCAAGGCTTGAGTAGTGCAAAACCCGACTACCATGAAAGGTCAAGGCTTTGATTTCAGAGTAGTTGCAGTGAGATGACAATATTTCCGAGGGCGTAGTGAGTGCTTGCACGTCTCCCCACTGAGATCTCCACACGGTGCATCATCAGTTATGTTTGTCAGCTTCACGCTGAATTGATTGAGAAGCATGTTATCGCCCCTTACAATATTATCACAGCTTCTAATTTTAGCTCGCAAGATTTAAATCAATTTAGAACCATTCCGTGAAAACAAAAACAGGACTTACTGAATGTTAGCAGGACGTGCTTGTGTGCTTTCTGTACGACCCGCATCTTCCAATGTAAGTAAACATTTATAAATCGCCCGAGATAAGACACCTTTAACTTATTAAATACGAACAATAATTTAAAATATATGTAAGTTTTCACTTATTCAATAAGAAATATTTGTTAAAATATATGTAACTTATTATACCTTTCAGAATACATATCACATGGCTTTACGTTTCATACAACATATTTTCTACAGCTTCTCCGTGGCGAAGGTGTTACGGACGCGATTCGTAAGCCCGCTTACCCGCTTTCGAAATACAGCTGCGATAGATTTGACAGCATACCGCGTCGCTCTCGGTTTTTACGTGTTGGTATGGGAGCCAGTTTTTCAGAAAGCAATGGCAAACTACTAAATGTAAACTTGCCAAGACATAAACAACAGCAGTAAAATGCTTGTGTTTGAGAGCGATGTCCTGTAACAAATATATGCAAAAAGAAATATTTTCTACAACAGTATGGAATAGTAAGAAATGTTTTTGTCTCATACAGATGGGTATCCGACAATGTTCTTAATTTCCTGGAAATATTCTGGGGAAAAAAGGAAAACGAGGAAGGGAACTGATCAGCCTACCTCATATGACGTGCACCAGATATGCGTAGGCGTGACAATTCACGCCCCAATGTGGTATTTGATATCTGACTGCGTTTACCTTGACCTTATCATAGGGATTCCATCCATACTTTAAAAATAAAAATAAAACTGATTACTCAGGAAATAGGATGCATGTGTAGATGTGGAAGAACTCATGAGACAACAAGTAATACCTTCAGTGCGACTAGGGAGTAACATTTTCGCTGTAACGCAGTTTCACTTCTTTAAGTCTGACTGAATGTTCTATGTTGAATTTGTTTCTGCTGTTGAGACTTTTAGATTACCATGTTTCTCTATTATTGCCATGTTTCACACATATTGCCATTTTTCACAATTATTGCCATGTTTTACAATTATTGCCATGTTTAAAACTGCTTAGCATACCGAGACGAGGGTTAGAAATCAGCCATGTCATATTTGGAAGGAGATCGCTTTGCGTTGATTTCAATTGAAAGAGCGTCGATAAAGGGACATGTAAATAATATCTGTGTCGAGATAACGAGTAGCTTCCTTTACATTATTCAGTCTAGTAAACAGAGGTCTAGGATATAGCACCTGCTGGAGCTTTGGCTGGTTAATAAATGTTAGCCACCACACAGCGGTCGATTCCGGTCTCAGATAGCGATACGTCTAAAACATTGCAGTCTCGATTGTTTTAGTTCATAATACAACTCTGTGTGTGTGTGTGTGTGCGCGCGCGCGAGCTGTGTGTGTGTATGTGTGTGTGTGTGTCTATGTATATGTGTCTGTGTCTATGTGTGTGTCTGTATATAATGTGTGTGTAAGTTTGTGTGTCTTTGTGTGTGTGTCTGTGTTTGTATGTGTTTGTCTGTATGTCTAGGTGTGTGTCGTGTGTGTGCGAATGTATGTGTGACTGTGTCTGTGTGTATGTATGTATGTGTGTGTGTGTGTGTGTCTGTATGAATGTGTGTGTCTGTGTTTGTCTGTGTTTGTCTGTGTGTCTAGGTGTGTGTCGTGTGTGTATGCATGTGTATGTGTGACTGTGTATGTGTGTGTGTGTAAGTGTGTGTCTGTGTTTGTGCCTGGGTCTGTGTCTCTGTGTGTGTGTGTGTGTCCGTGTGTGTCTGTATGTATGTGTGTGTCTGTTTGTGTGAGCATGAGTAAGTGCCTGTGTGTGTGTCTTTGTCTATGTATAACAGTACGTTTATGTGTGTTCGTCTCTGTGTGTCTCTGTGTGTGTATGTATGTATGTATGTGTGTGTGTGTGTGTGTGTGTGTGAGTGTGTGTGTGTGTGTGTCTGTGTGTGTGTGTCTTTGTCTATGTATAACAGTACGTTTATGTGTGTTCGTCTCTGTGTGTGTGTGTGTGTGTGTGTGTGTGTGTGTGTGTGTGTGTGTGTGTGAGCTAGAGTCGTCATACTTGCTCCGATGTCTTCTCCCTGTCGATATCTCTCAGTCCTCTTGGGAGCAGTCTATATCGTTCTAGTGGCTCTTGCAGGTTGTCCCGGGATTACCTTTTACCACTACCGTGTGAAACGCATTTTGTAAAGTGGTGACCCCATTGTCTAGTATGATCTTTGTTGACTCAGGGATTGGCATCCATTCAGCTGGCACCGATAAGGCTTCAATGAAACAAATGTGTAAAGGTTAGTTGCATATCCTTTACAGGACATCGCAGCCAACCCCAGAGTTCGTTGGCTGTTTGTGATTTCTTAGCAAGTTTACGTTCAGTAGTTTGCCACTGATGTTGAACGACCGGCACTTATATCATTGTATGAAATACCAACGAAAGGCTGTCTGCTGCGAAATCACCCGCAGCTGTGTTTCGAACACAGTATGCAGGATCATCATTAACCCCAGGCATCATTAACTTCATTGAAAGTAAAGAAAGGCAAAACACAAAGACGCTATGGCATCATGACAGGATTTAGTGAAATCAGTCATATTTCACTCTTAAAGAACGTGATAATGTGGTGCAGAATTCTTTATCTCTGCGAGTTTCAAATTCCAACATTTTCACAACCGTATTGGTTTTCAACTAAGAATGAAAGAGGTATTCAAACTGCATTACCAGGGCAACACGAAGAAAAAGAACAGCAGCAGTTATTCGAGCTTGAGCACTTGGAAAATATCAGCCCACGATAAACGAAACTAGCATTCCGTCTTTTTGCATAATTATAATATATAACATTTTACATAAAGAGTACACAAGATACTGCACCTTTAATTGTTAAAGGCGAGAGAGTCGACTTCATTGCATCGGTTGTATCCCACCTGATTCGGTCTGTTTCGGCGGACATGTAAGCTGTCAACTGAAAGAATTGCACAAAGCATGATTTCAGTAGCTCCAGCGATGACCACCTGGGGACTATGGACTAACTGCACTATTGGTTTGAACGACAGACCTTAATGAATTGGTTACAACAAAACACCTGGGCTTGAAACAAGCACATTGTAGAATTAAGTGCAAAAGATCTACAACAATTGTTGGACATTGCAGTAACAGAAAGTTCAATGAAAGGACTCTCCTTAAATATGAAGAAAACAGTAACAATGGTGATATCAAAAGAAATAGTGACATCAAATGTGAAATGGGGATATAAGGAAAAATTCTTAACGAATTGGATAATGTTAAATACTTATGGGCATTTATAACATCAGAAGGAAGATGCAAAACAGAGAGTAACAAAAGAATAGGGCTAGCGAAACTGCATTTCAGAAAATGAAAGGTATTTTATGCAATAAGTCACTATCATTCAATGTAAGAGAGTGATGAAATGCTATAGACAGACTGTTTTGCTGTAATGCAGTGAATCTTAGAATGTAAATGTACAAATTAGGAAAAACAACTTTGAAGCAACAGAGATGTGGTTCAAGAGACGACTGTTGCGTATTAATTGGACTTCCAGTGTAACTAACAACCATTACCTGAAAGAGGCCAATGAAGCTAGAACATTATATACAACAATACGAATGAGACAAACAGCTTTCTTTGGTCATGTGATAAGAAGAGAGGTGTTGACGAACGTCGTGACGACTGGAAAGATCAAAGGGAAGAGTGGCAGACCAAGAGAAATGATGCTGGATGGATTGAGACGGTGGAATGAAGGAATATCATCAGCAGAATTGATCCAGAACACCAAAGACCGAGACATGCGGAGAGACATGAATGCCTACACCAGCAGGTTAGGCACTTGATGATGAAGTATAACGGAATGCGAAGATGCAACACATTGAATAAATATCTTTAGACGTGAAGATAATTAACGGAATTAACGTTCCCTATAGTGTTGTTGTTTTATCTTCTACATTAATTGCAAAGTTGACTTGATTTCTGCGTGGAGTGTCTTTCTTATCTTAATGTCCCATAGCAATAACATGCTGTGTATATTTAGGGCCGACACATTTGGTTAGGCCTGAGTGTATTGAGGAGTAGGTGGTCAGTCTTTCCCTTCCGCAGTGAGGAACTGTATGGGGTTCATTCATTCATTCAGTAGCATGTCCTTTGCAGAACCTCGCTCTCATAACAACCTTCCGGAAAACTGCTCGATCACAAGCAAGACGTCCCGCGTCCGATACACCCATCTGGAGATCATCCGCCACATCCTCCACCCATCTTCTATTTGGCCTTCCTCTTCCTCTTTTCCCAGGCATATACCCCTCCATTATTTTTCTCTACGAAAATCTACTCAATGATTGCTTCGCACAATGCACGAACTGTTGCGAGAACCAAGCGATGACTGTGAATCTACATCCATAGTCAGACTGTGAGAACTGCAAATGAAAAGAGGTGTTGCCAAACAAGAACATTACGCAGGAAGCCAAAGAAGATTGATTAACCAACACAGAACTGGTGTCGTGAGCCGCTACACGCTGCGGGATTTGCTGAGGAGGGAATCCGAGCACTTAAGGACTGAATGGTTCGATGTGCAATGAAGATGATCTGTCCACTAACTAACTAACTAAATATTATTGTTCTCTACAAACTTTCATGACGTTTCAAGTGACCAAAATATTTTAATTTTCTTTGTTTTATCGTCTTTAATAGACAACCCTCTTCAATATTCAGCTCTTGAAGTATGGATGCATTTGTTCTTTTCTTTACACAAGATATTCTTAACACCCGTCTATAACATTTATATTCAAAAGCATTTATGCGCTGTTAAGCTTGTTTAGTAAGTGTCAAGGTCTCACTGTATGTTGAAATGGGAAAGATGCAAGCTCTTAAAAATCTAATTTTTGTAGTTCTTTCTGTCCTACTCCATAATGTATTAAGTTGTTTTAATCTTTGAAGAGCAATTGATAGTCGTCGTTTAATTTCTTTCATTATGTCACCATTGTTGGTAATCAAATCAATGACCCAGGATATTCGAAATTTTCCACCACCTCCAACCTTTCCGCATTAACATATATTTCTTTCTCCATAGTAGTTTTATCTGTATGCATTATCTTTGTTTTTGCTATGTTAAGATATAAGTTGTAATTTTCACTATTTCTTTGGGTTGAGGTTATTAAGTTTTCTGTACCAGTCTGTGATGTGGATAGTACAATGCAAGTAATAGCTATATGAAGAAAGTCAGTTTTATTCTGTCCTTATCATAGATAGCCAGCTATTGTTACATACAGTCAGTTTTAACATATATGCCTTGAATCATGCACAATCTTAAATAGAATAAACTTTGAATTACAGACATAGAAAATTAGTTGTAGAAACATGTTAAAAAATACCACCGATAGTCGAAATAAGCAAACGCGTTGTTCTAAATATTGGAACAAAGAAGGTCATAAAAACGGAACACTGCATATATATATATTAAAAAAAAAATATATATATATATATATATACATACATTGGCACCTTGCCGTCTTGACAGACGATAGTTTGTGCTTTAAAAAGGCATAATAACTTTTAACTATGGCCGTAGCGAGTGTGACTGATAAGGCCAATTTGCGCTGTAAATGTCCGTTCACAGTGGGTGCATGTGAACACATGGTCATTTCCACCATCATGCACCATCTTACGTCTCAAACGCTTGGTGTGTGACTTTTCTGCAATAATTTTCTCCTTTGACTTTATTCCATTTCTGATATTTGCCCTCCATGCAACACGTTCAGCGGCGACTTGCTCCCAATGTGCATTATCAATGCCTGTATCAATCATGTCCCGCTTACACACATCTTTGTATCGTAGTAGAGGCCTACCCTGAGATCTCTTACCCATCTGTAATTCACCAAAAAAGATATCCTTTGGTATTCTACCATCATCCATCCGCCTAAGATGTCCTATCCATCTAAGTCTACGAAGACTGAGCATGGAATAAACTGTCACACAACCTGATCTTTCCAATACTTCAGTATTTGTGATTTTGTCTTGCCACTTAATACCAAGAATTCTTCGCAGACACCGCATATGAAAGCTGTTTAAATTGTTCTCTTGGTGTGAGTAAGTTGTCCAGGTTTCACTGCCATAGAGAAGAGTACTAAGGACACAGGCTTGATAGACAAGGACTTTTGTTTTGGCAGTAAGCTTCCTGTTCTCCCAGACTCTTTTTCTTAACCTGTTCATTGTTGTTGCTGCCTTACCAATCCGGATGTTGATTTCCTGATCTAGGGATAATTTGCTATTTACCACCGATCCTAGATATGTAAAATGGTCTACTATCTCTAGTTCGGCGTCGTCAATAAAGATTGATGGTACCCCATGTGCACCTTGTGACATAATCTGTGTCTTCTTTTTGCTAATTGTTAAACCAAATTCAGAACAAGCATTGGAGAATGCAGATAGTAGACATTGCAATTCTTCCTCAGAGTGGGTCGTAACTGCAGCATCATCTGCAAAAAGCAACTCTCTGATCAGTACCCTCCTAATTTTGGTCTTAGCCTTCAATCTCTGAGCATTGTAGAGGCCGCCATCTGAGCGTGAGTGAATGTATATACCACCATCCTGATCACGAAATGCATATTTCAGTAGAAGTGAAAAGTATATTCCAAAGAGGGTGGGAGCTAGTACACAACCTTGCTTAACTCCACTCTTGATTTCAAATTCTTCAGAAGTTGCACCATCAAATTTGATTATACCCTTCATGCCTGTGTGGAACGATTCCACAATGGACAGAAGAGTTGGTGGGCAGCCAATCTTCTTTAGTGCCTTGAACAGACCCTCACGACTGACCAAATCAAATGCCTTTGTGAGGTCGATGAAGGCAATAAACAGTGGTTGATTCTGTTCACGGCATTTTTCTTGCATTTGTCGCAATGAGAATATCATATCAGTGGTAGACCGGTTCTGTCGAAAGCCACACTGTGATTCGGGGTAGACTTGATCTCCTAGGACTTGAAGTCTGCGCAGAACAATTCTGGCAAATACTTTTCCAACAATACACAGAAGTGAGATACCCCTATAGTTGTTGCAGTCGCTCCGATCGCCCTTGTTCTTGTACAGTGTTATGATGCTTGAATCTTTGAAATCCTGTGGGACTTGTCCTTCACGCCAGCATAGCTCTATTAGCTGGTGGATCTGTATAGTGAGTGTGTCTTGCCCACTCCTGATAACCTCTATTGGAATCCCATCCTTACCTGGAGCCTTGCCAGATGCAAGTTCATTTATAGCACACTTAACTTCTGTTATGGTGGGAAGTGTGTCCAGGTGGTCAAGAGTTGGTAGAGCCTCTATGGCGTTGAGGGCATTATCCGCTAGTTTGGTCTCACTTGAGTAAAGCTCCAAATAGTGCTCTACCCATCTGTCCATCTGCTGTTTCTTATCAGTGATGACTTCTCCAGTCAAGGTTTTCAATGGTGCACTTCTTTTGATCACTGGACCACAGGCTTTCTTTATTCCTTCATACATGCTTCTTATGTCTCCCTTATCACTTGCGATTTGAATGGACTCACATAACTTGATCCAATAATCATTTGCACACTGCCTGGCAGCCTTTTGCACATCCTTCCTAGATTGCCTTAGCTCACTCAGAGTGTTACGCGTTGGTCTTTCCTTGTTTCTTAAGAGAGCTTTCTTCTTCTTATCAATCAAGGGCTGCAGAGTCTCGCTGTTGGCCGCAAACCAGTCCTGCCTCTTATGATCCACAGTGCCGTAAACCTTTACGGCAGTTTTACAAAGAGTTTCCTTAAGTTTATTCCATTTATCATTTACTGTACAATTTTCTGGTGTATCAGTGAAAGCGTCTTCAAGTTGCTGTTGAAACTGAAAGCACTTTTCAGGATCATGAGTGTTAATAATATTAATCCTGGGGCTAGATTTGTGTTTAGCTGTGTAGATTCTCTTTGGTCTCAGTCTAACCCTTGCAACAACCAAAGAATGATCCGTATCACAGTCAGCACTGTATATATATATATATATATATATATATATATATATATATATATATATATATATATATATTTTTTTTTTTTCCGCGTTTCCATCCTGTTTCAGGATATTGCGGTCAACACCAGCATCTTTCAGCTGTATGTTGATTCCTAGGCTTATATATATATATATATATATATATATATATATATATATATATATATATATATATATATATATATATATATATATATATATTGTTTAAAGAAGAATGTTGAGAATGTGATGGATAGAGACAGCAACACGACCTGGAGTTTAGATCAATAGGTTTTGCTGGAGCACTCGTCAAACACATAATGAAACATACACAATAAATATATGGGGAATATTAACAGAATAGATGGAAACGATAATTGCCTTTTTTTTTTGGACAATAGTAGGTAAGAGATTCAGAGGAAGACGGAGAAAGATATATGTGGAAAGATTAACTAATTGGAATGTAAGCAACATCAATTTCATCATATTTGGTTGCAGAGAAGATTGGAGAGTCGTGATCGTCGATGTCTTCTGCAGACCAGGCACCTGGAGAAAGAAGAAGAAGTAGTAGAAGAAAAGAAGAAGAACTCTTTCGTCACATAGTTACTTGTAGTATATTCTAACAGCTTGTAACACGAACGGGTAAACATATATAGAACGGCACAGAGACAACATGGTGTTAGTATGGCATTACGATATGTGATCATACCCTGAACGAATCAACAAACAGCATTCTAAACCAAGGGCAATGAAGAGCTACATTCAAGTCCTGACGGATGTAGCCTAACTATTGTTTTCATTTTATCTGGCCGTTGTTTATACATTTATCCAGTTTATTGCGAGTGGCGCGAACGTTTTTTGTTTGTTGTTTATCCCTCTAACTTAATGCCTAATATCTTTTAGCTTGTGCTTGGCGAGGTGTCTGCCGTGTGGTATTGATAAGATGCACATTATGTATTTTAATATTATGAATTTTTTCGGCTGGCTGTAACGATTTTTCTGAAATGACGTCATAGTTTAATGCGTTCATTATGGCTAATAGAAGGATAAACGTCATTTTTGGCACCCGCGATTGCGTGTTTGCAATTTCTATAAGGAAAAAATTCAGTCATAGTTGTACAGGCAGTTCAGACAGACACACAGAAAGACAGGTTGACAGACAGATTGAGCCACCACAAACAGACGGATATACAGTTAGAAAGGCATTCACATACTGAGAGACAGAAGGAAAGGCAGGCGCTAAGGGTGACGTGTAGAAGTCCATTGCAATTTTCCTATGTCTAAAATTCGTTGATAGTTGAGGGTCACTATGCGACACAACATTTAGGAAAACATATCTACAAAGGAATGTTGCAAGAGCTGATTTTTATCACATCGACATTGCGAAAAATTTGAGGAAAGATAGAGGAAGACAAGGAGAGAAAATTCTTGAGTCTTATCTCGTGGCACTCAAGGGGCTTATCACATGAATCGAAGCATGCCGTGGGTGATATAGAGATGTGCAGAAGTAGATAGCCCGAGTCTGTCGGAGAGGCACCTGATGATGATGAGGCATTTGGATCCTCGCCTGTATACTGAGTTAATGCACTGAGCATAAAATATCCTGATGTGAACTGAAAGGGGAAATTTCTTTATTAATTTATAGATTAGCAGTGGAAAAACATAAACTATGATTTCAGTCAATCAGTTGACAGACAGACAGACAGACAGACAGGCAGGCAGGCAGGCAGGCAGGCGGGCGGGCGGGCAGGCGAGTGGGCAGGCAGACAGACAGACAATAGGAAAGACGATAAGAAAAAAAAGACAGATATGCAGTTAAACAGACAGATGCTGAAAGACAGCAGAAGGGACGGTGGGTAGGTTATAGACAGACATATGATAATCTTCATGTGCGATGCCAATAGGCGCTGGCAGTCATAGCACGGCACCTCACGGATTTACCATAATCTTGGATTTTATCTCAATTGTGCCATGAGGCCGAGTCATCCAGGTATTTATATGTGTGCCTTTCAGTTGCTGGTTGTCATTAGGTTTGCCAGCTGTCACAATATTTTCTAGTGCATTTCTCTTCATAACAAATGTTGGCTGTCTAAGTCCTTTTACCTTATCAATTTAGTTTCCAATATTTTCTTGTAGAGGATGAAAAATATGATCCTGATAGAAGGTAGTTTTTCCGTGGTTTAACATAGGTCCTCTGGTTTCCTGTTATTTGTCCTCCCCCCCCTCCCTCTTCTTTCCCTCCTTTCTTTTGTTATGTCATGCCCATATAATAGTTAATTGTAAACTTTTAACTGGTCTGCCATTGCCCTTGTTTGATTTTATTTCCCCCGATTTTACAAGTAAATGTATCCGTATTGCTTCTATCCACGGAAGTTATGCACCCGTCTTGGCCCTTCTCTTTTTTTAAATATCTACGTGATAATTTAATGTCCATTTATTGTGTGTTGTAATTTCATATTAATTTATTAATAATTATGTTTGTATTGTTCTTGACAAAGGTATCAATGACTAAAACTTCGAACAGTTGTGTTGAGACCTAACCATTTTTGTTATTCTTATACTCATATATTTCTAAGTTTTCATTACATTATTTGTTACATTATATTGCTCTATTCTATCTCGTTCATTGTTCTGTTTTCCTGGCCTGAAGTCGTAGTAAGGTATGTGTCTGTGTTCATTATTATTATTATTAGTGTTTGCTCTGCAGAGTGTAAAAATACTTGTGTACTTTAATGTCATTGAAACATTTTTTTGTATACCGTGGACGAAGAAGAAATTAACGTCTGACATTCTACGAAGGCTGAACATGGAAGGAACCTGGCTCGTAAAGATAACCATATCTCGGAAACTGCAGTACTTTCGTCATGTTACATGTTACAGTCGCTTGGAGAGAACAGTGACGGGCAGAATAGTTTGTGAAAGTGCAGGCAGTGGCCGACCAGCACGGAGATCAGCTCGGGATATTGCGGGGATCTCAGGCATGAGGGACATGAGACAGGAAAACTGGCAAAGGATCGAGAAAATTTTGGACAGGAGATGATGAGGGCGACATTTTGCAAATGGCCTAAAGGTGTAGAATACACAAAGGACATCTTTTTGTGTGTGTGTGTGGTGAATTACAGATGGGTAGGAGATCTCAGGGGTCGGCCTCTACTACGATACAAAGATGTGTGTAAGCTGGACATGTTTGATACAGGCATTGATAATGCACATTGGGAGCAAGTCGCCGCTGAACGTGTTGCATGGAAGGCTACTATCAGAAAGGGAATAAAGACAAAGGAGAAAATGAATGCAGATAAAGCACACATAGAGCGTAAGAGACGTAAGATGGTGCATGATGGTGGAAATGACCTTGTTTTCACATGCATTCCCTGTGGACGAACATGTACAGCGCAATTTGGCCTTATCAGTCACATTCGCCACCGCCATGGGTTGTAGTTATTAAGCGTTTTTGAAGCACAATGTACCAAACTATCGTCTGTCAAGACGGAAAGATGTCAATGCAATGCAATATATATTATACACACATATTCACAAAGATATATATGTGTTTTTATAAAGAAGACTATCGTACCCCATTTTGTGTTCATGTGTGACCATTTACTTACATAACATATTATGATACACCTATTTGTTTCTGACGAGCGCTGTGGCTTTAGGGCAGTAAACACTTTTCATAATTCCCTGATATACCGAGTCCAGGATTTGAACTCAGCTGCGGATAATTTGCAAGCATACCTTTTAAATTGCATTGGTATGAGCATCGGTCATGCAGAAAGCAATGCAAAACTGAAAGTATAAATTGGCTAGTGCTTGCTTGCTTGCTTGTGTTCGTTGGCTTGAGCTCCAACGCGAAGTCCTGTATGTCGGATGAAGGCATCCTGTTGTCCAACATCAGTGTGATGTCATATAGGACCTGAGGTTTGCGTGAGTATCCGTTGTCCCATGTCTGGCTTATTGGTGTGTAGATTGGTGGTTCCTCGCCGTACAGGCAGACACTCTCCGACTTTGGAGGAATCGGCGATCCTACTGACTTTAGCCAGGACCCCGAAGGGACATGTTGCCCAGGACGCTCGACGAGGACGTGTCAATAGGTCTTGGCCAGTATATAACCCGGCCCTGGTGCCTTGGAAACACCTCTACGTCCCAATTGGCTAGTAAATCACTAACAGCCAAAAAAATGCTTGGATTAACTATGGCGGCCTGTAAAACATGCAAATAACCTGACCACTATCTTGTCTGCAGTATGCAAACAGGTGAGTGCGTGTGTGTGTGTCTGTGTGTGTTTGTGTGTGTGTGTGTAAAAGAGAGCAGGGTGCGGGGAGTTAATTACTGTAAATATGGGAAAGAAGGCTACACAACTGGTCAACAATTACCTGCTTCCACCATTACGGCAATGGACATGTCATGTCCAAGATGAAATGCAACCTGTCTAGAAATACACACGATCAGATCTAATTTCCATAAGACATGTGATGGCTATTTTTCCCTTGTTTATGAAAGTTGCTTGCACTGATATCTCTTTGAAGATATTGATTTTCATCAGTTGCTTCAGTCGCCGGTACAGAGCACCTTCGTTTTTGTTTATTAGGTGATCATCATCATCATCGTGTGCCGTGCCGATAAGCGTTAGGAGCAGGGGGTCATGTTTCACCATCTTACACAATCACCAGAGTAATGGATCAGCTGTGTTTTTGTCTCGACCATGCCGTTTGGCCATCATCATCAAGTGCCGTGCCGGCTGGCGTAGGCGTTCATGGCTCTCCATAGATCTCGGTCTTTGGTTTTCTGGATCAACTCTGGTGCTGATATTCCTCCATGCCACCGTCTCAATCCATCCAGCATCACTTCTCTTGGTCTACCTCTGCCTCTCTTCCCCTCGATCTTTCCAGTTGTTACGATGTTCTCCAATGCCTCTCTTCTCATCACGTGACCGAAGAAAGATGTTTGTCTCTGTCTTATTGTTGTATATAATGTTCTAGTTTCATTAGCCTGTTTCAGGCAGTCGTCGTTAGTTACTCTGGCAGTCCAAGGAATTCGCAACATTCGTCTCAGGAACCACATCTCTGTTGCTTCTAATTTCTTCTTAATTTGTTCATTTACGTTCCAAGATTCACTGCCATACAGCAAAACTGGTTCTACATAGCATTTCAGCACTCTCTTTCTTACATTCAGTGATAGTGACTTATTGCATAAGATACTCTTCATTTTCTGAAAATCCGTTTGGCCAAGTCATCGGAATATTTACTTCTCGGCCTTCCCCGTGTTCTTGTCCCCTCCATTTGTTGTTCTGGCTGCACACTCACATGGGCTACTGTTCATCCGAGCATTTATGTTATCTTCCCACTCGTATCGTTCTACATCGTTCTTGCCTTCTCATAAATATTCCCTTCAGCTGACTCTGATAAGATTGCCATGATATTTAATGCGCTTAGAATATTTAACATGTCTTTTGTTTTTATTTATAGCTCCTTCGTGATTTCTGGATGTGTTTAGTTGTGTTTCTATGAAATAGTTGTCTGTGCATGTATATTTATATAGCATCAGCTTGATCTACATTGTACATTGCACGCGCTTCATCGTGTATAAATAGACGATTATATATATATATATATATATATATATATATATATATATATATATATATATATATATATATATATATATATATATATATATGGCGTAGGCGTTCATGTCTCTTCAAAGTTCCCGGACCGTGATGTTCAGTATCAACTCTGCTGATGATATTCCTACATGCCACTGTCTCAGTCCATCCAGCATCATTTTCCCTTGATCTTTCTTGTCGTCACTATTGTCTACAATGCCTCTCTACTCTTCTCATCACACACACACACACACACACACACACACACACACACACACACACACACATACACAATTCCACTGTAGCACGGTGTATTCTAAAATCCATAAATTGCAAGATTCTTAGTTAATTTAAATGATGTAATTGGTGACTTAGATTAAATGGTGTCTGTGCTCTCTGGTCCAGCAACTGTTGGGACCCCTCACAGGGGGGCTGGGGATGTTTCTACAAACTAAAGTTATTCAAATGATAGCAGACTTCTACCTGAACTCTTGAGCCGTGGGATGGGATACGAAGCCTTCACAAAAATGACAGAAATTGGTGTCTCAAGTGTGCAAGTTGCAGACGTAAAAACCATTCGCTACTAGAGATCGCAACACGTGATTAGAAAAGCAATTCACTGGTAAAGTACACAAAAACCACACACGGACAAGAGTCCTACAACATTCTATTGGATCTTTTTAGATGCAGTACATGGTTAATGTAAGACACAGTCGAACATATGCATATATACCTAAGTTAACACAAACTGAAGTCGAACACATATACACCTAAGTTAACACAAACTGAAGTCGAACACACATACACCTAAGTTAACACAAACTGAAGTCGAACACACATACACCTAAGTTAACACAAACTGAAGTCGAACACACATACACCTAAGTTAATAGAAGCTGAAGTTGAACACACATACCCCTATGTTAATAGAAGCTGAAGTTGAACACACAGACACCTAAGTTAATAGAAGCTGAAGTCGAACACACAGACACCTAAGTTAATAGAAGCTGAAGTTGAACACACAGACACCTAAGTTAATAGAAGCTGAAGTCAGACACACAAGCCTGTAGTTTCCAGACAGTAAATTATACATTTATGTGAAGTCGGACACGCCAATCCCTAATTTACAGACAGTAAATCATACGTGTATGCGAGGTCGGACACACCAACTCACAAGCTTAAGGAAGTAAACCATAAGTATATGCGAAGTCGGACAAATTGACCTCTGATTTACAGGTAGTAAATCATAAATTTTTACAAAATCGGACACATCGTCCTCTAACTTACAGTGAGTACATAGTAAATGTATGCCGAAGCTGGACACACCAACCTCTTCATCAAAGGCAGAAAATCTTAAGCGAATGCGAACCCGGACACATCAGTCTCTAAGTTACAGACTATACTTAGGAGTGAAGTATTCCCCTGGAAAAGGGTATAAAAAAGAAATAGATTTAATTGAAGGAACAAGTAAATCTACATTGTTTTGAAAACGATTTTTTTTCCCATTCATTGGCACTTTGTCATCTTGACAGACGATAATTTGTTACATTGTGCTTCAAAAAGGCATAAATACTACAACCCATGGCGGTAGCGAATATGACTGATCAAGCCAATTCGCTTTGTAAATGTTCGTCTACAGTAGATGCATTTGAACACGTGGTCATTTCCACAATCATGCACCATCTTACGTCTCGCACGTTCGGTGTGTGCTTTATCTGCAATCATTTTCTCCTTTGTCTTTATTCCATTTCTTATAGTTGCCCTCCATGTAACACGTTCAGCGGCCACTTGCTCCCAATGTGCATTATAAATGCCTGTATCAATCACGTCCCGCTTACACACATCTTTGTATCGTAGTAGAGACCGACCATGAGATCTCTTACCAATCTGTAATTCACCAAGAAAGATGTCCTTGGGTATTCTACCATCATCTATCCTCCTAACGTGTCCTATCCATCTAAGTCTGCAAAGACTGAGCATGGAATAAACCGTCACAAACCTGATCTTTCCAATACTTCAGTATTTGTGATTTTGTCTTGCCACTTAATACTAAGACACCGCATATGAAAGCTGTTTAAACGTTTCTCTTGGTGTGAGTAAGTTGATCAGGTTTCACTGCCATAAACAAGAGTACTAAGGACACAGGCTTGATAGACAAGGACTTTTGTTTTGGCTGTAAGCTTCCTGTTCTCCCAGACTCATTTTGCTAACCTGTTCATTGTTGGTGCTGTCTTATCAATGCTGATGCTGATTTCCTGATCTAGGGATAATTTGATATTTACCTCTGATCCTAGTTATGTAAAATGGTCTACTATCTCCAGTTCGGTGTCGTCAATAAAGACTGATGGTACCCCGTGCGCACCTCGTGACATAATCTGTGTCTTCGTTTTGCTAATTGTTAAACCAAATTCAGAACAAGCATTGGAGAATGCAGACAGTAGATGTTGTAATTCTTCCTCAGAGTAGGCTGTAATTGCAGCATCATCTGCAAATAGCAACTCTCTGATCAGTACCCTCCTAAGTTTGGTCTCGGCCTTCAATCTCTGAGCATTGTAGAATCCGCCATCAGAGCGTGAGTGAATGTATATACCACCATCCTGATCACGAAAGGCATATTTCAGTAGAAGTTTAACGTATATTTCAAAGAGGGTGGGAGGTAGTACACAATCTTGCTTACTCCACTCTTGATTTCAAACTCTTCTGAATTTGCACCATCAAACATGATTATACCCTTTATGCCTGTGTGGAACGATTCCACAATGTACAGAAGAGTTGGTGGGCAGCCAATCTTCTCTGGTACCTTGAACAGACCCTCACGACTGACCAAATCAAATGCCTTTGTGAGGTCGATTAAGGCAATTAGTGGCTGATTCTCTCATGCCATTTTTCTTGCATTTGTCGCAATGAGAATATCATATCAATGGTAGACCGGTACTGTCGGAAGCCACACTGTGATTCGGGGCAGACTTGATCTCCCAGGACTTGAAGTCTGCGCAGAACAATTCTGATAAATACTTTTCCAACAATACACAGAAGTTAGATACCCCTATAGTTGTTACAGTCGCTCCGCTCGCCCTTATTCTTGAGTCTTTGAAATCCTGAGGGGCTTGTCCTTCTCGCCATCATAGCTGTATTACCTGGTGGATGTGTAGAGCGAGTGTGTCTTGTCCACTCATGATAATCTCAATTGGAATCCCGTCCTTACCTGTAGCCTTGCCAGATGCAAGTTTATTTATAGCACACTTAACTTATGTGATGGGGAAAAGTGTGTCCAGGTGGTCAAGAGTTGGCAGGGACTCCATGATGTTGAGGGCATCAACCGCTAGTTTGGTCTCACTTGAGTAAAGTTCCAAATAGTGCTATACCCATCTATTCATCTTGTCATATATTTTTGAAGGGAGTGGGAGATCACTGTAGTGCATGCCCCATCTCTAATAAAAGATGTAGAGCCCCATCCTCTTCTATCTTCAATAACCCCAGAATATGAACCTTGAGTTATCTGCAGGCCTCGTTCTATTAAGTATTGTCTAGGAGATATAGATTATGGCCCTGGTAAGAATGGTAATTACTAACTGGGAATCTGCCCCTTCTCCAATGATTCTGATAGCTCTGGAGCCCCCTTTTAGTTTATCAAATCTGAGGAAAGTCTGGAGAAGTTTCTCAGCCTGATTTAGATGAAGAAAACATGGATGTTGAGCAGTTGATAGATGTAGAGTCTTTTTATTTCCCCATTCAGTAAGTCATTATGAGTTAATTTATCTTTAACAATCAAACACATAAACAATCACATTAGATTTTGACAGCATGATGTACAAAGAAGTTGTAGACACAGATAGGTTTGAACTTGACAAATTAACAGAAGGTCAATTCATGTTAATCATTTATTGACTGGCCTGAGCCTTCTGGTCAGTACATACATCTCTATTGTGATTTACACAAAGTAATAGAACAGTTGCACATTGGACCATTGTCCCAGACAATCAATAACAAGCATCAATATATGAGATGTCAACAAGTGTGAAACAGTAAACATTTTGATGTTGTACATATTAAGTATGATAGTGTTGTCTCAACCATAAACATATCAGTGTTCCTGTAATTGGGTGTGGTTCTACCTATGAGAAAAGTAACCTGGTGACTGGAGGATTAGGTAAGCCAGGGTCCATTGACTGATGGATCCACTTCAGGTCTGCCCGCATAGCTCCTCTGAAGGCCTCCCCATGCTCTGCTCATAGCGAAGTCATCCTCCTTCTCACTTGTGGTTCATCTCTTTCTCTCGGCTTCCCTCCCTCAGGTCTGATTTAGGTGGTTAATTTGCTGATGTGTTGGGTGGTTGTTGGTATGTAGCCACCAAGATCACTGATGAATATTCGCATAAATATATACATTCCTACCAATACAATAATAAGAAGTAGGTCGGAAGAAATCTAAATTCCTGAAGTAGGAACTAGTTCCCCTCCCCTCCTTTTCTCTCTGAGCTAGTGTTGGGTTAAGTTGGGGTGGTCAGAGATTATCACACGGTGTACGCCTTGTATCAACTTGTTCCTGCTGTATGTAAGTTCTCATTTGACCGGGGTCAGTGAACGTGTACAGTAAGACATTGACAAGAGTGAGAATATGTCAAGATGCATGTAAATAAATGACATACATTTAGAACATTTCTTCCACTAAATGGTGTTTACAATGTGTATAAATAATTCTCTGTGTTTTCCCAATTAACTACTTCTTCTTCTTGTGTCTAATAACTCTCTTCCATTACCTGTTGTTGTTGTGATGTTGAGTGTTGGGTTGTGTGGTGATGAGTGGTGTGGAGTGGTGTTGTGTTTTAAGTTATGTTGAATAATGAGTTAAGTTCACTGCGCGTGATGGTGTTCCGCGAAGCACAACTTTCTCATGTGTTGCAGTTCATGTGTGCCCTTATCTAATTAAATTTGACATAAATATAAATATTTATTTCGCCAAACCCTATTAATTCTATAGATAAAGGAGAAAGGAAAGATTGATTTCACTTTCAGCTTTCTAGATTGTAAATAGGCATAGATAAGTCTGTTTTAGAACAAGGCACTTGTTCTAGTACACGAACTGTCTTTTCAGCTGTAGATAGTGATGCATCTTTAACAATGTTTCTGGTGAACTGCACAAGATTGCTTTAGAATCATCACTTCTCACAGTTGTTTAGAATAGAATATAGTAGTAGAATGCACTTCTTAAAGTTAATAATTATCTCTAAGAATATCAGAGATTGTAGTTTCATCGAAGAGAATATTCTGCCCGGGAATGGCTTTGCGTCGTTAGAATCTACAGTCGAGCATTTTTACATTTCAGAGGCTTTAATTAATAATCATACATTTCAATTGACATCACAAACATGGGTTTACATTACTTGATACTTGATACATCGGGTTCTTAGTCTAATCAAGGGCTAACAAACGTACCTCGGATCCAGACTTTTGCCTTGCCCATTGAATTTTTGGTCACACACTCTTCTCACATCCGTCCATGGAGCGAGTTCAGACAAAAGTGCGGGCTTATTAACATTTCTGATGAAATAGTAATATATGTTAATTATGCACTGGCGCGAAGGCGGGTCACGTGGTTTTCCTATCCAATGGTTTTCTGAGCTTAGTCTGATGAAATCTTTCCAAGAATCCACGTCATTTGTCACTTGTTCAGTTCCAGTTTTGATGTTAAGTTTTAAGTCCCAATCTCCAATTGCGTTTGTGAAGTCAATTTCTTTTAATGTTGTTTCCTCTTTTTGCGGCAGGTGTTGATAAAATGAATAATGTTGGCTGCGTTATGCCACATGGCCCCACTCCAGATTGTTCTATGGTATGGAACTATGTTTCCAACATTTTCAGTTATCAAGCTGTTCCCATTTTTCCTCCCTTGTATTCCCTTCTGCATCTGATTGACCTGGTTCATCAGGCACTGGGTGTCGACTCAGGAAGTCCGCTCCCACATTCATTTTCCCAGGAACATACTCAACCTGGAACGAGTAAGGTTGAAGAAGCAGCGACCACCTCATAAGTCGGGCATTCAGAGTCTTAGATGCTGCGAGAAACATGAGTGGTTGATGGTCACATTGCACTGTGAAGTGTCTGCCATATAGGTATGCTTGAAATTTATGTACACTCCATACGAGCGCAAGACATTCTCTCTCGATAGTACTGTAATTTCTCTCTGCTGCATTCAATTTCCTGCTAGCATAGGCTACAGGGAATAGCTCTGATGGTACATCTCCCTTTCTCTGCAACAGCGTTGCCCCAATTCCTATGTTACTGGCATCGGTGCGCAGCACGAATGGTTGGTCGAGGTCTGGTAGATGTAAGACTGGATGAGCAGTTAATGCCTGCTTTAGTGCTGTGAAAGCTCTCTCACAGTCAGCTGACCAAGTGACTTTCTCTGGTTTCCCCTTTTTGGTAAGATCCGTTAAAGGTGCTGACAGAGTATTGAAGTCCTTGATGTATTTTTGATAGAATCCACATAAGGATACAAATGATCTTACATCCTTCTTTGTTTTTGGACGAGGTGCTCTCTGGAGTTTGTCCACATTTCCCTCTTGTGGAGTTATCAGTCCATGAGATATCTTATGACCTAGAAAGTCCAATTCTTGGAATCCTATCTGACACTTCTTTGGTCTAGCCGTCAATCCAGTTTCTCTGAGGCGACTGAACAAAAGATGCAGGGTTTCTACATGCTCTTCAAATGTTTCAGTTTTGATCAGGATGTCATCCATGAAGTGACTGATGTCTGGATGCTGTAGTGGGTCAAGTAATTTTCTCATCATACGTGTAAAGACGCTGGGAGCATTACTTAATCCGAATGGAAGAACGTTGAACTCATAGTGTCCTCCAGGCGTGCTGAAAGCTAACCATGGTCTAACTTCCGGTTTTACAGGAATCTGGTAATATCCCTTACTGAGATCAATCCTAGTAAAGTACTTAGCTCGGTTGAGTGCTGTGAAGAGTTTATTCTGATCAGGCAGAGGTTCTGCCTGGAATTCAGTTATAGCATTGAGCTGTCGATAATCGATGCACAATCTATGTTCTCCACTTGGCTTTCTCAATAATATGACGCTAGCACTGTAAGGTGATTCAGATGGTGAGATTATTCCTGCGGTGAGCAGCTGTTGTATTTCTTCCTCTAAAGTCTTTTGCTTTGCATAAGGAACTGGGTAAGTCTTGACTCGCACAGGCACTGTGTCATTCAACTTCATGTCAAATTCCTCCAAATCAGTTCTTCCTGGCTTATCAGTAAGTACTTCTGCATATTTTGCCATAAGTTCCCTTATCTGCTTTTGCTGATCCTTTGTTAAGTTGGGATTGATTTCCACATCCTTAAAGGTCTCTTTGGCTTGCAGTTGGCACTCGACTCCCATTGTTGATCCTTCTTCGACTTCAGTAGCCACACTCATGGCCATCAGATGTGCAGGTTCGGTGGTTGAGGGTCTTTCATGATATTTCTTCAAGAGGTTTATGTGAAATACTTTCATCTTGCCTTTGACTGAAATTCTGTAGTTGGTACGTGAGATCTTCTCCGTCACTACATAAGGTCCTCTCCATCCTATTTGCAGCTTATTCTGACTGGTTGGAAGCAGCAACATCACCTTCTCTCCTACCTCTAACTCTCTATCCTTTGCCTTGCGGTTGAAGTTACGAGCAATTCTTCGTCTGGCTTGACGTAGATTGACATTCGCTTGTTTCCAACTGTGTTGTAAACGATTTTTCAACTCTGCAACATATGTAGATGCAGTCACGACTGTATCATCTGTAGTATTATCAGTCCATGTTCGCAGTAACGCCTCAAGGGGTCCTTAGATTGGTCGTCCAAACAACAGTGTGGCTGGAGCAAAACCTGTTGAGTGATGGGGTACTTCCCTGTAAGCGAATAAAGCTGCGGGTAAATACAAGTCCCAATCCTCTGTCTTCTCCTGGGCAATTTTGCGCAGGATACTAATCAATGTCCCGTTCCACCTTTCCACAAGTCCATTTGACTGAGGGTGATATGGTGAACTGAAGATATGGCGTGCATGAAAAAGTCTGAAGGTCTCTTCCACGAGCTTACCACGAAACTGTGAACCGTTGTCCGTCAAGATCCTTTGTTTGAATCCTAGACGTGTGAATATTCCTAATAATGCATCAGCGACGTGTTTGGAGTCACAGCTGGGCATAGGAACTGCTTCGGCCCACATGGTTGTTGTGTCCACAAGCGTTAATATGAATCGGTTTCGCCTCTTCGTTGCTGAGAGAGGTCCGATTATGTCTACTGCCACTTTCTCAAATGGAATTCCAGTGATTGGCGATTCACCCAACATTGCCGGTGGTGTCCGGTGTTTTGGTGATACTTTCTGACACTGTGGGCATGATTTTACAAACCGTTGTATGTCTGAATTCATCCCTGGCCAAAAGTAGTGAGTGGTAATCCGCTGTGTAGTAGCGTTGATACCCATGTGCCCACTGAATGGTAGACTGTGACCCATCTCTAAGATCTGAGTCCTGTATTGAGTTGGTACAACAAGTTGATTAAACTCTTGTCCAGCTCGTCCTGCTTTTCTGTAAAGAAGTGCTGACTTCATGAACAGATCACCTTTACGTAGAGGTAAATGTGATTTTGGCAGTTTTCTGAAGCAGGGTTCCAAGGTGCTGTCGGCCTCTTGTGCCCTCTTCAGTTCCTCCGTTCGAGGGATTGGCGTAGTTGATTCTGGAGTTTTTGTTGCCTGTGATCGAGTGGTCATGGTCGCCATCGCCACAGGTTGAACAGGTTCTCCTAGAACGATAAATCTACAGCCGAGGATTACAGGATATATCGGATCGTCCAAGATTGCTGCCTTGATCGTCCCAGTGACATACCGCGAGGCTATGTTCACTTTTGCCACTGGAAGAGACATATTTGTTGAACTCTTCAGTGGTCCCTGCAATTCCACTATTTCCTCTGTCACCTGTTCAGGGTGAACTAAGGATGATGAAACAACACAGTCATATGATAATCCAGTATCATATAAACAGGTCGTTTGGAATCCATTTAGTAAGATGGATTCCACAACCGGAATACGAGATGAGGTGTCTTGATGAGGTGTCTGTTTGGACGTTTCACCAGTGCTCACTTTTTTCTCTTTTCGGTTGGCCAAACATGCCGCTGTGTGTGGAGGTGGCTTCTTTCTGCAATTCTGAAATGTGTGACCTCTAATCTTGCAATGGGTACAGAATGGTTTGTCCTCCCTCGGCGCTGTTTGGACTGAATTTTGAGTGTTTTTCGGGAATTTCCCCTTTTTCCCGGTGGCTACAGTGTTTTCACCCTCTTTTGGCTGTGGAGTTTTGTTTTGAGAGGGGGTGTTGTTCGAACGTCCCTTTCCTCCCATCTCCTTTTGAGATTTCTCAAATCTCTCTGCCAGGATGATTATAGTTTCCAGGCGGTCAGCCCCGTTTTGGGTTAGGAATGCCTTCATTTCGTTTTGCATTTTCCCCTTGATCTGATCAATGATAATCATTTCACGGAGTCCTTCATAATTTTCCTCAAATCCTCCCAAGCAAGTCCATCTTTGTATGTATGACTTCAGTCTTTCGACTAGTTGTGCGTAGCTCTCACCCGGTTCCTTCCTTGCGGCTTTGAACCTGAGTTTATAAGATTCGGCGTCCACTTCGAATCGGCTCAATAGTGCCGTCTTGAGTGTTGTGTAGTTCTGTTGTTCCTCTCTAGTGAGTCTTGAGAACACTTCATACGCCGTGGATCTTAAGGCCTGCGCCAACTTCGTCGCCCATCTACTCTCTTCAAGCCCACAGCTGACAGCCATTGCCTCGAAGCGTGATAAAAATCCTTCGATGTGGTCAGTCTGTTCATTAAAGGGTTCCAGAGGAAATGACATAGCTCCTGAATTAAGTTGAGAGACGTGAGGTGGTTCTGTCACTGGCGATCCTGATGAGGTTGAGGGTGTAGGACCACTCCCTTTCTCTATCCTCCGGATCTCCACTTCAATCTCCATTCTCCTCAACTCCAGTTGGTGTTGAAGCTCTCTCTCCTTATCTTCCATTTCAGCCTGTAGTCGTTTCTCTTTCTCCTCCAATTCTGCCTGAAGCTGTTTTTCTTTGAGAGTCAATTCAGCCTGCAGTCTTTCTCTTTTGTCGAATGCATCCGAAACATAATTAGCTAGCTCAAGGCCATCTAACCCGCATTCCCTACCTGTTTCTGTTATTTGGGCTCTAAACTTTGCAGTTTCCGCCATGTCTATAATTTATTGCTTTGCTCTGCCTATCAATATAATTGCAGTTAGTCTGATCCGCGTAAGTTTGTCAGTCCCTGATCTGCAAAGATACAACAGAGCATGTGCAATATTAAAAACACCCTATGTTATGTCTGTCTGTCAATGCTGGAAAAGCCAAAGGCAGCAGGCACTGAAATAACCACAATTAATTCCTAGTAAAGAAAAGAATCTGAAATTAGACAGAGTTTTCCCAACGGATAAGATTTTCCGGTGGTTGATGAAATGCTGTTAAGTTCAGACTCCACAGTAAAGGAACACCTTCTCTGAAAGAGAAGTAGTGTTGGTAGAGTAGATACACACTATATATTTCACCTGGAGCAACTCTCTCTGAAGTATAAGCCTATTTGAACATGGCCCCCTTCTCCAGGAGTAAAGATCAGTCACCTATCTTATTTATCTATAAATGTCATTCATATCATGTGGCTGTCAATCAATACCCCACATGGTATCTGTTAAACATTCTAGAAAATGACAATGTTCAAAATCCAAAGATAATTGTGTTCATGTATTTTTAGGTGATTGTTTAAAGGTTAATATATGGGAACCATCCAGGACTTAGCCCACAATATGTCATATATTTTTGAAGGGAGTGGGAGATCACTGTAGTGCATGCCCCATCTCTAATAAAAGATGTAGAGCCCCATCCTCTTCTATCTTCAATAACCCCAGAATATGAACCTTGAGTTATCTGCAGGCCTCGTTCTATTAAGTATTGTCTAGGAGATATAGATTATGGCCCTGGTAAGAATGGTAATTACTAACTGGGAATCTGCCCCTTCTCCAATGATTCTGATAGCTCTGGAGCCCCCTTTTAGTTTATCAAATCTGAGGAAAGTCTGGAGAAGTTTCTCAGCCTGATTTAGATGAAGAAAACATGGATGTTGAGCAGTTGATAGATGTAGAGTCTTTTTATTTCCCCATTCAGTAAGTCATTATGAGTTAATTTATCTTTAACAATCAAACACATAAACAATCACATTAGATTTTGACAACATGATGTACAAAGAAGTTGTAGACACAGATAGGTTTGAACTTGACAAATTAACAGAAGGTCAATTCATGTTAATCATTTATTGACTGGCCTGAGCCTTCTGGTCAGTACATACATCTCTATTGTGATTTACACAAAGTAATAGAACAGTTGCACATTGGACCATTGTCCCAGACAATCAATAACAAGCATCAATATATGAGATGTCAACAAGTGTGAAACAGTAAACATTTTGATTTTGTACATATTAAGTATGATAGTGTTGTCTCAACCATAAACATATCAGTGTTCCTGTAATTGGGTGTGGTTCTACCTATGAGAAAAGTAACCTGGTGACTGGAGGATTAGGTAAGCCAGGGTCCATTGACTGATGGATCCACTTCAGGTCTGCCCGCATAGCTCCTCTGAAGGCCTCCCCATGCTCTGCTCATAGCGAAGTCATCCTCCTTCTCACTTGTGGTTCATCTCTTTCTCTCGGTTTCCCTCCCTCAGGTCTGATTTAGGTGGTTAATTTGCTGATGTGTTGGGTGGTTGTTGGTATGTAGCCACCAAGATCACTGATGAATATTCGCATAAATATATACATTCCTACCAATACAATAATAAGAAGTAGGTCGGAAGAAATCTAAATTCCTGAAGTAGGAACTAGTTCCCCTCCCCTCCTTTTCTCTCTGAGCTAGTGTTGGGTTAAGTTGGGGTGGTTAGAGATTATCACACGGTGTACGCCTTGTATCCTTGTTCCTGCTGTATGTAAGTTCTCATTTGACCGGGGTCAGTGAACGTGTACAGTAAGACATTGACAAGAGTGAGAATATGTCAAGATGCATGTAAATAAATGACATACATTTAGAACATTTCTTCCACTAAATGGTGTTTACAATGTGTATAAATAATTCTCTGTGTTTTCCCAATTAACTACTTCTTCTTCTTGTGTCTAATAACTCTCTTCCATTACCTGTTGTTGTTGTGATGTTGAGTGTTGGGTTGTGTGGTGATGAGTGGTGTGGAGTGGTGTTGTGTTTTAAGTTATGTTGAATAATGAGTTAAGTTCACTGCGCGTGATGGTGTTCCGCGAAGCACAACTTTCTCATGTGTTGCAGTTCATGTGTGCCCTTATCTAATTAAATTTGACATAAATATAAATATTTATTTCGCCAAACCCTATTAATTCTATAGATAAAGGAGAAAGGAAAGATTGATTTCACTTTCAGCTTTCTAGATTGTAAATAGGCATAGATAAGTCTGTTTTAGAACAAGGCACTTGTTCTAGTACACGAACTGTCTTTTCAGCTGTAGATAGTGATGCATCTTTAACAATGTTTCTGGTGAACTGCACAAGATTGCTTTAGAATCATCACTTCTCACAGTTGTTTAGAATAGAATGTAGTAGTAGAATGCACTTCTTAAAGTTAATAATTATCTCTAAGAATATCAGAGATTGTAGTTTCATCGAAGAGAATATTCTGCCCGGGAATGGCTTTGCGTCGTTAGAATCTACAGTCGAGCATTTTTACATTTCAGAGGCTTTAATTAATAATCATACATTTCAATTGACATCACAAACATGGGTTTACATTACTTGATACTTGATACATCGGGTTCTTAGTATAATCAAGGGCTAACAAACGTACCTCGGATCCAGATTTTTGCCTTGCCCATTGAATTTTTGGTCACACACTCTTCTCACATCCGTCCATGGAGCGAGTTCAGACAAAAGTGCGGGCTTATTAACATTTCTGATGAAATAGTAATATATGTTAATTATGCACTGGCGCGAAGGCGGGTCACGTGGTTTTCCTATCCAATGGTTTTCTGAGCTTGGTCTGATGAAATCTTTCCAAGAATCCACGTCATTTGTCACTTGTTCAGTTCCAGTTTCGATGTTAAGTTTTAAGTCCCAATCTCCAATTGCGTTTGTGAAGTCAATTTCTTTTAATGTTGTTTCCTCTTTTTGCGGCAGGTGTTGATAAAATGAATAATGTTGGCTGCGTTATGCCACACATCTGCTGTTTCTTATCATTGATGATTTCTTCACTCAAGGTTTTCAATGGTGCACTTCTTTTGATCATTGGACCACAGGCTTTATTTATCCCTTCATACATGCTTCTGATGTTTCCCTTATCACTTGCATTTTGAATGAACTCACATAACTTGATCCAATAGTCATTTGCACATTGCCTGGCAACCTTTTTCACATCCTTCCTAGCTTGCTTCAGCTAACAGAATGTGTTACGCGTTGTTCTTTCCTTCTTTCTTAAGAGAACTATCTTCTTTTTATTAATCGAGGGCTGTAGTGTCTTGCTGTTTGCAGCACACCAGTCCTGCGTCTTATGATCCACAGTGCCGTAAACCTCTGTTTTATAAAGAATTTCCTTAAGTTTACCCCACTTTTCACTTGCTGTACAATTTTCTGATGTATCAGTGAAAGCGTCTTCAAGTTGCTGTTGGAACTCAAAGCACCTATCAGGATCGTGAGTGTTAATAATGTTAATCCTGGGGCTAGATTTGTGTTTATCTGTGTAGATTTTATTTGGCCTCAGTCTAACCCTTGCAACAACCAAATAATAATCCGCATCACAGTCAACACTGTGGTAACTTCGAGGTAAAGATGTTTGGTGTAGATGTTGTCTCCGTGTGACGACGAAGTCCAGCTGAAGCCAATGGCCGGAGCTTGGATGTTTCCATGTGATCGTATACAGCTCTTTTGCTTTTTAAAAAAAGGAGTATGTAATACATAGGTCATTTTTGGTGGATTGCTCCATCAGCCTTTGCCCATTTGAATTCATGCGACCGATGTTGTATTTTCCAAGTCACACTGGCCATGAACTCGTGTCCTTGCCCACACAAGCATTGAAATCCCCGAGCATATAAATGTAGTCGGATTTTGGAACTGCCTTGATCACAGAGTCTAACTCCTCATAGAACGAATCCTTCACATCATCATAAGAAGTGAGTGTCGGTGCATATGCAGTGATAATGGTGGCAAAACCACAAGAGATTGTCAAGCGCAGGGATAGTAGTTTTTTATTACCTCCAACTGGAATTTCAATAATTCCCATTAGCGAATTCTTCACTGCAAAGCCCACATCATGTTGCCTTTTTTCTGCCTGCCCATTACCTTACAAAATATAGGTGTAATTGATTTCCCCGAGTAACCCTTCCTCGGCGAGGCGAGTCTCCTGCAGGCCAACAATATCAATGTTAAGACGATTGAGTTCGGCATCAATCACAGCCGTTTTTCTCACATTGTCAATATTCGTCCCGTTAGTGGAAAATCCTGGACACATGGTTCTTATGTTCCAGGTTGCAAACCGTAGCTTGAGGTTTCTATTTTTCTTTTTAGTAGTACCTGGTGCATTGGTTCTACAGCCTGCGATCCAGATTTTGTCCTAGCCCCAAGCACCCATTGAAGCAAGCAGGCTATGGCGGATCAGCACCCAATTGGTCGGGGGCTGCCCAGCTTGAGGCGGGCGGTAACTGATCAGTGACACCTGTAGGTGTCTCCCTCTGTTAGAGGCAACCCGTGACGCCCCATGTCTACGCCAATTGACAAGGGCTTATAACCCGTAACTGCTACCTCTCGCTTTGATTCCGAGACCGGTTAAGACCAGGGATGGAGTTATGCCTGTCCATAGCGCAAAGCTTGGGCTAGAATATAGAGACTATGTGTTGCCCATGCAGCATGATACCTCTCTCGGCCTGCCTACTTCACTCCAGAGGAATGGTAACACCAATACATCTGGAACAAGACAAGGTGCAGAAGATGACGGACCAGCAAAGCAATTATCTAACTGTCCGCCTGTCGGAGATTCGATCCTAGACCAGCTGCCAACCAAGACTTTGGGTCTGGACTGCCCTGACATGACATTTTGCCTATAGTTTGCATTTCTTCGCACCAGGATAAGGATTGTACCCTCACAATTGCGCTCTTCGGCCCGAAGCCGTTGGTACAATGTGGGGTGTTGGGTTTGGTAAGCGCCGCCCACCATTCGGCGCTAACAGAAAGCAGGTAGTACCGTCTACTGTCATACGGTAGCTCAGTCATATCTGACTAAGACCTGACTATATAAAAACGATAATGCTTTGAAAAGACAAGTTGGGAAGGAAATAAGGAATATTAATAACATTCAATCTTTAACATTTGGCTGGAATAAGAGTTTGTATTTTTACATTTCTTCCTTATTTTATTTTACTTATGAAAGGTTCTCTATATGTAATAATAATCCCCTCTTCCGTTTGCCATGGTTCATCTTGATTATAAGAATGTTTATCGAGCAACCTAGAATCACTTACCCATATCGGTAAGCGCAATCCTTAATTCCAGCTTATAAGCTTTAGGACTATACAATTAGGCAGACATTCTCTTTTAAACTCAAAGCCCTTAAAGATTATATTCTAACTTTAAATGTAATCCACATACGCTATCTATCAATCTCTTCACCCTTCCATAGTTCATATCTCTTCCGGTTATCTTTCCTTTGCTCTTAACATGATTGAGCCAGGTTTTCTTTGACAAGAATGAGAATAACGGAGAGGCTATAAACTTAACTCAGTTGTCAGACTGCCTTCATTTCTTGTGGCTGCCGGGAACGCATTCACACTTGTCGTCGGCCAGTCTGGAGCCCTTCGCAGGACCACACGTCTGTACTGAAGGGGAATCACTGGAGATTGTTCCGTCTTGTTATAGCTGATTCTCAAGTGTGGAAATAACGACGCCAGATGTTGAACTCTTGTCTCCATGAAGAGCAGTGAAGGGACAAGTAAATCTACAGATTGTTATAACAACGATAATGCTTGATAAAACGTTCTCCAGACATTTTAAGTCGTCTTGCAGTTATCGTAGCATCAGGTCATTTATGCTTTGCTCATTTTTGCTTTGAATTTTTGCTCATTCTTGCTTTGATTCTTCTTTGCATTAAACATAACATGTTATTGTTATTAGATCATGATGGCATGTCGATAAGCAATACCTTATTATTTCTTTTCCTGTTTCTTTTTTACTTATTTCAGCTAAATATTGTGTAAGCGGTGACTAGCTGTGGACAGAAATGAAGACCAGCTCTAAATGGCATAGACCAACGAAGAAGAAGTACTCGTATGAATACACCACGAGTCCATATTATCATGCATTTATGTGATCATCACCATTTATTTATTTTAAAAATTACGATGTGTTTCTCTCCGTGTCTCCATACAAACATAGCCTCCTCGTTTGCAACACATTCAGGATTGGGCAGTTGGTCTAACTGTTCTGTAACTAGGGGCACACCAAGACTAATGGATGGCTGCTTCAAAGCGAGCGAATGAAAAAATCTATACTTCACTTATTTGTCTTTTATGAGTAACAATCAATACAAGTGAATTTATGTCTGGCGTTATTTCTATGGCTTCTGGGGATCTGTAGACATTGATATTTGTGTGTATTGTGTGGAGCCAGTGAAAGCAATCGGCGTTTATACCCCAGTCTTTAAATATCACCCCACGGACACCAGGAATAGAAATGGATCGTACTGATATTAGCGTACTAGCTTGGGTATGTATATGTGTGTGTGTATGGGTGTGTGGGTGTGTGTGTGTATGGGTGTGTGTGTGTGTGATGCTAATATATCGACGATTCTTATATTCCCTCTAGTTCTCCATCTCTCGCCTCTTTTTCTCTGCACGTCTTATTGTCTCTTTCCTTTCTGGCAATGCCTCAGTCTCCCTCTTCTTTTCTCCCTGACTCCGCTTCTCTCTCTCTCTCTCTCTCTCTCTCTCTCTCTCTCTCTCTCTCTCTGTGTTATATATATATATATATATATATATATATATATATATATATATATATGCATGTGTGTGTGTGTGTATGTGTGTTGTGTTATGTGTGTATGTGTGCGTGCATGTGTGTTCACGCGCACAGTATTGTAATTTTGTTTTCATTCATGAGGTACTGCAATTTCTTTCAACTTGTCTAAATCTCTTTGATTTTGACATTTAACATACATATGATCACATTGTATGATTACATCTTTCAAAAAATAGAAACCTTTATTCAGCAAATCCAATATTCACGTCCCAGAGTGAAGACGTATTTATTTCAGCTTATAAAACATAATCACATGTTCAAGAAAAATAAAACTGGCAAAATCACATGCTATCGTATACTTTCGCTATAAAAATTCAACATGGTAATCATATAGAACAGCACTTAACCTTAGAAAAGGGTACTTGTAGATTGTTCAGGAGATAGTTCTTCCAGCTTGTCGATAAGCAGTGATTATGCTGTATTTGCTCAGGATTTGCGTATTTTCCAACGAAAGAGAGCGGGTAGGAATGAAACATAATATGTGCTTCTGTTGTAGAAGAACGTGAAATCCATTACAGCTTGAAATATCAAACATTGCATCAATGAATGGAGATTATGCCAGCATTCCATCAGTGGATTGAGCGGTTTTTCTGAAGCTTAAACGTGGAACTCACTGTCCGAATTATAATGTTACCGCTACAACCATACTGTTTAATTAAACAAGGTGACATGCTCTCACAAAGGGAGCCGTGCCATGCTGGTTAGGACGCTTACCTGCCGCCCCGGTGGTCCTGTGTGCGCCCCTCCATGGAGGCCAGGATTGTATTCGCTGGACCTGGGTTCAAGGTGCATTCAGCCTAAAGTGATTGCAAGCAACTGGCACGGGAAGTAATAACAACTGATATGACATTGACCCACATCACCCAGTAAAACGCCGATTGGTCTAAAATGTGGGACTAGTACAATGTAACCAACATGTCCCGCGCAGCAAAAAGAGGTTGGTCAATTGTTTTTTTACATTTACTTGTAATACCCAATAATCTAATACAGCTTTATTAGCCACCCTTCGGTGCCCTTATCTTCCAATTTATCACTAGTTATCTATAATTCCACTACATACAGCGTTTAACTCTAGAATGGCTTTTATAAGAGTGACATTTCTTCATGTTTTCAGAATGTCTGGCTTGTCTGTTTTTATTTTTTTCATTTGCTTTAATTATGTGCGCAGCTTCTCTGCGACTTGTACATTTATTTGCCCTGTTTCCAGGAAATTTGATCTATCGTTCTATACATTCACATGTCATTGAACTTTCGTTTATGTCACACCATGGACTATACTTACCTTAACTGGTGGTCAGCATGGCAGAATGAATAAGAGAATTCGCTCTTAAATGTATGGTGTGCTGCTGCCGAGGTAGCGAATTCAGCGTCTACACCGATCACTTGGATTAAAATGTTGACTTCTTGTCGTTGACTTGGGGACAGACAATTACGATTACCTCAGAAGTCGGAGTGGGTTTGCCGGATGGCAAGGGACACTGGTAATAGGGAAAATTAATCCGCACGCAAACGTAAGTCCAAAGTAGCAGTGTGTGTATGGAACATGCTTGCGTTAAAAGTCAGCGAAAGCACACACACACACACACACACACGCACGCACGCACGCACGCACGCACGCACGCACGCACGCACGCACGCACACACACACACACACACACACACACACACAAAATTACCGTGACTGTGCAAGTCATACCTCCCATCAATTTCTACTACGCAAGTATGATCTGCCCTATCATTTTGGGAGCAATGAAATAGAGAAGAAATGAAATACATTTTCTGGTAAAAATTGCTTCCTCCTAATTACACAGAATTATCAAACGACACAGTGACCGCCCTTCTTTTGGGTCAAACTCGCCCTAGGTACCAATGAGCTGTCAATATTACATGGAGAAGTCAGATACAATCAGTCCGCACATACTTTATGCATAGACATTGATTGGCTTCACAACAGACGGAGGGACAGAATTATATATCACAGAGCACACTCAATAATAGACGAATCATAGGTCACCATGGCCGAACAGATAAGAGTTCTTGCTTTTAATCTGCCGGTGTGCTGGTGCTGAGGTAGCGGTCAGCTGATGTGTCATGTTGACTTCTCCACTTTGACTTGCGGTGAAGAATTACCTCAGAAGTCGGAATGGGTTCTCCTGATGGCGTAGAACGCTGGTAATAGGGAAAGCTAATACACACGCAAACATCAGTCCAGTACACAAGAAGTAGCAGCAACACCTGTGTAGACTACGCTTGAGTTCAAAGCGAGCGATCGCAATATATATACATATATATATACACGTGTGTGTGTATGTATGTGTGTGTGTGTGTGTGTGTGTGTGTGTGTGTATGTGTGTGTATGTGTGTGTGTTCGTCTACTCGAATAGAAAATGGTGTGTGGTTCATACGTTGTTCTGGTATAAAAGAGGATATGTGGTTCACATATGTTGTTCTAGTTTTTAAGAGGATATGTGGTTCACATACATTGTTCTAGTATATAAAAGGATATGTGGTTCACTTACGGTGTTCTAGTATAGAAGAAGGTGTTCGGTTTATATAATGTTGTTCTATTCTAGTATAGAAGCGGATGTGTGGTTCACATATGTTGTTCTAGTATACAATAGGATGTATGGTTCTCAAATTAATATGAGTCATGAACGATTTCGCAGCAACTAACGAATAGAATCCGCCCTTTTGAACTGAAATAACTGCACATCTTAGAATATCGTAACCAAGAAGATGCAAAACGCTGACATTTTACAAGATCTGAGCATGGGGGAAGACAGGCCCATAGAAGAATACTATGTCTGGGAAGTTTGTCACATTAAATATTAACGGTAAACACGGGAAAGAACCAGGATCGTAGACATTATTCCGGGAAGCAAACAGTGGTCGTCCTGCACAGGGATGGACACATGCAATGACAACGACTTGGCCATGAACAGGCATGAGGTATGAAAGCTAGAGAAGGATCTAGAATCGTCTTGTCAGGTCGTTATGAGAGCGATGTTCTGAAAAGGATCTGCTTGTGGATGAAGTAGTGTACACACATGTGTATCTATCGTGTCTTCCTTTAAAGTGTCGTCCCTGGAGTGAGGGGAGTCAACACCCACATTATAATTTTTTTCCCCTATCAATATCCTGGAGAATCCACCAGCTTCCGTCCAACACACTCCATCAGCCCGTGGACACCCTTTCCCCTCTCTCTCTCTCTCTCTCTCTCTCTCTCTCTCTCTCTCTCTCTCTCTCTCTCTCTCTCTCTCTCTCTCTCTCTCTCTCTCTCTCTCTCTCTCTCTCTCACTGTCGCACTATGCCCCCTCTCATACTTCCCCAACGCAACATATTCAACAACTCTTACTTCTAAAAATTAATACAGATTAATTTATTAAAAGGAAAGTGTAACGTATATGAGACGTTTATGCGAAGAAAATGTGTGTCGTGTATTCTAATGTAAATGTATAAGTCAGACCACAGAGTTCATGATCAGAGTCCACTCATCATGGCAAGGATTACACGACATCACACGAGTCAGTACAATAGACCTCACCGAAGTCGTGTCCTTCTCTCCAGACATGTCCTCCTCCAGGAGCTCTGATGACCATGAGATATGATTCCCATTCAAATCTATAATCCGTGAAAGATACTATTATTGTTCCTAACACAACTGTTCCTAATAGTTTATAGAAACTCAGACTTCATAATTCCTGCGCAGTGAAAAAAACATGGAACACTGTTCTATGAACATAACGTTTTTCCTTCTTGCGAAATGTTCTATAGTTTTCTTGTTTTCTCGTTATTGTCTTAACGTTATAATTTCCTTGATATGTGGAACAACTACACTTAAATGTTATCTTTCCTCCAATGTGAACATCAGTCGCTACTGTTCTAGTCCTACGTGGACTGAACATCCATCACTACTGGTGTGTTAAAGACTGGTATGACCTACAACTCAGTCGGTACTTATCCTGTAGGATACTTCTACCATTCAGCTCCACTGAGCAATGTTTATCAGCTTCTTCTAGCATAGACCCATTTAGAAGGTTACTGGCCAATCTCTCTGCATCATAATTTATCCGGGATCGGATTTTACAATTGTTCTGTGTTCTTCATCCCGACCAGAGGGAACCTTAGGCAAACCCGCCTCATTCCTGGATGGCTGCTACACTTTGCCATAACGACACATGCTAGTTAATTTTTAATTAATCTAACACTGTAGAGCTCTCCAACAAAACACGTCAATCCTAATCCATGTTTTGGTCTACACTCATTGTCCCCAAATCAGGTTTTTGGCAAACGCCTAAAATTGGTCACGTGACGTTATTCTTTATGTCAACACAGGTGTTATTTTGGGCAGATCATCCCTTGTCAGGAATCTATCTTCCCTGGCTCAATCAATGTCAGAGCTGTCATCACTTGTTTTCACTCCCACAACAAGCTAGCGAGTTCCTGTATGCTCCCAACAACGGGTTTCCACAACAAGCCGCCAATCTTCTGTCGAGTGGTGACAACCCCAGCCGCCATTTCGCTTGATGTCCGGAACTCTAAATGACAGACGGACTGTTTCATGTCCCGAGCTGGGCCAATCTACTTGTATCCGACTGTTGATAAACTGTCAAAGCGATGTATGAATTCATCTCACTCACTTCCCCTACACATCTGCAGCTGTTATTTTTGCCCGACCTGGGATTGTCTGATATCTGATTGTAACCAGGATCTGACGGGTTCTATCTGTATTTTGTACAACTGTTGTGGCCTAGAAAATATGCGCAAAGCAAACTTTCTGTATTATCATTATCTGGTTAACTCATGGCGATCTCGTGACAGTATCCTCACCATAGCATAACCTTACCAGCGGAAACCTGTAGTTTGAATTTTTAGGCTTTTGATGATCCCGCATGCTTCCATTGCATGCACTTTCTTTTGCTGCTCGGCTCAAAGTGGTGACACCGTGATTCATCGCCTGCCACTATGCGTAAGAGAAACCATCACCCTCCACTCTGTAACGCGGCAAGTGGTTCAAACACCATCCCATGCGTTCCTCTTTTTGGTGGTCGGTCAACATCCGTGGTACCCACTGTGAACACTCTTTCCGATATTGCAGTTTCTTACGAACGACATTTTGAATTGTCCTAATTGACACATCAAATTCTTTCGCTATTGAACCTATGCTTCGACAACCTTTCATCTGTACTGCTGCATCAATTCTGGCGATGGTTTTTTCTGTTGCAACAATATATGCTTGACCCGGCCGTCGAAGATCTGTCGTGAACTGACGTTCTTTCCGAAACATTCGTGCCCAGTCTGTCAATGTTGTCTGCGACATACATTTGTTACCATACGCTGCCTGCATTATTCGATGAATGTCCACTGGTCGACATCCTTCAAATGAAAGAAACTGAACCACCGCTATTTGAGCTTCTTTGGACGGGTTTTGGATCAACCCGGCCACTTTCTCAACAGTCAAGAAAATAACCTATGCATCATGGGACGATATGCATGTGCTCTTTTATTCATTGGTCAGTACTTATGACATGACTATGACATGATCATGTTCAACGTACGCAATTACGCGCGGTGCGGCACATACCGATTTTAAATGAACGCCTCTTATATGTGGGTATCTTCGCCTTAGCTAAAGTTCATGAAGTAGTGTGCATACATGTGTATCCTCGCCATAGCTATAGTTCATGAAGTAGTGAACATACATATGTATCTTGGCCATAGCTAGAGTTCATGAAGTAGTGTACATAATGTTTATTCTCACCATAGCTATAGTTCATGAAGTAGTGTACATACATGTGTATCTTGGCCATAGCTATAGTTCATGAAGTAGTGTACATACATGTGTATCTTGACCATAGCTATAGTTCATGAAGTAGTGTACATACATGTGTATCTTGGCCATAGCTAGAGTTCATGAAGCAATGTACATAATGTGTATCTTGGCCATAGCCATAGTTCATGAAGTAGTGTACATACATGTGTATCTTGGCCATAGCTATAGTTCATGAAGTAGTGTACATAATGTTTATCCTCACCATAGCTATAGTTCATGAAGTAGTGTACATACATGTGTATCTTGGCCATAGCTATAGTTCATGAAGTAGTGTACATACATGTGTATCTTGACCATAGCTATAGTTCATGAAGTAGTGTACATACATGTGTATCTTGGTCATAGCTAGAGTTCATGAAGCAATGTACATAATGTGTATCTTGGCCATAGCCATAGTTCATGAAGTAGTGTACATACATGTGTATCTTGGCCATAGCTATAGTTCATGAAGTAGTGTACATTCATGTGTATCCTCACCATAGCTAGAGTTCATGAAGTAGTGTACATACATGTGTATCTTGCCATAGCTATAGTTCATGAAGTAGTGTACATACATGTGTATCTTGCCCATAGCTATAGTTCATGAAGTAGTGTACATACATGTGTATCTTGGCCATAGCTAGAGTTCATGAAGCAATGTACATAATGTGTATCTTGGTCATAGCCATAGTTCATGAAGTAGTGTACATACATGTGTATCTTGGCCATAGCTATAGTTCATGAAGTAGTGTACATACATGTGTATCTTGGCCATAGCTATAGTTCATGAAGTAGTGTACATACATGTGTATCTTGGCCATAGCTATAGTTCATGAAGTAGTGTACATACATGTGTATCTTGGCCATAGCTATAGTTCATGAAGTAGTGTACATACTGCCAAGGAGCGGGAGATACGCGGCGGGGTTAATAATATATATTTATTTATAAATACCTTCCAGTCATCCTTGTTCTTTAGGTGAACAGTGAAAAACCAAAATTCGGCCACTGAAAAATCAAACCTTTTTATAAGACGACGCTGAATAATTTCTTCTCACAAATCCATTTCAATACGACGATTTCGGAAACAAAGCAGTCGCTCCACATAAAGCTCCAAACATACCTGAAAACCTACACACACTATTTTAAAGAAAAAGCGGCATGATATCAGCCGTGCTGTAGTGACAAGAAGCCACGTCCGACCTGGACGCCGGCTCAAGTCTAACTGACTTTTCTGTGACGTTTTGGTGCTTGCCCCAAAACGTCTTGCACACTTTTATTCTTTTTGCCACTAATGCCGTGCAAATTGTGTCTCTAAGGTGGAGAAGGCTTGGGTGGATAAGCGTAGTGCTGTAAGGAGATGGCAAAATGCCAAGAAGAACAGAGCTGGTCTTCCTAGTCCCTGCTTGCACTTAGAAAGAGAGATGCACACAAAAGTAAGCTACTTCAAAAAACTGGTCAAGGTTGTTAAAAGCGAAAAATGGGCAGAGGTGTGTCAAAAAGTAAGCACAGACAAGTCACTGAAATTGTTCTGGCGACTACATAAAAGCATGAGTGTTGTAGTCACGAATAAGAGCATTTCTGACTTCCAAGGTGCTGACCTCATCTGGCAGAGGACTGACGAGGACAAGGGCAAAGCCCTCTTTGAACGCTACCTTGAGCAGAGCAACCAGACAAACATGGGAGGCCGAAATCTGGCCAAGGAGGTCACCTCAGACAGATGCAAGACCCAGAACACTTCGGATGAAGACACAGTGACAGTGAAAGAAATCAAGGCGGTGCTTCGACGATCAAAAAACAGTGCTCCAGGTCCTGATGGCATAAGATACAACGACATAAATAGGTGTACCGACAATGAGCTAGAGAAACTAGCAGACATGTACAACAACAGTATAGGGAGTGCTAGCATCAAGGAGGAATAGTTACACAGCTATCTGATTCCCTTGCCGAAGCCTGACAAAGACCACACAAAAAATTCAGGGATATCGAATTATAACCATGCAGAACACAATAGGCAAGCTGCTGGAGAAGGTAATTGCCAGGAAAATATCAAGCCAACTAGAGAGGCAATGTGTTTTCCCACCTACCCTGGGTGGGTACCGTCCAAATAGAGAAACCTGGACCAATGCAGCAGTCTTTGCCCAGGATGTCTATGAAGGTTTCCACTCAGGCACTGAAACCGTTGCTGCAGCGATTGATCTTGAGGACTCATACAACAGAGTACCACTGGATTTTTTAATGTTTCAGCTTCTCGAACTAAACGTAAGTCCATTCCTCCTTAGTTGGATCGCTGCAGCCCTCTTCCAACGGAAAGTAGTTTTTAGATGTGGCATTTCGGATCCAACAACAATATATCCTGGCCTACCACAGGGATCACCATTATCTCCGGTACTGTTCAACGCCTACACAGTGAGAATCACCAGTGAGCAGATCACTGGACCTGGCAGGACATTGTCATATGCCGATGATGTTTTAGTGTATCGTCAGGGTAAGGATAGAGAGGAGGTTGCTGTGGAACTACAAACCGAACTCAATCGCATAAGTACGTGGTGTGATGAAGCTGGGGCAATGGTCAACCCAACAAAGGCAACAGTGACTTGGTTCTCGTTGAATAATCATATTGTCAACACTCCAACACCAACTGTAATGCTGTGTTCAGAGACGGTGGAAAGAACGCAGGCAATGAATTACCTGGGGATACGGTTTGATCGAAGCCTTGCTTATAATGTGCACATAGACCAGGTGATAACAAAGGCCAAGCGGGGTGTGGCAGCGATGCGGGTGATGGCGGCAGCAAACTGTGAGCAGCGCCATCTATGTCTTCTGTACGAGGGGCTGGTCGTGTTTGTTTTGGAGTATGCAATGGCAATCCTGACTCTCAACCATAAGCAGATAGAAAGGATGGAAAGGATACAGAATGAAGCTATGCGCATTATTCTTGGATGTACAAGAGATACAACATGCAGGGCGATGCGCTACCTTCTTGATTTTCCAACCATTGAAGAGAGAATACAAGGTTGCAGGGCACGCGCCTACCTCAGAATTAACGCAAACACACAACATCCACTGCATAGTGAAATTAGGAAGGTGAAGGGCAGCGGGTTAAAAAGAGGACGTTCGTGGATGGGTCAAGCCGAAGACATTCTTCAACAGGTGTGTTCACTTGAGGACTTAGAACCTGGCGAGGAGTGGGTGCAAGTGCCAACAGACTTCTGCACATTCTTTTCAGTTTGCATCCAACTAGATAGAAAATGCAGACAAGAAAATCCGGCTGCTGTTGAGGCTGAAGTACAAGCGTTGATTTTCGAGAATTCGCTAGACGGTGACGCGGTCATCTACACAGATGGGTCGGTCGTCCGACATGTGAGAAGCTCATGCGCCCTTACAGCTCGGGCCGGAGGGAGAATTGTGAAGGAGGACTCTGGTGCTTTCACTGAAACCACAAGTAGCCTGACCATGGAAGTCAAGGCAGTAAGTAAAGCAATAACATGGCTCGAGACACAGACTTTCACTAGGGCTTGTTTCCTTAGCGACTCAATGAACATGATCAAGAGGATAGAGGAGGGGTCGATCCGAAGAGAATGGTTGCTGCCTCTGGAGCGGTCTCGACTGGCAAAGATTAGTTTCATCTTCGTGCCAGGGCATGCGGGAGTACAAGGAAATGAGCGGGCCGACAAGCTCGCAGGTGAGGCTACTGTGGAGGGCGGACGCGCCATGGACCAGGCCGACATTCTGAATGCTCTACGAGAAGTAAGACTTTTGCGAGAACCAAGTGATGTCTGTGAATCTACAACAATGGCCAGACTGCGAGAGCAGCAAATTAAAAGAGGGGTGGCCAAACAAGAACACTACGCAGGAAGCCAAAGAAGATTGATAAACCAACACAGAACTGGCGTCGTTATCCGCTACACGTTGCGGGATTTGCTGAGGAGGGGATCCGAGCACTTATGGACTGAATGGTTCGATGTGCAATGAGGATGATCTGTCGACTAACTAACTAACTAAATTGTGTCTCACCATTTTTAGCCTGATCCAGGTATATGGCACATACATGTGTATCTTGGCCATAGCTATAGTTCATGAAGTAGTGTACATACATGTGTATCTTCGCCACAGCTAGAGTTCATGCCTCGTATTCAGATTCTCCTCGTCCTATCCAAGGAAGGACTGAAGTACTTATACGAGTATCCGTGTTTACACGAAGTGATAAATTACAAAGGCAATAACAACGTAAGTCAATCCAGTAACCTCAACACTAGCACATCTACGTTACATTTTAACAAATCGACTACAATAAGAATGTGTAACGTGAACAATTGATTTTAGATATAAACACTCAAATTCTATAAGCGTTCGCACCTTCTCACCTGCTACAATCACTACGTGAAAAATTGTGTATTAACTTGGCAAGAATGGTTTATGGACACGCCTACCAAAATACTGACAATTGTCTTAATGTTAGCTCAGAACTGTCCCTAGACTGGCATTCTACAGTACAGGTTCTCACGGTGTATAAGCCCACAACCCTCTTCTCATACAGGTTACATTCTTAGCTTTACCCGCCTCCAGAGGCAGAGTCAGAAGGACATACAGAGAGAAAGACAAATTTAGGAATGTATGGATGAACGGAAGGAGGGATGACACACAAAAAGACAGACCGATATACACACATACTAGTAAATGCCTCTTTATATGTATTAACTCATTGGCTGGCACCTTGCCGTTTTGACAGACGATAGTTTGTAAAATGGGGTTATCTCTCCATAACACAAAGCCTGGGCTGAATTTAGAGACCATATGTCGCTCATGCAGCATGATCCCTCTCTTGGCATGTCTAGTTTACTCCAGAGGAAAGGTAACACCAATACGTCTGGAACAATACAAGCCGTAGAAGGTGCCGGATCAGCAAAGCAATGCTCTAACTGTCCCCCTGTCGGAGTTTCGATCCTAGATCAGTTACCAACCAAGGCTTAGGGCCTGGTCTGCCCTGCGATAACATTTAGTCTTTAGGTTGCATTTCCTCACACGAGGATAAGGCTTGCACCTTCCCTATTGCTCTCTGCCGCCCGAAGCCGTTGGCATATTGTGGGGTGTCGGGTTTGGTAAGCGCGGCCCAACATTCGGCGCTAACAGAAGCAGGTAGTACCGTCTACTGTCATACGGTAGCTCAGTCATATCTGACTAAGACCTGACATTAATTAACTCATTATGTATTAAGTAACTCACCATAAGTTTATTGTGCAATCCATATACATGTAAAGCATGTTTTTCTTAACTTATTTAACACCATCCAGTTGTATCTTAGATTCAATCTATCGCAAGTGTTATTTTATATTCTTAATCATTATGATATCTTCATCAGGAACAACAGTTATTAAAATAAGTCAGATTTCGTTAAATAGCAATAGTTAATACCAAAACTACATTGGACAATAAGAGGAGACACATCTGAATAGAAGGAACCTGACGTGGATGTGTACCGTTTTAGGACCATCAAATGTTTATAGACCTGAGTGCAGACAGGAATGGATGGTCAATCTGTCCCTCCGGTAGCGATCGACAACGGCTGCCAGTCATTAGCACTACGCAGGTGGGTCCAAATAGGATATTCAGCTAACACAGAACTGGTGTATTCAACAGCTGCACGCTGAGTGGGACACTGATGTTCCGAACACATATTAATTAAATGACCCGATGTGCAGTGAGGATTATCTGATACAACTATCTAGCTGGTATCGAATGCTCGTCCGACCGAGTTCATGCAATGGTCGGCGTGACGTGGAAAGAGGAACAACTACTATACATTCAAAGCTCGCCGCCATGTCGTATCAACTTCATGTCCTCAGGTGGGCGGTACCCAACACCTTTACCATGGGATTCGCTGGCTAAACCATTACATGAATTCTTTTGGAAATGCTTCAAATTCGATGCTTTCTTAAATACGTCAGAGGCTGTTACTGAACGATTCACTAAATATAGCTTAACTTTATAGCTATTCTTGTATATATTTGACAACTTTCGATCTATTGGGTGTTCGGTTGTGTTGTTTTGTGTGAAAATTGCAGCTAACTTTTACGTGAATAACTGTTCACAAACATAAACGGCATCATAATCGTTATCATGTAGCAAGTCCTTCACTTAACTTCGCCATCTCAACAGCTCGCCGTAAAGAATCTCAGTCCTTGAGTAGTTCACCAACCTCGTGCGCTTTGATGCCCAATGTGTCTTTATTGTCCTGTGTCATAAATGTGTTAATCTCACTTTCCAGGAACCATGCTTGTTATTATTGTTCTTTATCAACCAATTTGTCTAGGATTAAAGATCCGACAGGCGGACAGTTGCAACATTACTTTGCTGATCTGACAGCTTCTGCAGCTTGTCTTGTTCAAGATTTATTGGTATTACCTTTCCTCTGGAGTAAAGTAGGCAGGCAGAGAGAAGGATCATGCTGTACGAGCAGCACATTCTCTTTACAGATCAGCCCAGGCTTTGTGCTATGGTGAGGTATAACTCCATCCATGGTTTCACCGCCATGGGTTGTAGTAATTATGCCTTTTTTGAAGCACAAAGTAACAAATTATTGTCTGTGACGACGGCAAGGTGCTGTACATTTTATGTTTACATCTTAAAGAATGTCAGGTTTTTTTTTAAAACCCTGAACAAACAAACAACAGGCAAAGAAATTGGCCTGGATCATGTTTGAGGGAAAAGGATTAAAGATATTAGATATTTAAATCTCCCGGCGATCTGTGTATGTTCAGTGTTTAGCTATCATAAATATCCTTAAATAGACATATACACGTTGATTGCTGTTATGATCAAATGTTAACTTAAAGAAATTACCAAATACAGACTAGTACTTTAATGTTTTCGTATTTATTAATTTTTTTTTCTCCAAAATAGTTTCTTTTATTGTAGGCAGCACAAGATAAAAATGATACTCCTGACAATGATTTTACCATACTCAAATAATAAAATCTAATCTGCAAGGGTATATGAAGATATGTTTGCAGAATGGCGTCTGAAAATACATACACCATTGGAATCTCACGGAATCTGCAGAGATGCGCTTTTACAGACACATTAAGAGAACATCAAGGAGAGATAACAAGAGTAGTGACATCTTCATAGAAGTTAACTCACAGTGAGAACTGGTTACTTGCATCAGTAGCGGGCAATTCACAATCTGGAGGCTCATCATGGTAAGAGGAAAAACTGGAGAATGCTATGATAACTGGACAGTTGAAAGGTAGAAGAGACGCAAGTGGATTTAAAGAGAGATGATCCTGGACATGTTGGCATCATGGCACGAGAAATATCAGAATCAGAAATGTTTGGCAGTACAGTGTAGCCCTTTAGAAACTTTTTCTGAATTGCTTTTTAATTATATAACCTCATAGCTGGATAGCTCTTTAAAAAAATCCAACGGTACCTTATTCAGGTCTATAGGTCAATTCTAAGGGAAGATATAAATGTTTATGTGTCATTTTATCATTTAATATAGACATATAGAAAAATAAGATTTTGACTTTTTCACTTTTTGTGACACTACCTACACACTCACACAACTGTTGGTTACACTGTCGCCAAGGGAGATTAACACGGCCGCCAAGGACATATATCTATTGTCAGTTTATACATACATACGCACACTTCGATATATACATCATGATGTGATGACGTCAGACAGCGGCGCGTGAAAGCACGCGCCGTTGTCAACGCGAGGCCGCGAAGCGGAGATCAATTCTGACCATATAATTCGCCTTACAAAGTTACCCAAAAATAAATGAAACCGAACTTGTAGAGTGATGACAATTTACACATAAATACCAAAATGGGTGTTGAATGCAAACATGCATTCATTATCATTTCAGTCGCTCTGAATAATCCTTAAGAATATTAAACAATTATCGCTGGATTATGACACGGAAAATCGCTATTTTCCCGCCATGGAAATTACGGCATCATAGCATGCGATCTTAATGATTTCAGTTTGGGATGTAACTGTCGACTTAAATAGTGAAAAAATACATTGTACGCGTAAAAATTGATGCTCAGTTGAATTATTCATACTAGATCAATTCATAATGTCTATTTAAAACGAAATTTACGAGTCAACTTACGTCTTCAAAAAACAGTCTCTTTATCTCTCTAAGAAGAAAAATTTGAGAAGTTAAGATGTATAAATTCGTAGACAATGGAGGGAACTACAATATTCGGTAATCGGTTTCTTTTTTAATGCGATGTTGAAATAATCGGGGAATTTAACGTCACGAGTACTCTATATATCCTTAAATTGGAGACACAAAACCAAGAAACCGAAAATTAACGCAAAAAAAATAAATCCCCTGTAAAATACGGCAAAACTAAAACGTAGTGCCTGGTACAAGTAATAGACAGAGGACAGTGCACATGCATTATGACCTATGCCACACGAGATGGATTTTAAGAAACATAATATGCAGGGTTATAGGAAATTGTTGTTGCTGGAAAACGCATATAAAGAGATAAATGTTTTCATAGAACTTTGGCAAAAATGGACTAAATGTTGGCACGGCGACGAATCAATAACTGGATTTTAACGTCTTCGTTAGCGTAATCACATAACGAAGAAAATAAAGAAAACTGAGATGCCCACTACTCACCAGAGTCAAGACAGACAGACATTTGTTGGATGGATGGATGGATGGATGGATGGATGGATGGATGGATAGATGGATGGACAGATCGGATTAACACACAGAGAGCCAGATAGAGGCAGAGACATACAGTGTGACAGACACATGTAGGAATGTATGGATGAACGAAAGGACGGATGGATAGACAAAAAGGCAGACATACAGACAGGCAAAGAGACAAAGTGTCGGACGGACAGACAGATTTATAAATGTATGGATGCATAAATGGACAGGCAGAAAGACAGACAGACAGACAGACAGACAGACAGACAGACAGACAGACAGACAGACAGACAGACAGACAGACAGACAGACAGACAGACAGGCTAGAGCAGTTTTCTGTAACCACATAGATAAACACATATGGCCAATAAACAAGAGAAACACATACGGCCAATAAACAAGAGAAACACATACAGCCAATAAACAATCTGAAATGTTCAGCTGGAAATCTCAGCAATGACAAGAGATTGGTTACACACATGGCTCTCACTGGCGCGTCAGATAATAGGGAGGATGCGAAGCGTACGATGGGATAGTCTGATAAATGTCTTCACCATTCTTCTCATTTTATACCAGTCGTGGATGACTAAGCTTAAGGGTGAATAAAATTTAAAAAAATAAATAAGTAACGGGCTCTTTTCAAGGCCTGATGGTGTATTATGTATATTATGTTAGCCCGATATGTTTAACGGACCCGTCGACTTTACTCCCAAAAGCATTTTCTGTAACCATTGTAGGCTGGGCTAACCTGGGAGTCCTGGTTTACTTGAACAATGCCGCCGCTTTGACAGGCGTTTGAACACATGGTCTCTCTTGTAGTTTTGACTTCAGTGGTTTAGCTCTCTCTCTCTCTCTCTCTCTCTCTCTCTCTCTCTCTCTATATATATATATATATATATATATATATATATATATATATATATATATATATATATACACTAGCTGACCCGGCCCGGCTTCGCCCAGGCCTTGGTGGGGAGCATCTCATTTAATTCATATAAGTAGTCATACAAGTTCCCGTTCCCGTTACCGACTATCTATCTGTCTGTCTGTCTGTCTGTCTGTCTGTCTGTCTGTCTGTCTGTCTGTCTGTCTCTCTTTCTGTCTGACCCGGCCCGGCATCGCCCAGCTCCTGGTGTGGAGCATCTCATTTAATTCATATAAGTAGTCATATAAGCTCACGTTCCCGTTCCCGACTATCTGTCTGTCTGTCTGTCTATCTGGCTGTCTGTCTGTCTGTCTGATCCGGCCCGGCTTCGCCCAGCCCATGATGGGGAGCATCTCATTTAATTCATATAAGTAGTCATATAAGTTCCCGTTCCCGACTGTCTGTCTGTCTGTCTGTCTGTCTGTCTGTCTGTCTGTCTGTCTGTCTGTCTGTCTGTCTGTCTGTCTGTCTGTCTAATCATTTATTGGTTGCAGTTAGAACAACCTTAGATAAACGAAGACCAACTTACAAAAAGCATTAGAAAGAGCACTTGAAAGATCTTTACATCTTCCCCAACAATTAACTTGGGTAAATGGAGCAGCGGCAGCAGCAGCAGAAGAAGAAGAAAAAGAGGAGTAGAAGCTGGGAGGAGGAAGAGGGAGGTGGAGGAGGGAGGAGGAGGGAGGAGTAGGAGGGAGGAAGAAATAGGCGGAGAGAGGAGGAGGAGGGAAGAGGAGGGAGGAGGAAGGAGGAGGGAGGAGTAGTAGGGAGGAGGAGGGATTAGGAGGAGGAGGGATTATGAGGAGGAGAGAGGAGGAGGAGGGAGGAGGAGGGAGGAGGAGGAAGGAGGAGGATGAGACAGGAAGGGGAGGCAGGAGGAGGTGGGAGGAGGAGGGGAGGAGGAGGGGGAGGAGGAGGGAGGAGGGAGGAGGAAGAGGGAGGAGAAAGAGGGAGGAGGAAGAGGGAGGAGGAAGGAGAAGGAGGAGGAGGGAGAAGGAGGGAGGAGAAGAACGCAGGAGGAGGAGGGAGGAGGAGAGGGAAGAGGAGGGAGATGGAGGAGGAGGAGGGAGGAGGAGGGAGATGGAGGAGGAGGAGGGAGGAGGAGGGAGGAGAGAGGAGGAGGAGGGAGAAGGAGGAGGGAGGAGAAGGAGGGGCGGAGGAGGGAGGATGAAGAGGGAGGAGGAGGAAGGATGTGGAGGGAGGAGGAGGAGGGAGGAGGAGGAAGGAGGTAGAGGGAGGAGGAGGAGGGAGGAGGAGAGAGGATGAGGAGGGAGGAGGAGAAGGGAGGAAGTGAAGGGATGAGGAGGAGGGAGGAGAAGATGGAGGAAGAGGGAGGAGGAGGGGGAGGAGGAGGGAGGAAGAGAGAGGAGAAGGAGGAAGAGAGAGGAGAAGGAGGAAGAGGGAGGAAGAGGGAGGAGAAGGAGGAGGAGGGAGGAGTTGGAGGACGTAGGAGGAGGAGGAAGGAGGAGGAGGGAGGAGGAGGAGGGAGTAGCAGGAGAGAGGAGGAGAAGGGAGGAGGAAGGAAGAGGAGTGATTAGGAGGAGGGAGGAGGGCGAGGAGGCAGGAGGAGGAAGAGGGAGGAAGAGGGAGGAGGAGGAAAGAGGAGGAGGAAGGAGGAGGAAGAGGGAGGAGGAGGGAGGAGGAGGAGGGAGGAGGGAGAGGGAGGAGGGGGAGGGGAAGAGGAAGAGGTTAGGAGGTGTAGGAGGGGAGAGGAGGAGGAGGAGGAATATAACGCATATGCCTGTAGATTTAATAATGGCTGAAGTTGTTCCATGTCTTCTTAGAGTTGGCGACAGTGTAAAGAAATATAAAATCTTCAAACTTGATAGAGATAAGGTAACTATTATTTATTTATTCTTCAAGCATAAAAAGATGAGTTACAATGTTATGCATTATGCATTATTTTTATGAAAACTTTGAAAATGCCTTAAAGATTGTATCACTTTTTATTATAACTCATATGATCGTATATAACTATGGACTAAGAGTTTATAAATCTTTGAAAACGATGCAACAATATGACTATAAGGTATACAGAAAAGTTATGCCCCTTGAAATAACTTTTACAGAGTTAAGTCCCCTCGCTGTATAGAAATTACAATGAAAAATGGAAAATTAAATAATATTGGGTAAGCAGCCGATTTCACACTAAAAAAAAATATCACAGTGGGCTGCGCTGGAATGAAAGGAAGACGTGTAGAAAATTTCATCTCAATCGGATGGGCCGTTCGCGAACGCATAAAGGACATACAGACATACAGACGGAGATTGCCTTTTATATATAAGATATGAATGAGTGAGTATGTGTATGAGTGAGTGGGTGGGTGGGTGAGTGAGTGAGTGAGTGAGTGAGTGAGTGAGTGAGTGAGTGAGTGAGTGAGTGAGTGACAAGTACAAATATATAAGATAACAAGTCAGAAATAGATGTAGATGTCAGCTTAACATCATTTTCAATTCTTTGCTTTCCACTTAAGAGTCAGTTCACATTTCCGTAATCATTTCCTTCTTATGTGTCTTTTAGACTTCACACATCAGTCGGTCATAAATTACTGTGTCTATAATTTATTCTCTTAAGGTTCTGTGTAAAGCTTCAGCTACATACATATCTTTTGTAGTTTGTTTTTCTATGCTTGTATATCTCCACAGGCAGCAGAATTTTCATGGCATAATCTGCATGGGTACAAGAGATACACTTCGACAAAACTAGACACATTGATCTTCCTTGACTTGGACAGATCGTTGGCTTACCCTCGCTTCACATTATTACCTCAAACTCTCACTGGCAAAAATCCTGGCAAAGTGCTGACGGCTGGCGCAATAACACTTGCCGTGATTAAATGATTTCAATACGTTGTTAGAAATACGCGCACGAATACACACAAACCGATACACACACATACGAACATAAACAGATACAAAGACAGGGATGGGAAGATTTTTTTCAGGAATCGTTTTCTTATAGTCTATGCCGTGTGTGCTTTGATGATCATGTATGATCAAAACCTTCTATCTAGTGTGCTGCCACTCAATACTGATTATGATGTTTCTTCATGCCAAGATGTCAAATTGTCTAGCATCTTCTATTTTGATCTCTATTCCCTCTCTTCCCCCTACAACTTCCCCGTTGTGACGACAAAGCTCCAACGATCCTCTTTTCGTGACATGCTCAAAGAATGTGGATCCTCTTCTTCTGATGCGAGTAACCAGTTGTGTTTGTGAGTTAACATCTTTCAAGATATCTTCATTACACTTTCTATCCGTCCATGATGTTCTTCTATAAAATCACATCTCCGCACCCCACATAATTCCTCACGTGTTTGCTAATTATCCTTAATTTGCTTCCATACATCAAGAATATCCACGGGTTTTCAATGTTCCACTTCCAGCCATTATTTGACCTGTTGGATTGCAGCTAAAAGATTCCTTAACAAGACGTCATTTATCTGTAACGCATTATTGGTGTTTGTGGTTATCTTACCAACGTGTGTAACTTCATTTCTATTTATTTTCCTAGCCCCGAAGCCGTATCTTCAAATCAATTTCTTCTCCTGCCTATACAAGCAAGAGCGGTCAGTGGACACGGCTATGACTGCATCGAACACTTCCACAATTCCCTTATTGCTTCCCCGCTCTTGTCTGTCCTCCCTGCTGGTTTTACGAGAAGATTTTGGCAACGCGGGGAAATGTTTGGGGGAGATCTTTGGGATCTATCTACCCAGACGTGTATACAACATTATGATTTATCATATTGATTTCTTTCCCAGGGAGAAACTACATATTTCGTGTCTGCTCTATTGCCAATATTGAGCCACGGAACTTGAGTAGGGAGAGGGTTTTGGTGTGTGTTGTTCCCAGAAATATTAGTTTCATCAGCATCAAAGTACAATATTAGAATTGTATATGTTAATTTGTTTCATCACTTGGTCTTTGTGGTATCGTGTTTCACTTGACTTTCAAATGGTATGTCTGTTGTCTGTCCGTCGGTCTGTCCGTCCGTCTGTCTATCCGTTTTACTGGATATCTGCCTATTTGATTATCGTTTGACCGTTTGTTAGTTTGTTTGTCTGCCTGTCTCTCCGTCTGGCTGTCCAACCAACAGACTGTCTGGCTGTCTGGTTGCATGCCTGCAAGTTCATCCGTCGGTCATGTAGTTTGTAGTCTGTAGGTGCGTCTGTCATTATGTCTCAATGTCTACCAATACATCAACACATACGACCCAATCGTCCATCATTCGGTCTGACGTGTCTACCAATCCGCCAGTAAGAATATTATCCGTTTATCTGAACTCTGGATTTAAATCATTCAGCATTTATACCACCAGTACTTATCTTTCCAAATCTACTCCAATATTTATCCCGACGGCAATAACGGCCTCAGACTTACAAGTACATTGCACTAACCAACTTAGTTCCTGTGATGTGTATTGCAACCTACTAGCATTCTAAATCAATCCCTCTTTCTAAGTTTTTCAGCAGCTGAACACGATTTCTTTTTTCAACAAAATGACACCCACTGGAGCAGTAGAGCTCTCAGTGTCCGCTAAATGAAGCGAAAGCAAAACAACAGGTGAGTTAGGTAAGCATTGGCCGACATAAACTAATATAATTGGTGCCACATTTTCTCACGAAATCTGCCATCTTAAGAGTGCTTTCCCAGATCTCAACCGTGAGCCAGGTGACGGGTAGATATTTTTGAGAACCCAGAGTGACATTTACAGTCAGATTTCGACATGTGTATTTTAAATTGGAACAGTTACAGATCTTAAAACGAACCCTCAACTTGACAACGGAATCTGGCTAAATAAATTTTAAAAAAAAACTACATGATTTTGCAGATCTTTCCTTTGTGAACTGTTCAATGCTTAATCGTTTCACTACTCTTAGCTGGTTTTCTCATTCAACGGAATGTTTGAATTGGCATGCAGAGATGTAATTTGTTTATTCAGTTCCTTTATCTCCATGAAACAGCAATGAGACGGCTAGAGTTACAGGAATGCTATGCAGTGGTTTTATCTGGTGACCACCCACTCATCACTTTATAGCGAATCGGTTCATCTCCGGAAAAAAATACTACTACCGGTTTTAATGACAGGGTCAACGCCGAGAGTCCACATTGGAAAATGCTGTCATTCGATTACAAAAAAAGAAGCAAAAACCAAAGCTTCTCTGTTTGTGACAAATGCATCCCCGCCGCGTTCTGTTATTGGAAGGAAAATTGGTCTTCCCTGATAAAGCATGATTATGTGTAGATTTCTGATTTGGTGTACTGTTGCCATGATTGTAAGCAATGATGCTCTGACCGCGCATGTCAATCAGATATAGTATTGAGTTGTTCAGTCACATCGGTAATAGCATGCGTCATTATTAAATCATATCGGTAATAACATAAGCTACGTTCAGTCAGATCGGTAATAGTATGAGCCATGTTCGGTCAGATCGCCAAAAGCATGTACTATATTCAGTCATATCGGTAATAGCGTGACTGCGCCATTGTTCAGTTTGTATAATATATACGGAACAGGCTTGACATTAGATCTCACCAGCCAAGTGAACTAGTTGAAGTGTAATATTTAAACAAACATACTGCTTTTGTCAAAATTCATTTCCTATGCAGAGAGAAAATACGCTCCCTTTTCTAGACAGGGCGGGACATTGAAACCTCAAGTCCATGCCTCCCCCAGAGCATTGTTTTACTGTAATTAGCTAGCCTTGCTTAGGGTGCACAACAACCTAGAATAGGCACCTTCTTCTTCTTCTTCTTCTTCTTCTTCTTCTTCTTCTTCTTCTTCTTCTTCTTCTTCTTCTTCTTCTTCTTCATCTTCGTCTTTTCTTTCTTTCTTTCTTTCTTGCTTTCTTTCTTTCTTTCTTTCTTTCTTTTTTTCTTTCTTTCTTTCTTTCTTTTTCATATGAAATTTGTCTATATCTGCACAATTATCTCTTGTATAACCTTCAATGTCATTTTTAGTTCACTCAGTGGTCTATAGCTGTATTTTAGTTCCTCGCCAAAAGCCCTTGTCAATATGATGTAATGCCACACATTTTGACACAATGCCGCAGTGTTGGGGTAATTAATATAGATTACCTGTCCGCAGGTCGCATGACCTCAAGTGCCGCGTTTACAGCATCAATCTATCCAGTAGCGTCATTAATCACCACGTTCTGGGTGAGCTATGCGCTGTCCACATTTAATTTTTAGTTTAGTGAACCCGCTCGATACCAAGCAACTCGCCATGCGTTCATATGTGTTCCATACTCACATAGATTGAACGGAATTGTTTCTTTTACTTTACAGTAATAAAAATATGAATAAGCGGTAGTTACATACAACTTTCTGGGGCATAAGGGGGTTTAGTAATAGGGGTAGTATACGCGGAGTTTACTTAGCATTTAATTGTAAGTACCATGCGCTAAGAGTTCATCATCATTATCATCATCATCATGTGCCATGCCGGTAAGTGTGGGCGGTCATGTTTTGCCATCTCACTCGATCACCAGAGCGTGGATCAGCTCTGTGTTTCTGTCTCGACCATGCCACGAGGCCAAGCCATCCAGGTATTTGCTTCTAGGTCTTCCTCTTGGTCTGTTCCCTTCAATCTTGCCAGTTGTCACCAAGTTCTTCAATTCATTTCTTCTCATAACATGCCCAAAAAATTTTGACTGTCTGCGTCTAATATCTCTAATCAGTTTACGATCTTCATTTGTTTCTTGAGGGACCTGTTCATTGGTCTTTCTGGCTGTCCATGGTATTCTTTGCATTTTCCTCAGAAACAACATTTCTACAGCCATCAGATGTTTTTCAGCTTGACTGCTCATTGTCCAAGCTTCACATCCATATAAAAGTACAGATTCAATGTAGCACCTCAACACTCTTTTTCTCATTTCAATTGACATATTTTTAATGGTCAGTATGTTTTTTATCTTGCTAAAGGCTACCTTAGACATGGCGATTCTTGTTCTAATCTCTCCGAGGCATCTCCCATCAGATGTTATTACTGTTCCGAGATAATTGTACCTTTTCACTTGTTGAAGAATATTCTCATTTACTTGTATATTACATTGTGGTATTTCGTTCTTCCTAGTGACGACCATAACCTGTGTCTTTTTACAATTTAATTCTAACCCTAGTTGTTCACTGTGTGTAACAACCGCATCTACTAAATTTTGCAGGTCCTGTTCATTGTCTGCAATCAAGACTGTATCGTCTGCACATCTAATGTTATTGATGCATCGTCCCCCAATGTTGATTCCTTCCATATCTTCAATATTTCTGAAAATATTTTCACTGTACAGGGAAAACAGATCTGGAGACATTACACATCCCTGTGTTCCCCTAAGAGTTCAGTATATCAGGAAATAATAAGAAATAATAAGAGCGCTCGTTCTTAAGCTTTATTTGCGCTGATGGATAAATTTTACACTTGTCAGTTATATTTAGGTGTTCACTTCTCGTTCAGAAAGCAACACAAACTACGGAATTTAAAAATTGTCTGGAAAATTAACCTGGGTTTGGTCGCAACGTCCTGAAGGCAAAAGACATTACTTATTTTACTGTTCACCAGTTATAGTGATATAAAAGCAAACAAACAAACAAACAAACAAACAAACATAAAGCAAGTCGAGTTGCAGGAACCTATTGTGTGTGTGTCACGTGTTAGGACCAGTACGGTGTACAGGCCTGATTAAACTAAGGCATAGGTGGCCAGTTTTTCATTCCCATAGTGAACGTCGACAGCTAACAGAAAACTACGTCAGACCGCGCTCCTAACTCATATGGTGTCAGTACTGCTTACAGTACATTGCGGTGTGGGACCGTGTGCATCTGTCAATACTGCCCACATTACTTTGAGGTGTAGGACAGTTTGCGTCTGTCAGTACTGTATACATTACTTTGAGTTGTAAGACAGTGTGCATCTGTCACCACTACCTACATTACTTTGAGGTGTAGGACAGTTTGCGTCTGTCAGTACTGTATACATTACTTTGAGTTGTAAGACAGTGTGCATCTGTCACCACTACCTACATTACTTTGAGGTGTAGGACAGTTTGCGTCTGTCAGTACTGTATACATTACTTTGAGTTGTAAGACAGTGTGCATCTGTCACCACTACCTACATTACTTTGAGGTGTAGGACAGTGTGCATCTGTCACCACTACCTACATTACTTTGAGGTGTAGGACAGTGTGCATCTGTCACCACCACCTACATTACTTTGAGGTGTAGGACAGTGTGCATCTGTCACCACTACCTACATTACTTTGAGGTGTAGGACAGTGTGCATCTGTCACCACTACCTACATTACTTTGAGGTGTAGGACAGTGTGCATCTGTCATTACTGCATACATGACTTTGAGGTGTAGGACAGTGTGCATCTGTCATTACTGCCTATATGACTTTGAGGTGTAGGATAGTGTGCATCTGTCATTACTGCCTACATGACTTTGAGGTGTAGGATAGTGTGCATCTGTCATTACTGCCTACAAGACTTTGAGGTGTAGGATAGTGTGCATCTGTCATTACTGCCTACATGACTTTGAGGTGTAGGATAGTGTGCATCTGTTATTACTGCCTACATGACTTTGAGGTGTAGGACAGTGTGCATCTGTCATTACTGCCTACATGACTTTGAGGTGTAGGACAGTTTGCGTCTGTCAGTACTGTATACATTACTTTGAGTTGTAAGACAGTGTGCATCTGTCACCACTACCTACATTACTTTGAGGTGTAGGACAGTGTGCATCTGTCACCACTACCTACATTACTTTGAGGTGTAGGACAGTGTGCATCTGTCATTACTGCATACATGACTTTGAGGTGTAGGACAGTGTGCATCTGTCATTACTGCCTATATGACTTTGAGGTGTAGGATAGTGTGCATCTGTCATTACTGCCTACATGACTTTGAGGTGTAGGATAGTGTGCATCTGTCATTACTGCCTACATGACTTTGAGGTGTAGGACAGTGTACATCTGTCATTACCGCCTACAGTACCTTGCGGTGTCGGACAGTTTGCATCTGTCATTAGTGTATTTAGTACCTTGCGGTGTCGGACAGTTTGCATCTGTCATTACTCTATTTAGTGCCTTGCAGTGTAGGACAGTGTGCGTCGACTTCACAAAACAGATGAAGGTGACTTCGAGGCATTATCATCACATGGTGGGACTCCATGCGATTACCAGCGTCCTTTTATTTTATTTTTGTTGTATTATTCGTGACAGCAAGGTAAAGGGGGTTAGGGTGTACCGTCTCCTTAAGCCTGTGGCACAGTACGCCCATTAGGCAAATAGTTTTCAGGTTTGATTTCTTAGCCTTTGACTGTCCGTAGTTTTCTTACGACACGGAATGAAATGTTTCTGTTGATTTAGTTTGGTCCCTATGCACTGTCAGATCCGGCCTTTAGCGACCCTATCAGTAGATACTTTACAGTCGGAATAGCTCTTATGGTCAACAGAGCAAGCAAGCTCCTCCACCACTTCATGTTGGAGATTCACAAAAGTAACAAAAACATGAAACTCTTTGAAAAAGTTCTGTATCACACAGCCAGACCCTTAAGAGTGATTATTATCCACCCTACTCCGGATCTTTTTGTGGTACCCATTACATGAGGATGGTTCGACTCCAGCCAATGTAAGTAAAAAGTAAATGCTCCATTTTAATTCCTTAAGACGTATTAAACATATGGTGTTTGATCCATATTTTCATAGGTACTCTATAGGTTATGTGGTCAATACCAGGCCTGAGACACCCCTTTTCTAAGATGCTTCCTGCTACCTATTTTGGGCTGAATAGACCTGGAACAGCACGTATATTTATTTTAAAAAATCGACTTCATGCGAACTCAAGACCATAACCGCAGGGTTTGCCGGTACATGTCTGGCCACTACGTTACCGAGATTCCCCACGCGATTGTGATCAAGTACAAATCATTTCCCACTTCGAGGTAGATTTGAACCCAGAACAATAGAACCGTCAGTTTTGTGCATTAACCAATGATCTACCGCGGCTCCAGTTCGTCGGAATGTTGCCAATATTTAGACTCAGTAAGTAGACGAAGAGACTCCACTCTCAACTAATATCAGTCGGTTCATTCAACGTTCTGGAACAGAGCCATCGATTGTCTCTCCAACGTCCGGCAGCAGTCTCATTCAACAACGGGCCCAACTATCTAGCAAGTCTAATTCTTTTTCTGATTATTTGAAAAGGCCGTGGCTAAGCCTATAATAGTGACGTCACAAACAGTAGTTCATTTCACCCATGTCTATTGTTTAGTTGCATACCCCCATCCCCATCTTTCCTGGCTAGAAACTCGGGGGTGATAATCAATGCTAACCAATATCGATCCTGGTCTGCCGCGAGGACAGGTATTGGTTATTCAGATTTCGATACTATTTCTGGATAGAAAGCATGACCTCACACACTCCCGCCCTCTCCTTAAATCGGTTGCGTTATCAGCCTTCATTCCCCCAGCCCTCTTCCTCTCCCCTAGGCACACTTACTACCGCTGTACAGCTAACCCGCGTTCTGTTATTTAAAACAGTCGTATTGTTTCCCGCGCTGTGAATTCAATGAGGCTAATTGCTTGAGGTATGGCCTAGCGGCCACATTCAACGATAATTTACCAAACCAAATGAATCATGATGAAAAACCTGTGATGCTACCACATTAATGGGCTAATTAATTAATCAATTAATATTGATATGCAGTAAATGGTTCACAGCTCTGCCTGCAGAATAAGTCCACGTCTCTCAGCGTAAGAAACCTCTCACTAAGACCGGAACAAAACAACCTCCCAATAAGATCGAAACATGGCAATGTTTAAATGAGGCCGAAACAACCTCTGTGTCACGTTCCCACCTAGGAGTCACCCCAGCAATGTAAGAACAAGGCACCCAAGCAGGATACACTACAGAGGGATCGAAACACCACAATGTAGCAATCACCCGGAACGGATTGTCGTCTAAAGTCGAACCTCTGCAGCCAAGTGGCGGCTGCGACCGATTGTGGTGGAATAGCACGTCTTGCCAGGACCGCGCCCCGCAGCTGTTGCAAGGGCCAGGAGGAGTCCAAGCCTTTATAGAATTAGCACAGAAGAAGAGCTGTTTTCCAATGGGAGCGTTAAGGAGGGTTATTCCGTGAGCAGTGGACGGGGTACGAAGAAGGCACCATGGTTGCAACGACGTCTGCTGGGTCATAGCTGGCCACTGGAGAGGAGATACAGACGGAGACAAACAGCCAGGAAAAAAATCTGAATTTCCCGCGGTCAGTTACGTGCAGTGATAATGCTGGCAGATATCCCGGGTCCCCAATGTTCAACCCCCACCCCCACTCCCCAACCCCCGAGGGCGAGATGGCTCCTCCGTAGACGAAAGAAGTCGATGTTAAAGAACAGATATAGATAGCAGGATAATACAAGTGCTAGGCACATAAGAGATGATGCTATTCAATGCTCCAAACAAGTGGATGCCTCACCGAAAGAAACACATTGTTTTGGAAGATACAGTTTTCAAATTACTTAAAAATATTATCCATTTGGAATTACGCACATACAATAAGGCCAGATATTACACGTCCCACAGTATGTAGAAAATAATGGTAACAGTTTGCAGTTATGACAAACAACTAATTGTAACATTGCCTAGAAAATTAACAGGTAGTTGATCGCAACGCCCTACAAAGGCATGCACCATCAAATAATAATATTAACAAATAGAAGAAGAAGAAGAAGAAGAAGAAGAAGGAGGAGGAGGAGGAGGAGGAGGAGGAGGAGGAGGAGGAGGAGAAGGAAGAGGAGAAGAAGAAGAGGGCAATGTTTGGCAGGTTATGGTGTTAAAACCAGGCATAGAAAAACAGTGGGTTCAACATCACCATAGCACTGGAAATGTGTGGAAGAAAAACTAGTATAAGATATCTAATGATATCATGAGGTTGGACAACTAGTTTTCTAGAATTAGGGCGAAAAACAAGTGCAAGTTCTGCACATAAAAAAAAAATCGCACCATAGTTTGAAATCACAAAGAGTAGGCAGTGCCGCTACCTCCCTGGCAATACTGTTAGGGAAGAAAACCTATCCATGGGTATATGGCTATATAGAGTCCGTCACCTTGGATGTCTAGTGGAAAAAACCTGACACAAATGCAGGCACACATCAGACGCATAGACCTCTGAGGTTTAAAACAAGGTGTGACTCAATCCCCTCGAAAGAGAAACAAAGAAGAAGAGGAGGAAGAAGAAGTACGGTATTAATAATGCAGGAATACTAATACTTATATACACAAGTTCAATTTCTTCTAATGAATTCTAGTAAGGTACGATACTGATGTAATCCATGCAACTGGAAATGCAACTGGACAATTGTCCAATTATTTCGACAGAAAGCCAATCCCGCATTGGTTGAATAGCAGAAGGGAATTGAATCTGGCATCCACAATAGGGCAGCGAGTGCATGATTGAACAATTCAAATACAACTCTTCAGATAATTAAATATAACAGAGAGACACTGATAGTTGTAGAAGAATATTCTAACTCATTTTGCAAAAAAAAAAAAAAAAAATTTAGCAATGCCGGCTCTCCCATCTGAATTTCAGCGGAGATGGTGATTGATGGTTTCCTGTGATTATTGCCCATTCCTGTCCGTCTTCCGTGTCTCAATCATAGCTGCATTGGCCACTATGTAGTTCCGAGTGGTGAACTCCCGGACATTACATCGAGGCTAGGATGAGCTATGTGGCTATTAATATTTTCAGTATAGTTTAGAGGATATATTCTTATAGGAATGAAACCAGTTCAAAATCATAAAATACATAACTGATCTGATATTAAGCTGGCATGAACATAAATCCAGATGAAAGGCAATTTAGAGTACTAACCGTAAGGTCGTACTGACTGTAGCGAAACGCCAGTGGTCCATGTCCTTATGCATTCTTTTATTTTGGGTAGACAGGGGGGAACGGCTTTCGGAAGCTCTCAGTTCTCTTGTTCTCTCAAATCTCCATGAAAGATGGTTCTTTGGGTTATCTTCCTATCACAATCTTTACATGGAGCAAGTAGCCAATGTCTTTCACATCGGGTAAACCCGATGGAGCGCCTTGCGCCAAATGAGCGCTGGTGCGGCTGCTAAGCAATTCATGGCCGTGTACACACCTACCGTTGGATAGTGGCATCTTGTCAAGTCGATTTGAAGATTGGGACAGAGATGCAACCTCCTACTGAAGTGGTGAAGAAAGGTAGGGCTTGGGTTGTGGGTACTCCAGCCAAACATGGAGTTATAAATATACCATGGGTTGAAGGGGAAGATGAATTGGCGAAAGGCCAATCATAACCAATGACGAGTTGGGTGACCGTTAGCCGATTTGGCTGCACGTCTTGTCCTTGGCATAGCCGGGGAAGTGAATCTGAACCATATATCTCCCAAGAGGATTTCATTTGTTCTTGGCGTCAGATGAGCTGTTGCTGTCTTTCTATCTACGGCTTGAATTGGACAGATTGTCATCTTTCTGTTGTATATACTCAGTGGGTATTTTGGGAATGGGGTACACCAATCTCTGATCTATCTTCTTGAGCCAGAAGAGGCTATTCACAGGACTATCTCTTTCATCTGTTACTAGATGGGATGATGTAGGGAAGTTAATGGACTTCTGTATCTCATTTAGAGAACCTGCATTCCGCTGAATCTATGTGTTCTGTGGGGCACTGCTGGTACATTGCGGCGACCGCTCAGACAAGAGCGGAGCCGGGAGGGGGTAGGATCTTCTTTCCTATTCTTGCAGGGAGTGGGGAACTACAAAGCGTGCCATACAACCCCATTACTATACTATGAGTTAATGAGATGTAACACACGGATTACTGGGCGCACCACACCACAAGATCTTGCGGGTGAGAAAGGCATGGTTGCAAGTGAGAGGGAAGCATGGGAATGAATGTGCCCAATCATAATAAAGGCTTGGTATGAGTGTGGAGGGTGTGTCGTGTGGCCAAAAAGACAACCGGACTTCGTCCAGCTGGAGGTCTACTCAAACCCGGACGTGGCCAATCCAGGGGCTACCTGACAGGTCAGGCCTGGTCAATCAGGTATTAAATATAGTGTATTTGTGTGATACATGAGTCAGCCCAGTCGCTCAGGTTTTATTTATCATCTCCAGGGTCCTCTTCTATGGGAAGTGACTATGTCTTCGAAGGGACATTATCACCGGTGCTTCTAGGCTAACGTAAATATGTCCAACGAGGCCAACTCAAGGCAAGGTGCAGGTCTTGAAGCAAGGACATTTTGTATGACTGGTGCATTGCCGGTTTTGTTTTAACAACATACGCCTGAGAGCAGTGTTGTCCGGAGGGAGCCTAAGAGTGATTTTCTGGCATACCCATTTTATCCCGGACATTAAAAGGACCCAACCATTATCCTTCACAAACACCTCACCTTATCGGCAACACTAAAGCTTTTCATAGGTCAGTGAAGACCTAGTGCCGAACTAATTCAGATGACAATGAACAGAAGTCCTCAACACACCAGTCGCTTGGATTCTACAAAAGCCGGTTGAACCTACACCCAGTTGTTGGAGAAGGAAGGAGATTCGGACATCTTTGGTGAGAAGTGTGTGGACAGATCAGACAGTATCTGAAGCTGGATCTGTGACTGTGGCGACTTGAGGCTCTGTGTTAGAATTTACCAGTGTAGTGTCTGTGTAGATCTATCTGTTTATCTGCCTTTATGTGTTCCTGTGCTGTTCTTGATTAGGTTAATAAAATTACTTCCAAGTTGTTCTGACGACTGCCATGTTATTTATGCGTCAGCCAGAAGAACACTGCAGGAAATAGGTCCCTAGGTCGAAAGGAAGCGTGACAGTGTGTCCAGGGAAAACGGAGGAGGGTTGGCAGGTAAAGACCTATCTAAGCCAGGGCTATAGAAGATATTTGAAATATTGTGACCGGGCTATTTGGGACCCTCCACGTAGCTTGTTACAATTTCTGGGGGCTCGTCCCGGGATATTTGTAATCCTGGTGAAGTTCTGGCTGATTTAGTGATAGGGGACAGATATCCTTGTTTTCTATTAATAGGTTCTGCCTACCGTGCCTGGCTATTGTCTATACTCTTCCTGACACAGACTGACCGACATACGACGTGTTGTGGTCGTGTAATGTAACTTGTTGTGTAATTGTGAGAAAAATTTTATTAGACAATTACCTCTTCCCTTACCCTCTGAGTTTAAGATGGCATCAGCTGGGTTTAATGTCGCTGACGTACAGGCTACAGGGCGTGAGATGGGATATGATGGAGCGGAGTTACAGAAATATGTGCGGGAAGTGGAAAGAGACTACAGACAGGATGTGCGCGAAGCCAAGAGGATTGAGGCGGAGGCTGAGGCTAAGAGGATGGAGGCTGAGGCCAAGAGGATTGAGGCGGAGGCTGAGGCTAAGAGGATGGAGGCTGAGGCCAAGAGGATTGAGATGGAGGCTGAGGCTAGGAAGATGGAGGCCGAGCAGGCAGTCAGAGACCATGAGTTCCGTATGAGAGAGTTGGAGCTGAAAGCTCAAACTGCCAAGGAAAGAGACGGTGCAGTGGGAGACGCAGTTCTCCCTGACTCAACAACTTCTGGTGGCGGTCCATGCCAGGCAATGAAGTTCCCTTTGCTCCCGTTCGATGAACACAAAGATAAGATCGACCAGTATCTTCACAGATTTCGGTCGATGGCTTTGGCTATGGGATTGGAGCGAGGGAAATGGAACTTGAAACTCTCACAGGGCCTGAGGGGGACCGCATACGAGGTCTATTCTAGGTTGCCACCTGGTATGGAGAATGACTATGAAGCTCTGGAGAAAGCACTGTTGAAAAGGTTTCAGATGACAGCTCATACTTATCGACAACAGTTCAGAAAGTCGAAGAGAGAGCCAGGAGAGATGTTCGCAGCCTACAGTGTCAGATTGAAGTCTTACCTTTTGAAGTGGATGTCTTTAGCTGGATTTGCTAACGACTATGAAAGTTTGGAAGAATTGGTGGTCGTGGACCAAATGAAGAGAATGATGCCTAAGCCTTTGCAAACCTTTTTGCTTGAAAATGGGGCAGAAAGGTTAGAGCTAGTCAACACGTTGGCTGAAAGGTATGTGCTAGCTCATGGGGATAATGGGGAATTGTCACAACACAATCCCCGACCACCAGACACATGGTCTGGAAAGAAGAAGAACCCTAAAACAGCTCACACCAGGAAGGAGGATCCTTTCGATAAAGTTCCTAGTAAGAAACCCTCTGGTAAGAGTCCACCTGGATCTCCTAAAAGAAAGTGGAGTGAAAAGTGGTGCGCCTATTGCAAATCTCCCACACACAATACGGTTGATTGCCGGCGTAAACAGAAAGACTCTCACTATGCTGCTTGTCTTGTAGAAACCGGGGAAGGGTCTCACAAGGAGGTAGAAGGGGGGGATCTTGGGACCAAAGATTTAGAAAAACCACCAGTAGTAGAAACGGTACTTGTGAACGGTCAACCAGTTGAGTGTCTCTACGACACAGGTCTGCAGTTTGAGGCTGTAATTTCATCACATTTAGTGAGCCCAGAGCAGCTAACCGGGGAATCTATTGAGATTCAAACGGCGACAAAGAGTGCGGTAGCGATGTCTCTTCCAATTGCGAAGGTGGACATCAAATCAAAATATGTTACCGGCACTATACAGGCAGCCGTTCTGCTAGATCCTATCTTCCCAATGATCTTGGGTTGTCGCTACGTCTTTCTAGGGATTCCAACCGAACCCATGTACGTAGGGGCAATGCAAACCAGATCTCAATTGGAGGATGAGCAGACGCCGGCCTTGATTGTGAATCCCTTGCCTGGGGAGTTACGAGCTGCTCAAAGCCAGGATGCTACTTTGCAACCTTGCTTCAACCAGTTGCCAAAAGGTTCTGACCCACCAAGACGGGGTCAGTATTATATGAAGAATCGGTTACTGTACCGGAGAGCCGGAATGGAGGATCACCAGCATGGACAGCTGGTGGTTCCTAAGGCTTATCGGGAACAGCTTCTTCATATGGGACACACCATTTCTTTCAGTGGACATATGGGTGTCGGGGCAACTCTCCAGCGCATTTCCTGCCATTACTACTGGCCAGGGATGACTGGAGACGTGCGTAGGTACGTCAAGTCGTGCCCAGAGTGCCAGCGTGTGGCACCAAAACACTGGACAGCTCCGGTAGTCCTGGGAGACATGCCTATTATGAACTCTCCTTTCGAGAGAGTTGCCATCGATCTTGTTGGTCCTCTTCCTAGGACTAGGAAGAGGAATAAGTACATTCTCACGATGGTGGATTGCTGTTCCATGTGGGGCGAGGCGATACCTTTGGCCACAATCGACTCTAAGCGAGTGGCTGATGCACTGATGGAGACCTTTACTAGGTTGGGATTTCCCAACCAGATCCTAACGGACAATGGGTCTCAGTTCTGTGGTAAACTGATGGAAGAAGTCTTTCGTATCTTCCAGACCAACCACATTCACACAAGCCCGTATCACCCTCAGTCTAATGGGCAAGTAGAGAGGTTTAATGGTACCTTGATGACCATGCTTCGGAAGCTGGCACAAGAGAAACCAGACAGATGGGATGAGTATATCTCAGCCGCCTTGTTCGCCTATCGGGAGGTTCCCCATGGGTCGACCGGGTTGCCACCAGCCACTCTACTATTCGGGAGGCCAATCAAGGGTCCCTTAGAAGCCTTATTGAGATGTTGGACAGAGGAAGAAACTTCCGAAGAAGTGGTATCCTCTTATAAATACGTCGAAGAGTTAAAGAAAAAACTCCAGACGGGTTGGGCTTTGGCAGCTCAGAATCTGAGAGCGGCCAGGAAGAGACACGCGGCCTACTACAATAGAAGGACGAAAGATAGGTCTCTTAAGGTGGGGGATCGGGTTCTGTTGTTACTTCCAGTAGGTTCCAATAAACTCGAGATTGGTTGGCAGGGGCCTTTCCCGGTAGAAAGGGTTGTCTCCCGCACCAACTATGCCATCCGGATCAGGGGGAAATCTAAAATCTTCCACATTAACCTTCTCAAAAAGTATGAAGAACGATCTGATGGTACTTCTCTCCCACTCATGACTATGGCGGTCGCGATGGAAACTGAATCGGGCGAAGAAACGGATAGGGGGTATCCATTACACCCTGGGGAAACCTATAGGGATGTACATATAAATCCTGATCTGTCGGCTGAAGAAACAGACCGTGTCATCCGTTTGTTGGAGTCCCATCAGCAGATTCTTACCGATCGGCCAGGGCGGACAGGGTTGGTCGAGTTTGATATGACTCTGACTACCCAAGACCCCGTTCGCCAGAAAATATATCCAGTGCCATTTTCGAAAGAGAAGGCCCTGGAAACTGAAATCCAGAAGCTTCTGGACGACGACATCATCACTCCTTCGACTTCTCCTTATAATGCCGGGGTTGTCTTGTTGAGGAAGCCAAGCGGGGAACACCGCTTATGTATTGATTACAGGCATTTAAATAGTTGTACGACATTCCAAGTTGAGCCGTTGCCAAACACAAATCAATTGTTTGCCAGATTAAATAGGGCAAAGTACTTCTCAAAAATTGATTTAAGCCGGGGATATTATCAGATCCCTGTGAAGCCTGAGGTTCGGCCCATGCTCGCTTTCAGTACTCCGAGTGGCCATTACGAATTTAAGGTGATGCCTTTTGGGCTGAGCAATGCGCCCAGTGTGTTCACTCGCATGATGAGAAAGTTATTAGACCCTTTAAGGGATCCCTCTGTCGTCTCGTTTATGGATGATATTCTCATCGCGTCTGACAATCTGAAGGATCACCTGAAATCCTTGGAAAAGATCTTCATAAGATTGAAAGAGGAGGGGTTAACCGCCCGTCCAGCCAAATGTATGATTGGATATCAATCCTTGGAATTTCTGGGACACACTATTACCCCAGGGGGACTGGTACCGGAAGAAAAAAATATTGAGAAGGTCCGTCTCGCACCCCGTCCTAAATCCAAAAAGGATGTTAGGTCTTTCTTGTCTCTGTGTGGGTTTTACCAGAAATTCATTCCAAAGTTCAACGAAATTGGAGCGCCGTTAACCGAAACCCTGAAGAAAGGATCGCCAGATCCTATAGTCTGGACCCCGAGCTGTGAAGAGGCTTATGGGAAGCTGAAACAGGCGTTGGTGGATAGGCCAGTCCTGCAACTCCCGAATTTGGAGAAAACGTTTGTTCTGAGAACCGACGCGAGTAACATAGGGATTGGAGCAACTCTGTTGCAGGAAGGGCGAGATAATCCTTCGGTGTTGTGTCCGGTGGCGTATGCCAGTAGAAAACTGTTACCCGCCGAACGGAATTATTCCACCGTCGAACGGGAATGTCTAGCTCTAGTGTGGGCGGTACAGAAATTTCAACCTTATCTGTATGGAGTCCAGTTCAAAGTGCAGTCCGACCATCAACCTCTGACGTTCTTGGCAACTTCTAAGAAACTGAACGCGAGGTTGATGAGATGGTCATTGCTCCTACAACCGTATCAGTTCACGGTCGAATACATCCCCGGAAGGGAGAATGTGGGAGCAGATTTTTTATCACGGCATCCTATGGTTGAATGTGAGGGTGGGGTCATTCGAACAGAACCACTGACAGTAGAAAGTTCGTAGGGTTCGACTTTCTTAAGAGGGGGCCTATGTAGCGAAACGCCAGTGGTCCATGTCCTTATGCATTCTTTTATTTTGGGTAGACAGGGGGGAACGGCTTTCGGAAGCTCTCAGTTCTCTTGTTCTCTCAAATCTCCATGAAAGATGGTTCTTTGGGTTATCTTCCTATCACAATCTTTACATGGAGCAAGTAGCCAATGTCTTTCACATCGGGTAAACCCGATGGAGCGCCTTGCGCCAAATGAGCGCTGGTGCGGCTGCTAAGCAATTCATGGCCGTGTACACACCTACCGTTGGATAGTGGCATCTTGTCAAGTCGATTTGAAGATTGGGACAGAGATGCAACCTCCTACTGAAGTGGTGAAGAAAGGTAGGGCTTGGGTTGTGGGTACTCCAGCCAAACATGGAGTTATAAATATACCATGGGTTGAAGGGGAAGATGAATTGGCGAAAGGCCAATCATAACCAATGACGAGTTGGGTGACCGTTAGCCGATTTGGCTGCACGTCTTGTCCTTGGCATAGCCGGGGAAGTGAATCTGAACCATATATCTCCCAAGAGGATTTCATTTGTTCTTGGCGTCAGATGAGCTGTTGCTGTCTTTCTATCTACGGCTTGAATTGGACAGATTGTCATCTTTCTGTTGTATATACTCAGTGGGTATTTTGGGAATGGGGTACACCAATCTCTGATCTATCTTCTTGAGCCAGAAGAGGCTATTCACAGGACTATCTCTTTCATCTGTTACTAGATGGGATGATGTAGGGAAGTTAATGGACTTCTGTATCTCATTTAGAGAACCTGCATTCCGCTGAATCTATGTGTTCTGTGGGGCACTGCTGGTACATTGCGGCGACCGCTCAGACAAGAGCGGAGCCGGGAGGGGGTAGGATCTTCTTTCCTATTCTTGCAGGGAGTGGGGAACTACAAAGCGTGCCATACAACCCCATTACTATACTATGAGTTAATGAGATGTAACACACGGATTACTGGGCGCACCACACCACAAGATCTTGCGGGTGAGAAAGGCATGGTTGCAAGTGAGAGGGAAGCATGGGAATGAATGTGCCCAATCATAATAAAGGCTTGGTATGAGTGTGGAGGGTGTGTCGTGTGGCCAAAAAGACAACCGGACTTCGTCCAGCTGGAGGTCTACTCAAACCCGGACGTGGCCAATCCAGGGGCTACCTGACAGGTCAGGCCTGGTCAATCAGGTATTAAATATAGTGTATTTGTGTGATACATGAGTCAGCCCAGTCGCTCAGGTTTTATTTATCATCTCCAGGGTCCTCTTCTATGGGAAGTGACTATGTCTTCGAAGGGACATTATCACCGGTGCTTCTAGGCTAACGTAAATATGTCCAACGAGGCCAACTCAAGGCAAGGTGCAGGTCTTGAAGCAAGGACATTTTGTATGACTGGTGCATTGCCGGTTTTGTTTTAACAACATACGCCTGAGAGCAGTGTTGTCCGGAGGGAGCCTAAGAGTGATTTTCTGGCATACCCATTTTATCCCGGACATTAAAAGGACCCAACCATTATCCTTCACAAACACCTCACCTTATCGGCAACACTAAAGCTTTTCATAGGTCAGTGAAGACCTAGTGCCGAACTAATTCAGATGACAATGAACAGAAGTCCTCAACACACCAGTCGCTTGGATTCTACAAAAGCCGGTTGAACCTACACCCAGTTGTTGGAGAAGGAAGGAGATTCGGACATCTTTGGTGAGAAGTGTGTGGACAGATCAGACAGTATCTGAAGCTGGATCTGTGACTGTGGCGACTTGAGGCTCTGTGTTAGAATTTACCAGTGTAGTGTCTGTGTAGATCTATCTGTTTATCTGCCTTTATGTGTTCCTGTGCTGTTCTTGATTAGGTTAATAAAATTACTTCCAAGTTGTTCTGACGACTGCCATGTTATTTATGCGTCAGCCAGAAGAACACTGCAGGAAATAGGTCCCTAGGTCGAAAGGAAGCGTGACAGTGTGTCCAGGGAAAACGGAGGAGGGTTGGCAGGTAAAGACCTATCTAAGCCAGGGCTATAGAAGATATTTGAAATATTGTGACCGGGCTATTTGGGACCCTCCACGTAGCTTGTTACACTGACATGTACTTAGGTGAACTATCATTATCACAAGGAAGTAGGTAGGAAACTGACATAGGCCATTCCATCTATTAGTAATTTTTTTTTTAAAGTTTAACATTGTAAGAATAACTTAACCAGCTGTGATATTAACAGAATGCGTGTGAAAAAACACATGATAGTGTACATAGTCTTTTGCAGAAAGCCATTTCCATCATGGCACAGCGAAAAGTTTCTCAACTCTTGCCATGTCTCTTGTCTGGTGCACCCTCACTCCCAAAGTGCCTGCCATGTCCTTTCTCCACCCTCAAACTGGCCCACCACTTTCTCTTCTTCCAGGAACCATGCCTTCTGTTTTTGTTGTTTCCAGGTCTTTATGACATTTAATATTGTCGAAGTATGTCGGTTTCCTGTCATGATGCTAAATAGAAGCAATTGTTCTACGTGTTCAGATCTTTTAGAAGTGAAAATACTACATAATACGTGGGAAAGTTAATAAGTAAGTCACAAATGGCTGTGGAAAAATAACTATATATGATAACAACTTGAAACCAGTTTATTTTTACACATACATTGTTACTTTATTTCTCAACATAATTTCCACCAACATTGATGCACTTATCCCATCGTGTTGTCAGTCCTCCCAAACCGGTTGCATAGAACTGCGTGCTATGTTTTCTAAACTACGTTTTCACTTCACATTCAACTTCGGCGTCATACGTAAAATATCTCCCGCCAAAGTGGGTTGTCAGTCTTTATGCTGGCAAATCGTTGTCTCGTAAAGCGGTGCATAGCTGGGTAGAAAAAACGTATGAGGGCGAGTCAATAAGTAAGTCACACAGTTCTATGGAATGGCCGGTAAATGGAAACAAAGCACTCAGTTCCATGCAGCCGGTTTTTGAGGAATGATAAAACGATGGGATAAGTGATTCAATGTTGGTAGAAATTATGTTGAGAAATAAAGGGTCAATGTATGTATACAAATAAACTGGTTTCAAGTTGTTATCATGTATAGTCATTTTTCTACAGCCATGTGTGACTTACTTATTAACTTACGCTCGTATTAATGCATATGCACTGTTATTACATGAAGTCATTGTGTCAAACTCTCGCTGATTACAACACGCCCATGTAAGAAACGAACACAAGTCGCGGAATTTAGTTCCTTGTATGACAAATGCTCATCTCAACTCATCTGTCGTTCTTGTACTTTACCTGGTTGACATGGAGCATCGGGAGGATGTCAGTTTATGGGCTTCATATGTCGAGATTCCCATAGATTCTGCTACACCCTCTGTTCATCGTTTACGCATCCAGCCGCTTCTTTCCATTTGGTCTATACATCATTGCTTATTGTGGTACACTGTAAGTTGGTGATCTAGTTCAATGGACAAACCATTTAACGCGCTGTTTTCTGATAAAATCTAACGCTGCTATAAACCCCACTTTAGTCCTAATTTCTCCATTTCTGATTTTCTCTCTTCTTGACAACATTGAGTATCTGTTTCAGGAGTCTCATTTCTGTTATGATTTTTCTTTTCTCGTTTCCTGTCATTGTCCAGGTTTGGCATTGGCAGCATAGAGTTCGCAGGAAGATTGAGATGCAGAGTGCTTTCTTAGAACTATTGATACGTGTTTGTACTTTAGAACTGGTGCCATTTGACCAATGAGTTAGTTTGCCTTGTTGCATCTATTATCGATCTCGTCTTCTGATTTGAGATTTGATGATATTATACTCCCTAAGTATTTGACGCTCTTTAATTGTTTCAGGGGATGTTCTTTTAGATGACTCTTTTTGATTTTTATTCTTTGACTATTGTCATTACCTCTGATTTGCTGATGCTAATTCTCATGTTATGTTCCTTACATACTTAGTTTATTTAGGCCATTCACGTGGTCTTGTAATTCTGCTTCTGATTTTGCTATTAGTGCTTGACCGTCTGCAAATAGAAGTTCTTAAATGGCGTAATATGCCGTTGGTTCCTCTTCTGTCTTATTTTCGGCATGTGATGATCTTGCCGTCTCTGTTTGGCTGCTTTCTTTACATATGCTGTCTATATAGGTTATGAGTAAGAGGGGAACAGGACAAAACCTTTTCGTACTCCGGAGCATATGGTGAAGGGTTCTAAGTGCCCTCCATTTGTTCTCATTATGCATTCACTGTTGTATAATCTTCTACATAATTTTGTTAGATGGCACATACACAAGCTGTTAATACAACAACCATAATGTCAAGCTAACATAAGCAGTAATTTTAACAACTTACTGCTTTCAATGGTCATAAGCCACAGATACTGGTAAACTCATCATCTGTTTGAAACATATACTAACTGTGATTATAACAAGCAGCTTTGTCAAGCTAACACCGTCGGTTACTGCATATTAAGTTCATGCATAGACACAACACAGGCTGAGATTATAGTACCTGATGCTGTTAAAATAAAACACGCTCATATTAAAACAAGTCGGAGTATATATCTGAAACAATCTGTTATTACAACAAGGTGTTTTCCAAACTAAATGAAACAGTAATTATAATACATAGGCTATGATTATAATATTTTGATGTGTTTTGATGTGTTTTTGTAATCCTATGGAAATGACCATGTTTTCCCATACATCCATTGTGGACGAACATATACCTCGAGAATTGGTCTGATCAGCCATATATGTTACAGCCATGGGATGTAGTTATTATCCTGTTTTGTGGCAAGATGCTGGTAGTAGTAAATGATATAGTCACCATTCCTATGCATTATATTATCTAATCAGAGTATTTGGAAAATGTTTGCATTGAGTTCATTCGCAATCATCGCCCTATCCATTTAGCAGAACAGTCGCTTTGATAAACTGTAATCTAATAAATACTGATCAATGCAGTTTCGTGATTTCCAACTCCGTCTATCACTAAGTTATTATTGTGATACGGAACCACATAATTATATATCGAGCTGTATCCTTTCATGTGATTACTAGCATAGCTAGATTTCCCGTTTATGCACTCGGTAAAGATCAATATACCAACATTTAGTATGATGTGACAATTGAATGAAAACTACCTGCTTCTTTGCAAGTCAACTCTAGTCTTTAGGTTAGTGGCATTTGAATATATACATCGATAGTTGTTTGCAAATTCTACGTACACATAGCATTTCAAACTACGATTTTAGTGCGTGTTTTTGTACTGACATAAACTAGTGTCGTGTGTGTGTATATACTGTGAGATCTATCTGAAATAGCGGTTCGCATGATGCAGAATGGGAAGGAATGTCCTTCTGTTTATCACGATATCTTTAATAATGCATATTGATTTACGTCGTGGGTTAGCATGAAAAGATGTCCCGTGTTTGCAGTCGCCAAAACGCTTGCTTGACAGCAAGGAGTAATATGTTCGAATCCCTATTGGGTGGTATAAATATAAAAGGATCTAAACTTCCACCCAGACCCACCCTAAAATAGGTCCATGAAATGTCATGGGAAGTAAAGGCAGCCGGTGTGCTATTTATACACATCACAGATTGGTCTATAAATATGGGTCTAGCCTTGTATACCCAACATATCTTATGATTTTACCTTTTTAACATGCTTACAATTGCCCTGATTTAGTCGTTAGTGTACGGACTTACCATGACTGTGGCAGCTGTTCAATTCCCACTTATGTGACAGGATATGTTTCTACAGTACGGGGGCTGAGATATGTCCAGCATGGCGAAAGTGGTGCAATATAATCTTCAGATTTGTCTGGGAGTGAAAAACGTATTGAATAAACCGTCGCAGTTGATTATGCCGTTATATAGTAAATGATAGGGCATATCGATTCATGCCCTTACGACACATTTTATTATGGCCTTTCCTTTATCAATTTATACAGGACGTATGCAATTCCAGCTTGTGGGAATACTGTGAGTACTTGTTGTCTTTTACACATTCTCAGTCCACTGATCTCTTCTTTGTTGCTTTTACTTTTATGAGTAAACATCAGAGGCGTCTCATAGCTTGGTCTCATCGTGATTTCTGGAGGCACCTCAAAGAAAGTTAGTAAAGGGCAATATATTGGGAAGTAGAGAGACGGTGGATCAATAAAAACCCACAAGCACGCCAAGATCTATCAATACATGCGGCTAAAAAGAATAGTGGAAAGCAGACAGATATGACATGGAAATATCTGGAAACTTCACGACCAGCCCAATGCATGAAATAATTCATGATGATGATGATAATGTTGATCTAGGTGGCCTCAAGGAGTTCTTCTGTGGACGAAGTTTCGATTGAAATACTTAACATAACAATACTTTTGAAATGTATTCAAAAATTATTCATCAATCTGTAATAGAAGTATTTCTATGAAGAACAATTCACTGAACAGTAATAGTGACATTAATTTACAAAAGAATACTACTAAAGTAATGTTTAATCACTACATGACCACAAATAATTCAATTCCGTTTTAAAATGTTTACAACACAAAGTGGAGTTCAAACCGGTAAAGGTGTGTAAATTCAATAAATATGAGACATAAATAATTGCTCAGATCAGGTTTTCTATAGTACTGTGCGAATTTCGCGGCTCAAAGTCTTTACTAGCATATAAAATTCACAGGCAATCGGATATTGATATAACTAAACACTGAATAATGATTTGTAAGCATTTACTGTCAACAATTAAATGGAATGAATGAAACTGGAATTATCTGAACGTACGATAAGTTAAGCAGTAAGATCACAGCGAAGACGCATGCAGATCTTCTGCGTAGAGTGTAACTGTAATGTGTGGTGAGAAAACAAAGAATTATGTTGAATTGCTTCGTATTGATTTAGTTACACATGCTTTCAAATGGAAAAAGAGAGCTAGAAAGAGACAGAGTCAGGCAGAGAGAGAAAGAGAGAGAGAGAGAGAGCGCTAGAGAGAGAGAGAGAGAGAGAGAGAGAGGTTAGATAACTAAAAGAGAAAATGAAGAACAAAGAAGGGGACATAGAGAGGCGAAAGAGATACAAGAGAGAGAGAGAGAGAGAGAGAGAGAGAGAGAGAGAGAGAGAGAGATAACAGAGACACAGAGAGGAAACTGTCTGAAAGAATTGAGAGACAGAAACAGGGAAAAGAGAAAACAGAGAAAGGGAGAGATAGAGAGAGAGAGCGAGAGAGAACGAACGAACGAACGAACAACTTTATTTTCGAAGGGTAACAAATTGGGCACGCAGGCCCGTCTTACATTCGGCGCTTCCAATCACTCATCTTTCGTTCATCAGTGCATAGTGCATTCACATAGGAAAAAAACATTGTCGAATGAATGTTGTAAGCATAAACAATGAATGTTACCATGTTATGAGACAAATCCCGCACCCCCCCCCCCCCACCCATCCCTATCCATCCGCGTGTCCCCCACAAACACATCCACCACCCAACCACACACATACCCACAGGCACATACATGACCCCATCCATCCACCCATACCCCAACCCACACATCCCACACACACCACAACATACACCGTCTCCCCATACACACACACACATCTCCCCCCCCACCACACCCCCCCCCCCCAACACACATCCCCCACACACCCACACAGAAACCCTGGCACACATGCATGCAACCACCCATCCATACCCACTCGCACATCCCCCACCTTCACACATATCACACACACGCATCCCCCACTCACCCACACACAAACCCAGGCACACATGCAAGCAACCCCACATCCATACCCACCCACACATCCCCCACCTTCATACATCTCCCCACCCACACGCACACATCCTCCACCTAATCCATAACCTACCAACACTCACCCACCCACATATCCTCCACCACCCACCCACACACCCCAACCACTCAGCCAAACACACATCCCCCAACCACATATCTAACACCCACACACACATATCCCCGCCAACTCACATATCCTGCACTTACCCACACACAAAACCATCACCCACCCACACATCCCCCATTTACACACATATCACCCAAGAGAGAGAGAGAGAGAGAGAGAGAGAGAGAGAGAGAGAGAGAGAGAGAGAGAGAGAGAGAGAGAGAGAGAGAGAATTGAGTAATTATAGAGGAAAAAAAACAAAGTGACAGAGAAAACATAAAGATAATATAATTAACAGAGAGAGGGAGAGAGAGAAAGAGAGATAGAGAGAGAGAGAAAGAAAGAGAGACAGACAGACAGAAAGAGAGAGAGACGGTAGAGTGTACAGAGATAAGAGAGACATGTTAGAGAGAGAACACTGAACGAGAGAGACAGAGAGATAGATATAGAGGAAACAATGGATAAACATCCTCCCCACACAGAAAACACCACTGGAAACACGTTAACAACTAGTCTTTGGGGGCTATTAATACTTCACAGGCCACTACTAATTTCCGTCTGGTCCTCCGTTGCCTTGTCCCAAATGGATGTCCAACGATGCCTGTAATAGATGCCCGTTGTTCTATGTTTATTGAGCAGTTGATGTGACTGGACAAATTACTTTCCTGTCAGTTGCTGTTTCTTGCGCGTTGTTATCGCCGTGTTTTAGAATGTATGTGTCGTTGCCTATGCTTCTTTAAACAGTGTATTACGTGTACACTAACGTATATTGTGGGCTGTGTTTATGCACCGGTCGTCTAATTATATTCGTTACTTTCTTTCTTGATGAATGTCAACAGAGTGGACACGAGAAATATCACTACGATCGATCGTTCATCTGTTGATGTTTGGTCGACGATAAAAGGTGAAGATAAAGCTATTTGCATGACAGATACTGTCGCTGGAGTGTCATAATTTAAACCTTCACATATCGCAGGCCATGACTTAATTAAGAGCAGTGGTTAGTTCACTTCCTTACCAGAATACACCCAGACAATTCTGAAACTTGTTTGGTACCCATTTTCATTAGAGCCATAACGGTTGGGAACAACGCAAACTGCTTCTGCTGTGGATTGCCGTAGGATACGCTGTGTTTGTTCTTGAACAAACAGTCCAATCTGTCATCGTTTCCAACGCCTTATTGTAACGTTGAAGTAGGGGGGACGAGTTTAGGCGAAAGAAGAAATTATAAAAATGTTTGATCAAAACTGACTGTTAAATTTACTTTCGGGACACTAAACACTGATGACGCTAAAACACACACACACACACACACACACACCCACACCCACACACACACACACACACACACACACACACACACACACACACTTTCTAATTCGCACTACTGTAAAAAGTTATTCCTGTTATTTAATGGTTTACTCTCGTATATTTAGTTAATTACATGGTGCTCCTCCTTGCTCTCAGGTCTACAAATTGTGAGGACACTATCACATCACAAACCCATAGCAGCAAACTGCTTCAGGATACATTTTCAACAACTGTTTTTCATGATAAATTATTTGCAATGTTGCCATGCAGATTAATGTACCTATGTTGTGATGGTGTGTAATGCGTAAGTTCACAAACTTAAGAACTCTGTTTCACACGCTTTGAGGCGTATTGGGTATATTGGACTAACTTCCTATGTCTATGTGGCACACGAGAGATGATATGGTCAATGTCACACCAATCTTCTTCACACCCTGAGATATTTTCCGGTATCCATTTTAGGCTGGATCGACATGGGAGCCTAGATGTTGGGTACGCCATTGTGACGAAACTGAAGTAGGTCAATCCTCACTGGCTGACGCTAAGCTGACTGGCCATCCGTTAACCGCATTGACTCCACACAGCATTCATCGAGTTGATGCCACCGTGCACAAACCTTTGAAAAAGCCAGGTATTTAAAGATAGTCTGGGCACAGATTTTACTATTGAACAACACTGAACACAGTTCATCCAATGTTACCCGTCGGTCACCACGATTGATGTCATCATCCGTATTAATTTTGTGTAGAGCCAATGCGGTTAACGGACTGCCATTTCGCTTTTCGTCAGCCAGTATGGATTGACCTACTTCAGCTTCGTTACAACGACGTACCCAACGCCTGCCAGTGCTAATATCCACTGTTGAATCACCATAAACAATATTCAAACGTTCGTGAATGCGAACTGGGGTCTGGCCTTCAGCATTGAGGCATTATATGACATTATGTTGCTTTAACCGAACTTCTTTGGTGGCCATTTTTAAACTGTTACTGTTGCACACCCTGTGACCGAAACAGATTGGTAGTAATATACAATGCAGAAGAGGGTTTGGGGAATCCCACTAAATTAATAAATTGCAAACCTATAACGTATTTACATAGATGCAAAATAGGAGGTATTACTTATTGACCAAGAGCGGCTGGCCGAGTGGCTAGAATACCGGACTCTCATTCGGGAGACCCAGGTTCGATCCCTCGGTAAGGTGTTGGATTTTTTTCTGTCGGGGGCAAAAAGAAAATCCTAACCTGCACAGTTCGCGGCGACTGCACTAGCCAGGCGGCCTTAATTCCTCAGGCTCAAAGACCCCTCTGCCTACACCGCAAGGTACTATATTGGCAGTAAATGACAGTTTGACTTATTGACCGTCCCTGGTAGTTCCTCCAATCAGCTCACACCAAGTAGTCCCATCTTTTGCTATCTCCTGCAACTCCCTCCATGGTCTCCCCAACACTATTCATGTCTATCTCTGGTTTTTCTCTCCATGTGTTTTTCTAGTGTTCCCACTATCTCGTTTGCTATGTGGGTTCTAGTGAACGGACTTTGTAATCTGGTTCTCCTCTCCATGTGTTTTTCTAGGTTTCCCACTATCTCGTTTGCTATGTGGGTTCTAGTGAACGGACTTTGTAATCTGGTTCTCCTCTCCATGTGTTTTTCTAGGTTTCCCACTATCTCGTTTGCTATGTGGGTTCTAGTGAACGGACTTTGTAATTAAACTATTTTTTAATTGTCTTAATGTGTGTGGGTATATAGTGCTGGCTCATTATGTTTGCACACCATTAGGCACTCGATCGGTGATGCTGTCAATTTGGCGCAGCCCTTTGTTACTTCACAGAATATTCACTGGTACCCATTTTAAACCTGGGAAAGCAGATCAATGTTTTTATAAACATCTATCTCAAGGGAGATAAGAACAAATGACCACAGGGCAAGCAGGCTGGGTCGCTGGCCACCAGGCTATCGCTGCTTCCGTAGATATTGTGTAAACAAGTTATATTTAATAAAGCCTGTTTCATTTTCTCGGTTGTGAGTTATCGCCGTTGAACTCCCGCACCTCGTTAAACCTTCTCCAAACGCCCAACAAGCCAGGGTATGAAGGCTGTGTTTGTAATAGAATCAACGACTCTCTCGGGCATGCATTAAAATATCTATACTGCGACTTGCTGGCGTCTTAGGCAAGGCGCTGTAGGAATCGCTAGCTAGAAGGGCAGTTCTAAGCGCGAATGGATACATTTTGTGATCAAATGAAATGTTATTAATATTCTCTCTGCTATTTAAAAAAAAAAATGTTGCACTTCCTTCGGAGCATGTTGTTATTAATTCCAACACCAAGCTGATTTACAAGATAATTTTACGCTCAGTAGTATGCCGGTCTCTGTGGCTGAGGGCTTGCGAACGCGGTTTGTGAGCCCGTATACCCGGGTTCAAAACACAGCAGTGCTGGTTGTTTTCGAAAATAGGTATAAGAGCCGGTCGTTCAGAAAGCAATGGCAAACTACTGAACGTAAAATTTGCCCACGAATCACGAACAGCGAAAATGCTGGGGTTGACTGCTACCTTCCTGTGAAGGACATGCAACTTAATTTTTTTTTAAATATGCCTTCTGAACAAGAAGTGAACGTTTAAGTGGAACAAACTCACTACCCCGCCGTCAGCGCGCAGGGAGTTTAATAGCAAGCGCGTTAAATCGCGAGGCCTCGCTGACTGACTCCAACGGACCAATATTCTACATATAACTGACAATTTATGCTGTGTCAGCTCTTCTGTCAATCTTACATCACCCCGCTCCGTGGCGAAGGTGTTACGGGAGCAGTTCGTAATCCCGCATACCGCTTTCGAAACACAGCTTCAGGCGATTTGGCAGCAGATCGCCTTGCGTTTCTTTTTTTTATGAAATGATATGGGTGCCGGTCGTTCAGAAAGCAAGGGCAACCTACTGAATGTAAATCTGCCCAGGAATCACGAACAGCCAAAACAATGCTGGGGTTGACTGGTACGTCATGTAAAGGATATGCAATTAACTAACGTCACCCGTTGTATTTGGAAATACCCATTTTGAAAAATAAATAATCCAGTCCCAAAGTTTACCAAGCGCTGCTGTGTATGTGTGTGTGTGTGTGTGTGTGTGTGTGTGTGAGAGAGAGAGAGAGAGAGAGAGAGAGAGAGAGAGAGAGAGAGGGCCTGTGTATCTATATATGCCAGCCTGTTTGGGCTGTGTTTGGCACTACATGCACGACACATTAAAGTAGGATGGCAGGTCTGGTGCTAATCTGTGGTAGATACCTTTTGGCATCAATTAAACAAATCCTGAAAATTGTCTGCAGATATTTAAAACCCGGTAAATATCTTTTTAAGACACGAAGAAGCAAGAGCTTTCATTTAAAGTTTACATTAAATTCACCTCCTGAGCCACATTTGCAGCAAAATAAACATTGAAATACGCGACACTTAAACCACGCACAGACACCCATTTTTGATGTTGATTGCAGCTTAACGATGAGTAGCTTCACTGATTATTGCCGAAGGATAATATATCGCCAAATGTGACTTCCCATTTGGACAGAAGTGCGATATATCGCCATATTAGGGTCATCGTGTTATTTTTTTCTGTTTCGTGGTATCTTCGGTAATTTCAATGTTCAGTAAACGGAAATTTACATTATAATACTTGTTTCGTTTGGTTGTGTGCCATGTTTGGTCGTAACCTACTGGTTTGCTTGGCACTGAATCAGTTAAACAACGTATTGGCAATCTCTTCTGCAAGTGAGTATAGTCATTAGTTCGTTGACTCACGTAACTGTACCAAGAATCAAGCATGGAACCTGTGGAAGGTTTACATGAAACAGTTATCAATACATATAAACGTAGAAATATAGTTATTGGTTACATAATTTATTACATAGTTGTTTACATAACTGGTTAAATATATGCTTGCGCAGTCTTTGAATTACTCGTAGTTGGATCACATATGGTTATATAACTGGTTACAAATTTGGTTAAATAATTTGTTACATAAAGGTTTTTTAATCGATTAAATAATTGGTCATATAGTTAGTTACTTAAAAGGTCACATTGGTTATAAAACTGGGTAAATAACTGGTTACATAACAATAAGTTACATAATTAGTTATACTAATTGTGTTACATATTTGGTTATAATCTTGCTTCCATAAGTGGTTACACAATTGGTTATATAATTGTTTACACAACTGCTTACATATATGTTTATATAGTGTTTCTACAATTGGTTACATAGTTGTTTAAATAGTTGGTTACACAACTGGTTATATTATTGTTTACACAAATGGTTATATATTTGTTTATATAGTGTTTCCACAACTGGTTTAATAATGTATTACATAGTTGGTTACATAATTGTGTATACATTCGGTTGCATATTTGTTTAAATACTCTTATTTGGTTAGCCAGATGTTTACATAAGTGGTTACAAGCTTGGTTAAATAATTTGCTACATAAGTAGCCACGCAACTGGTTACATAATATATTAAATAATTGGTAACATAGTTGGCTTCATAACCGGTCAAATAACTGGTTATATAATTGGGTAAATAACTGGTTATATAACAATATGTTACATAATTAAACAATTAGTTGCATAGTTGGTTACAACATTGCTTGCATAATTGGTTACACAACTGGTTATATTATTCTTTCCACAACTGGTTAGATATTTGTTTATAAATTGTTTAAGCAATTGGTTATACAATTTATTACATAGTTTGTTACATAATTATTTACATATTTGGTTGCACAATTAGTTCATAATTGTTTGCACAACTGGTTTCACATTTTTACATAATTCCTTACATAGTTATATAGTTACAGCATCAGAAACTTTGGGAAATCATTAGGTAAATGGGATTTCCATTACTTATAGTACAACTCATAAAAATGCTCTATCTAGACTTCTAGACCAACAAGCAGCGGTTAGAATAGATGGCAAGACTGGTTTAACATCAAGCAAGGAGTCCGTTGGGGCTGTGTGCTGTCCCCCTATTTGTTTAATCTTTACGTCAAAAATATAATGAGAAATGTCAGAGATGATATAGCCAATGAGTAATATGATGACCTAAATGTCAGTGGTCATGAAATACCAGAGATTCGATATGCTGATGATACAGTATTACTATCGACATCACTGAATTGTATAGTAAAACCAATAACCATAACCCAAAAGAATAGTAAACATCACGACTTATATCTTAACAAAGCAAAAAAAAAAAAAAAAGATAATGCACACAGATAAAACTAATATGGAGAAAGAAATATGTGTTAATGAGGAAAAATTTGAGGCGGTGGGAAATTTCGAATATCCTGGGTCATTAATTATCAACAATGGAACACAATGAAAGAAATTAAAAGACGAATATATATTTCTCTTCAAAAATAAAACAACTGAATAAATTGTCGAGTGGGACAGATAGAACTACAAAAATTGGATTTTTATGAGTCCCCATTGCAATATACATTTGTGAGACCTGGGCACTTAATAACAAGCTGAACAGCGTATAAATAAATGCCATTGAAAATAAATGTTATAGACGGGTTCTAAGAATATCTTGGATACAGAAAAGAACAAATGCATCCACATGACAATAGATAAATATTGAAGAAAGTTGGCTACTAAAGATGATAAAACATAGATAATTGAAATAGTTTGGCCACTTGAGTCGTAATGACTATGTGGAGAGAACAATAATGAAGGGGTATATACCCAGGAAGAGAGGAAGGGGAAGGCGAAAGAGAAGATAGGTGCAGAATGTGGCAGATGATCTTCAGACGGGTGTATCGAACACGGGACATCTTGCTTATGACCGAGATGTTTTCCAGAAGGTTGTTAAGGGAGCTAGTTTCTGCAAAGGACATGCTACTGAGTGAATGAATTAATTGGTTATACAAATGGTTGTATATTTGATTACATATTAGGTGAGCATTTGTAAATATGTTATCAATAGCTATGTCCTAAAAGTAATTTAAAAATCTAATGTTCAGAATGTGTTAACTGTCAGAAATCCATCTCGACCTTTTAACACTACTTAAATATAAAATAACTACAAGTACCATTCAATTATTAACGGTCATTAAATACAACATAAATCACAAGACAAGTTTTAGTAATGTAGAAATAAATGACGAAACATATTTGTTTAATGTTAAAGAATAATGATGTTATACATCTGTTTTGTTAGGTTCAATGTAATAACCTAAATCTAAAAACAACTTTATTGACGTGAAAACAACAATCAAAATTGTTTTAACCGTTCTCATTAAGAGAGGAATGGGCGGTAGCGAATTCGCTAGCTAGCTAACTTGCCTGCTGACTCGGTGGTCTTGTGTTCAAATGTTCACCAAAGGATATTTTAAAATTGGCCTGGGTTCCTTGGCTGATCAATCCTAAAGTGGGTAATCGGAAATATTCTGGTAAGTGAAGGCGGCTGATGTGATACTAACCATATCGAGGGCCGATGTGTCTGTTATACACTGACCTCATCATATTCCGAATATACATTAAGATTTGGAGGGAGGGGGGCAATAGTTCTTTTCTTTCTGTTGATATACACACATATATTTAGAACGAACGAACGAACATTTCTTTCTTAGGTTGAAAACTAATTATGGTAATTGTAGTAAGGCTTCCAATGTAAATAATTGCAAAGATAATGTGAATCACGTTGAGATATGATTTTCTGAAGTAGTTTGGCTTTTTTTTTTTTTTTTTTGAAAGCTAAATGTTTAAGTTGTGATAATAGCTTCAACGTTTACAAATCTTTGAACCGTCACTTTCATTATTATTAAGAATTAAATTTATAGCCCGTTCCTGAATGGAGTATTGTCGCTTAAGGATTAAACTGAGGTACGTAGGTAGACAAGCAAGCAGGCAGGTAGGCATGTAGGTACGTAATTAGTTATGTAAGTAACTGTATAAGATAGCGTGTATAGAGTTTGCTAGGTATGTAAGTAGGAAAATAAACGGGTGTTCGGTTAGGAAGGTAAGTAAATAAGATTTAAGAAGGCTATGACAAAGGTAGCCTTTTGCAAGATGACAAAAATATATGGACCAACAAACAATGTCAATTGCAACGAGAAACAAAGATTTGAAGTGCTACATAGAACCTGTACTTTTGCATGAATGTGACACGTAGGCAATGATCAGACACGCTGAAACACATCTAATGGCAGTAGAATTGTGGTTTCTGCGGGAAATACGAAGGAAAACATCGACAGAAAGAAAAACCAATAAGCAAGTCCTACAAGAGGCAAATGAAAACCGTAAACTGATTAGAGAAATTAGACGTGGACAGTGAACATTTTTTGGACAGGTTATAAGACGAAATAAACTGAAGAACTTGCAGGATTGAGGGAAAAAGAACAAGGGAAAGGCAGAGAAGTAAATATCTGGATGGCATGGTCCCGTGACATGGTCGAGACAAGAACACGGAGATGATCCACGAATCTGGTGATCGCGTGAAATGGCGAAACATGACCGCCCACGCTTATCGACATGACACATGGTGAATGAATGAATACTTAGACCTTGCTGTAGGAATCTTTCTTTCTGCACACATCTCGCAGAGCTAATTTTAGTGTTTCTTACTTGTAAATTAGCTAACAACCCTGCTGAGCATTTATTAGTTTATAATTGAAGTAATTAGTGTTTGTTTCATGCCTCTTACTTGTCTCTTAAATTTGCTCTTACTTTCCCACTTGTTTCTTTATTTCAATTTAGAGACTTGTTCGGGCGTCCTTTACAGAAAATTAACAGAGACTCGGGCATTCGGTGTAAACCTATCCACGTGTTAGAAAAATAATTAGGTGCAAAATTGACAATTATATCTTGGCGTACATTTGAATACATGTTACTGAATCATCACAGCAAATACAGGAGTAATATCCGGTATATTGCTTCAAAAATGTGAGCCATTTTTATCTTATTTAGAGTTCAGGAATAATTGAAGCTAAGAGACCGAGGAAATTACAGATTTAAGTATTTACACAGAAACAAACATACACACAGACACGTAAATAATAAGGCTTAAATTGTGTTTAAAGGCGAAAGAAACGACTTGATTACATTGAATGTGATCCTATATGGACGTACTCATTCCACAGGACGGCTCATTATTTCCATCGACGACCCTCAGGAGTCTCCGAGAAAACTGCACTCGGCGTCTGGAATTGAACCCACAACCTTCGGAGCGTGAAGGAGGTGGTTTAAGGACTTCACATCGGAGACCCCCCGTGTCCCCCTAACCGCCCAATAAGAAGACACCAATATAGGCGTGTCGCGATATATATAAAATATAGAAGCAATCACATCCAGTGAAAGCTGTGACACTTCTATATTTCTGACATGGCGCTGACTCATAGAATCCTCATTAATGACACCGAGACGTCAATAATACTCACGCGCGAGCAACTCAATGACGCTGACAGTTCTTTTTATTCTTCTTCTTCGTACCCTTTTCGAGGGAAATATGTCAAACCCAGTTATGCACCTCAAAAATGAGTGCTTCCGACTACGGCGTGTATTTGTGTAAGGCTTCATTCCTCTAGACAGATTATATCTATGGTAACTATGGAACAATGGTATCTACCCTTGGATAGGTTTTCTGTCCTAATAATTCTGTACTTTCATGCGACAGTAATATAATGACAGTAACATTTTGACACTAGCCCATGTCTTCAATATCTACACCAATATAAAGTGTACATTGCACTCGATGGCACACAGTTTAAATTGATAGCTAACCATCTGTTGGGATGTTTCTCATGCTGTTGGATACATATGGTGTCATAAGTGTATAGGCTAGTTACAAAAGTACTACCTCCCCCTCCCCCCCCCCCCCATTCCTCGACCCAGGTGTAACAACTTAGATATTCCTATGCCACTTGTCACTTTAACTGGGCACCACTTGTTCACTGTGCACCCAGGCCACAAGCATGACGGGTCTATCATGTCATATACCCACAGCAGACTCCTGTTACTGGACTTTTTGACTTTCATATTCAAGACTTCATCGTTCTCTATATGGCAGGTTGTGGGATGTAACAAGACCGCTAGAGTATCTAGGAACAAATATAGTACCAAAGATGATGCGTGTTGAACTCATGAGCTAGCGGTAAATCCATAATTTGTAGTAACATGATGGTTTTATCTCCCAGTCATGGGATACGTGAGCGCCAATATTAGATTACACCCGAGTGAATGGCTGCCATGATAACAGTTTTGAACTTTGAATGTCTGTTTGCGCAATGCCAATTAAGAATCCTTCTTTAACATCTCCTGCCTCTAACTTGATACAACATCTCTGCAACGTTATCCAAAAGACTGTATAGCACCTTGTATGATATGATATAATGAAGTGAACAAAAACAATTAAACGTACCTTAAGAAGAGAACCGCAGTAGCGTAGTGCCTGAATGCTAGCCTGCCATCACAGTGCTCATTGGTTCGAATCCACATCGAGGCGGTTTTAAGAAATTGAACTGCCCTCTCAGGTCGACTCAGCCAAAAATGGATACCAATAAATGCCTCGGGAAGTGAAGCGGCCGGTGTGATACTGACCACACCAGCCCTTAGTGCCCACTCGTCTCTACAAATAAAGTGAAAAACAAAAGTGAAATTCTTGTGGAATGCTTTTACATCTGTCCGCTGTTGTTTGTACAGTGAACTGCATGTTCAGAACAATGGCGGCCGGCTGTCGCTGAATTGACTGGTTTGCTTTTCGATCCACGAGTGCATTTTTCAAGAGACTCCTGGAAGTCGTCGCTGGAACTATGGAGTTCGTGCTTTGTGCGGCGCTTTCGGAGGGTCGCCCTGCGGAAAGAGACCGAGCCATGGGGGATACAACCCAGGTCAATGAAGTCTTTCTGGTGACTGCCGATCCCATCGACGATCTGTATTTTTCGTTTTGTGTGATATTCACTGGCACAGGAACGGAGCATAATGGGGACGACCCGATGCCGTGAAGTTGGTACCGCAACTAACTAACTAACTAACTAACTAACTAACTAGCTAACTAACTAACTAACTAACCTAAATAACTAACTAACCTAACTAACTAAGTAGCTAGCTAACTAGCTAGCTAACTAACCTAACTAACTAACCTAACTAACTAACTAACCTAACTAACTAACTAACTAACTACCTAACTAACTAACTAACTAACTAACTAACTAACTACCTAACTAACTACCTAACTAACTAACTAACTAACTAACTAACTAACTACCTAACTAACTAACTAACTAACTAACTAACTACCTAACTAACTACCTAACTAACTAACTAACTAACCTAACTAACTAACTAACTAACTAACTAACTAACTGGTCTATACAAATACAAGTAAAGCACCATTGCTCAATGCGCATAAGGTTCCTGAAAGGGTAATTTGCTTTCTCTTTTAACTGCTAGAAGGAAGTTTCAAGATGTTTAAATCTCAATAGGACAAACCATACAAGCTGCAGACATTGGAAAGAGAAAAGAGTAAGTGGAAAACAGGAATCATAGAAATTAGATTAATACAACACCGAATGAGAGTGCGTCCGGCTAGAGAAGCTCCGGATTGCCAATATTTCTGCACCCAGTTACAGGACGTCCGGTCTGTTTTTTGTCAGGATCCAATTCCCTGTCATTGGATGGGCATATGCTGTATTATTCGTTGCTGGATATTGCAAGTTGGTGTGACCTGTAAGTGTTGGTGTCACTGACTGAGCAAAGCTGCATCAAATCATTGTCCATGTTCTAAGGATTTTTCATGTACTGTATTGTTTCTTATGAACTCGAATATTATTGGTTTTAATTTCATTGTGTCTGTTCAAACTGTATCGTTTTATTTTTATTATTATCGCAGCCCATTCATTTTTCTGTCTATGTAATATTCTTGATTAATTTAGTCGAATTCTGCATGAAATCTTACGGTTAGTTCATATGTTTACTTCTGCTATTGTTCCAGCCTTTTCACTGGCGTTGAAAATGCGTACTTTTCTAAAGACGCTGAAATCTTTGGTTTGAACCACAATTATGTTGTTTCTGTCTGCATTATAAAATGTTAGTGCTACTGGACGTAGCAGTCAACTACAGCATTTTATTGGCTGTTTGAGATTCCTGGGCAAGTTTACGTTCAATAGTTTTTCATTGCTTTTAGAACTACTGTTACCCATACCATTGTATGGAAACCAAAGTAAGATTGTCTGCTTCCAAATCTTCAGCATCTGTGTTTGGCCACGGTTTGCGGGATTGCCAGTTGCATTCGTAATTCCCTCGCCACAAAGTCAGCACCATACACCACACTCTCAAATCTTTCCGTTGATATCAAATGTTGTTCTTTCCATAACTTGCTCAAACGTCATAATTCTGTCTCGTAGTCTCTCCTTTTATATTTTGCCTCTCTAGTTTCTTCCTGCCTTCTGGATTTCATTAGAAAGATATTCTAGTTATATTAACTAGATTTCTCAAACTTTGTCATGTTGAGAGGCACTGGAATATGCACTACCTCCAGCCTGACCCTAATTTCATGACTCGTTGTCAAACACTCGAATCCGTTCAGAAGCACAGGCCATACACGATGTTTCGGTAAACCCATGTGTTTGTCACGATACGTCTGTTTTGCCATAGTGTTACATGTTCTACAAGAAGAGGTTTGACTTATCCATACAGCAGTACTGAATTTACGTTATTTTTAACACATTTTAGGTTTTGTCACAAGAGGCTTTGCCTGATCCATACAGCATTACCGATTTCACTTTATAGTTAAAATAATTTAGCTTTGCCTTGGTTTTCTCTCTATTCGCCACAGACTATCATTTGCAAATTGCTGCTAATAAGTACCATCTATCAAACAACACACTCCCTACTTTGTTAGATATGAAAACTATTCTTTCTGTAGATTACTACTCTTCTACCCATCCTTGTTTCTGTTTCTTAGTACCTTTCTTCTTTCTGTGTATGCCTGTTGTCCACCATGTATATACTTCCACGAGCAAACTGCAACGCAAGATAACGCGCGATAACGTGCGAACGTGTTGGCTTTAGAAAACCAGTGGCTCGAACTCTCGAGGTGGTCACAGGCGATATGTTGAAGACTAGCTCTGAATGACTGAAGTTTAAAGATACACTAACAGATAAAACAAACTATTAGAAGGATGTAAGTTTCGATTTAAGTGTGATTCCCACAAAGAGGGGACAAATGGGGTTTACAATGTGCTTACAATCAATGTTTCACTGACAGATTATTTTCTATCTATACTTTACACATTTGCTGAGAAAGACAGCACATCTTCGTGTCTGCTCGGTGTGTTATCATATCGATCCTTCGTAAACCTTTAAAAAATCGTATGTGACCATATCGTGCCATTCGAAGTTCTCTGTCGTGTGTTACCATATCCTGTTATTCGAAGTTCTCTGTCGTGTGTTACCATATCCTGTTATTCGAAATTCTCTGCGCTATCGTATCCCCGTATACATCTGTATTTTACCCGTTCGTATCCATTACGTTTTTCTAAACCCCATAATTAGGCAAATCATCTGTTTTGATAATATAGTGATGTCGGTAAATTGTAATTATAAGAGTTGATAATCCGGTTACCCAACATTACATGACAAACAAACCCTGGCAGATGAACACCATATTGAAACAACCGGCTGACCTGCTCAAACGTGGTGATTAATGAACCGAGCGTACAAGAGGGGTAACCCATGTCCAGGCTTAGGGAAGTGGCCCTGCTCGCTCACAGCTCACGCAAGGCGATGGGGCCCAGCGTTATTCCTGGCCGGGTGGGTCTCGATGATATAATGCGTGTGAGCAGGTATGTGCTGACAATACTGATGACTCATTCATTCAGACATGCATTTATCGATCCGCTTTCCTCATTCTTCCCCTCGCAGTCTTTCTGTGTTTTTTTCTTTGTCTGTGGCTCCACTTGTCTCCCTTTTCTTATGTATTTCATCACATTATCCCTTTTCTGTGTAACGGTTTCTCTCTCCTGTGTTTGTACCCGTAATGTCTCAATATCTGTCCTTGAATTGCACTCGATCACAATCTATTACTCGTTGCCTGTTATATTTGTGGTGCTTCTATCATAGAACCGTATATTTCCGCTTTCGACTATTATTTCTTGCCACTTCTTTATTAGAAATTGTTTGTTTCAATCCACATGACTTCCTATTTTTCTATCCTTTATTTTATTTATGTCAATTCAGTCTCCGCTTATTCTCCGTTCTTTTTCTTTTCTTTTCTGTATTTGTGCGGAACGAATTTCCCCGAAGTGTTTCATTCATGCAGTCTACAGCGTTTGTCTGATTTCATTTTGGTTACGATGCTTTTTGAATCTTGATATGATGGCCGGTATCCGGTGAACTACTGACCACACCACTGTCCGTCTACAGATTGGTCTGTACCAGTATGGATCTTGCACCATATGCTCAATGTGTCTAAGAGTCCTTTTGTTTATTTACTAACAATGTAACCCGCCTTGCGTGTCTTGGATACCACTGAGGCGGTTTCTGCTTTGGGCTGGTTTCCCCATACGGTAGACAACTTCAGCCACTAAGTTCAGACAACCAGGACCAAGTGTACTGATAAAAGAAATAGAATACATGATTCAACCAAGAGAAAATGAATTTGTTCTACAGAGGTACTACAATGGGCGGAGAAAGCCACACGGAGTGTAAATCACCAATTAACTTCCTTTCATCACAAACAACTCCAGAATTGGCACATGGAATCTTAAGATTTTGTATACTTAAGAAAGACAGAAAAAGTGGTAGAAGTGATTGCGCATTATAAGTGAGACAGGGATAAACACTATGGGAAGGATATGGGCGGAGCGGCAAGAGACAGCACAAGATAAGACGGCTTGGAGTGAAGAGGTTGAGCTCCAACTGCGAGAGGAAAAGGGTCAAGAAGAGCAAAAGATGAAGAGAAAAAAAGGCCCGTTGTTATCGCCACAACTATCTAGAAACAGTCATACCTTCTGATGAGTGATGCCTTACAGAGATTAGAACGAACAAGAATCGCTGTGGCAAAGGCAGTCATTTGAAGATAAAATATATACTGATCAATTAAATGATGTCAATTGCAACGAGAAAAAGAGTGTCGCAGTGCTACATATAACCCTTACTGTTATATGGATGTGACACGTCGATAATAAGCAGACGGACTGAGAAACGTTTGCTGGTAGTGGACTTGTGTTTTTTTTTAAATTTTAATAACAACGCAAAGAAAACCATGGGCAGACAGAAAAACCAATGAATTAGTTCTAAAAAAAAACAAACATAAACTGATTAGAGAAATTAGACATAGACAGTCAGGATATGAGCCGATAACGATATGTCCAGGATTGCCGCAGGGCTCACCATTGTCACCAGTACTATTCAACGTGTATACGGTGCCGATCACTGAACAACAGTTGGACGGGAGGGGTAGGACTCTATCATTCGTTGACGACATCCTCGTGTATCGACAGGGTCGAGATAGACAGGCGGTTGCCAACTATATGCAGGGCGAACTAGATCGAATTTCCTCAAGGTGTGCTGATGCCGACGCCCTTGTCAACCCTGCAAAGGCAACGGTTACATGGTTCTCACTAAACAACCATATTGTGAAAACAGACCTGCCGGCAGTAAGAACGAATGGGAGCATTCTGAGTAGAACCCAGTCAATGACATATCTTGGCGTGAGGCTTGATCGTAGCCTGTCCTTCAGAGATCATGTCGATTATGTCATAACGAAGGCTCGAAAAGGTTTGGCAGCAATGAGAGTCATGGCGACTGCCAATATCGAGCAAAGACTGCTATTACTTCTGTTCCAAGGACTTGTGCTTTCACGCATCGAGTATGCCCTGGCCATCCTCACTGTCAGCCCTACACAGATTGGAAGACTTGAAAAGGTACAAAACGAAGCCATGCGCATCATTTTGGGCTGCACGAGAGACACCAGCTGTGTAGCAATGAGATACCTCCTTGACTTCCCGACAATGGAACACAGGATCAAGATCTGGAGAGCTCGTGCATACTTATAAATAAGTGCAGATGAGCAGCACCCTCTGCATGACGCTGTATTCAGAGAAAAGGGTGACAGGCTAAAGAGGGGCAAATCATGGATGGGTCGGGCGGAAGATGTCGTCGGACAGGTCTGCAGTCTTACCAGTATCAACCCCGGCAAGGAATGGGTGCCAGTGCCTCCAGCTTTTAAGTGTACCTTCTCCTGCATTATCACACTCGACGGACGGTGCAGAGAGCAGAACCCTGCCGCTGTCAATGCAGAGGTTAACATGCTCATCTATGATCACTCAGATAGCCCCGAAGTGCTCATCTATACAGATGGATCTGTTGTAAAGCAGCAGAGAAGTGCGTGGGCATTTACAGCCCGTTCAGCGGGCCGAACCGTTCAAGAATCCAGTGGTGCCCACTCTATGACCACGAGCAGCATGACGATGGAGGTGATGGCAGTTACACAGGCTTTCATATGGCTGGAATCACAGCATTATACCAACGTGTGTGTACTAAGTGATTCAATGAGCATGATTCAGAAGGTCGAAGCTGGATCTGTACGTAGACAGTGGACTGAGTCGCTGCGGAAGTCTGTTGTCCGCAAAGTCACCTTCATCTTCGTCCCGGGACATGCCGAAGTCGAGGGAAATGAACGAGCTGATAAATTGGCTGGCTCTGCACCCCCTGTAGATGGCCAGCCCATGGATCGTGCCGATGTTATTAACGCCCTTAAAGATATGGCGAGAACAGAGGATTTTGACGCCAGTGATTCCACATCGCTTTCCAGGATGAAAGACCTGGGAGTAAGAATCGGCACAGCCAGACGCGAGAGGTACATCGGGAAAACAAAGCGCCTCGTCAACCAACACAGAAATGGCACTATTAGCCACCGGACGCTGATGCATATGCTGGAGGGAGGATCTGAGGACCTATGGACATGTCCGGAGTGCAACGAAGATACCCCAACTGATAACTAACTAAATAACTAACTAACTAGTCAGGATATTTTGTGCACGTCACGAGAGGGCATGAATTAGAAAATTTAGTGACAACTGGCAAAATTGAGGAAAACAGAACGAACGAACGAACGAACTAACGAACGAACAGACTTTATTTTCAAAGGGTAACAAATTGGGCACGCAGGCCCATCTTACATTCGGCCCTTCCAATCACTCATCTTTCTTTCATCAACAGTGCATAGGAAAAAAACATTGTCACATGAATTTTGTAAACATAAACAATGCATATTACTATGTTATGACACACATCAACCACCCACCCACACATCTCCCATTCACTCCATCTCCACCACCCAACCACACACATACCCACACACACATACATGCCCCTACCCATCCACCACATCCCTACACCTACACATCTCCCCACCCACACACACATCTCACCCACCACACACCCCATCCACCCACACCCCAAGCACACATACATTCCCCAACCCACACATCCCCCACCCACACACATCCACCCACCTACACACATATCCTCTACCCGTCCCATTACCCACCAACAATCACTCACCCACATATCCTCCTCCACCCACACGCCTCCAGTCACCCAGCCAAACACACATTCCTCAGCCACACATTCCCCACACACACACACATCTCCCCGTCAACTCACATATTCCGCACCTACCCACACACAAATCCCGCACCCAGCCACATAATCTCCCATCTCCCCAAGCCCACTCACAGATCCCGAGCCCACCCCTACAAACATCCCCCACCATCACCTAACCTACACACACTCACCCACCCACATATCCTCTACCCACCCACACATCCTCTACCCACCCATCCCCCAACCAAATATCCCTTAACCACACACCCCTACCCATATACACAAACATCCCAACCCACGCACAATCTCCCCGCCCATTCACACATCCCTCACAAACATCCCCACCCACCAACACATCCCCCATTCACAAACACACACCTCCCATCCACGCATACACAACCCACACATACATCCCCAACGCATACACTCATCCCCTCACACGTCCCTAGACACACGTACTTATCCCTCAACCACTAACACTCACACATCCCTCACTCACTCATCAAAACATACATCTCCTATCTACCCACCCACACTCACACACCCCAACCACCCATCTAAACACACATCTCCCACCCTCACACACATCCTTCACCCACCCGCACACCCAATCACACCCCACCCACCCACACATACATCCTTTATCCACACCCAGCTCACCACCCACGCAACACCATACCCACACACATCCCAAAGACACATTCCTCACCCACACACACATCTCCCCACACATCTCCTACCCATCCACACATCCCCCAACTACAATCACCCTCACTACCCACACATACATCCTCCATCCAGCCACACACACCCCCACCCAGCCAGACATATCCCCTACCCACACACACATCCCCAAATCCATCACCTAAACCTTTCACGCACCCCTCCCCCAACCCACACACATCCCCCACACAGATTCACCCACACATCTCTCACCCATTCACACTCCCCACCCATCCACCCAAACATCCCACACCCATACACATCCCTCACCCACACACACATCCCCAAACCCACAACCACCCCACCTGCACACATCTCCCACCCACCAAATATCCCCACACCCACATATATCCCCCACCCATCCCATAACCCACTATCAATCATCCATCAACATATCCTCCTCCACCCACTCACCCACAACCACCTAACAAAACACGCATCCCCACCCATACACACATCTCCCCGCCAACCCATACATCTCGCACGTACACACACACAAATCCCCCACCCACCCACACAATCCCACCCCGCCAACCCACACATCCTGAGCCCACCCACACACACATCCCCCCATCCCCCAACCTACTATTATGATCAAACTCCCACACCTTACACCAGTGTTTCCCAACGTGGGGCCCACGCCCCACAGGGGGGCAATTTGACTGTTAAGGGGGGCAATTCGAAAATGGAAGAAATCGGCTTAATATAACAAACCGGGGAGACTTGAGACTGAAGTTAACTAAATTTGAACCTGCCATAAGATCTCTTTGCAGCAAGCATCAAGCGCAAGGATCTCACTAAATTTAAATAATAAATAATTACTAATAATTAAAATAATATAGAAAAATCTTTCATTAAAATTATTTTGTACTTGAATTTCAGTTCTCCATTGTATGTTTTGAAAATTTACTTACTGTGTTTGCTCAATAATTACC
>OY992877.1:179695282-179767782 GCA_963921405.1 Cepaea hortensis
ATTGGCACACTCACATACACAGATTCACACTCATACACAGACAGACGCACACACATATGAACGCACAAGCACGCTCACAGACATAGCTATTACACATGGCTCTCGGTTGTACTTGCACATTACATACATCAATACGCTTCTATTCGGACGGTACTTAATGTCCTAATGTCTCCTGCCTGTTAGACAGTTGTACCAATAAAAATGTAACCTTTCCGTTGTCTGGACTGGGCGAGAAAGTGTGCAGTTCGATGTGCGTCTCTTCTCTCAACCTGGATCGGAAATGTTCTGTCTGTGTGTCTGCATGTAGTCTATGGTTACCTATTTGTCCGTTTATCTGCCTTTCTGTCGTGTAACTACATTTCTACTTATGTCTGTCTATGTTTATCTGTCTGTCTGTCTCTCTGAATACCGTGGAAGGGAGACCAACCAATGAGCAAGTCCTATAAGAGACAAGCGAAGACCGTAAACTGATTAGAGAAATTAGACGTAGACAATCTTGATATTTTTTGCGCACCTCATGAGAAGAAATAAACTAGAAAACTTAGTGACAACTGGCAAGATTGTGGAAAACAGAACAAGGAGGGGGGGGGGGGAGAGAGATAAATATCCGGAATGTTTAGCCAAATGCCATAATCGAGACAGGAACACTGAGCTGATTCAACATTCTGATGATCGTGTGTGATGGCAACCGCCCAGGCTTTCAGCATGGCACATGATAATGACAATAGTTACCTTGAAGCATACATGGAGCCTGTACTCAATAGTTCTCTCATCCACGCTTGCCAGGCACAAACGTCATTCCTCTAACCTGTTTGTATTTCAGCAGCCAAATAAACAATTACCGGGTTTATATTGGTGGAACCTATTTACATGTCAATCAATTGGCGGACTTTCTTCACTGGGGCTTTGAACTAATGTGACAACCGAATTTTTTCTTATAGTCTCTCTCTCTCTCTCTCTCTCTCTCTCTCTCTCTCTCTCTCTCTCTCTCTCTCTCTCTCTCTCTCGCCCTCTCTTTCCCTCTTTATCTCTGCCGTATTATCTCTCTCTCACACAGATTCTCAGTCACGCACTCTCTCTCACACACGCTTTCTCACTCTCTGCCCCCGTTTATGTGTCGCATGTATGTTGATGTTTCCGTATGTGCTATCGAATGTATGTATATATGTATGTATGCCTATCTTCGTACCTGTCGGCTTGACTGTATGTCTGTCTGTTTGTCTATTGGTATATAACTGTAGACATTCACACATTCAGACACAGATAGGCACGCGTTTACAAAGATGCACAAACATGACTGACAGACTCGCAGACGCATATATTGACAACACCAAGAATTTACGACGTGAGAACTAAAATACACGAAAACTCCCCGACTCATTGATCAAACACATGCACACTGGCAAATACTTAAGCACAATCAGAAATACGGATTCCCACCCACCCACCCACCCACCCACCCACACACACACACACACACACACACACACTCGCAGACACACAAACACACTCACAGACGCACAAGCACGCTCACAGATATAGATAAGACACAGTTCTCGGTGGTACTTGTACATTACATACATCAATACCCTTCTAATAGGTCCGGCACTTAGTGTCTCCTGCTTGCTGAGACAATTGTACCAACAAACGTATAACCTTTCCTTTGTCTGGACTCAGCGAGAGTGTGTGCAGTTCGATGTGCGTCTCTTCTCCTAATCTCAGTCGGACATTTTCTGTCTGTGTGCCTGCCAGTCTGTCTATGTTTACCTATGTGTCTGTTTACCTGTCATTCTGTCCGTGCGTCTATATTACCTGCTTGTGTCTGTCTATGTTTATATGTCTGTCTGTCTATCTATGTTTAGATAGCCTGTGTTTAACTCTTTTCTGTCCGTTTATTTACATTTAAGCTTGCATCTGTATGTTTATGTGTCTGCTTATCTGTGTCTCTGTGGTTATATATATGTGTCTTTGTCAATATGTATGTGTTTATCTGTCTGTCTGTTTGTTTTTCCTGTGTATTTTTAAGTATGTTTTTTATCTGTCTGTCTGTCTGTCTGTCTGTCTGTCTGCGCCTATCTGTCTGTTTATCTGTTATTGTCTGATGTTGTTCGTCTAACTGCTTGTCGGGGACTCTCAAAACTATCAAGATGACAAAACACTAAAGTCATAGAACTGAACACCATTGCAAGTGTATTTACGAAGGTTTTCGTTAACTTCTTTCAATAAATGACACTTTTCCACACTTCAGCATATATGGTGATAGCTCTGTATTTTCATAGGCCAACTGGAACTCGATGGGTAATAAACTTTCAAAATATAGTATCCTTTATTTATTATTTGTCTTCCTGTTCGAATACATCCTTTTAACAATTTGTGTCAAAATTGTATCTTTTGGGTTTAATTATTATTACTGCTATTAATGTAGTTAAATTACCTCTACTAATGCGTATATAGGTTGCCGGCTTCGTGGCTTAGAGGTTATGAATTTTCTCAGTAATCTCGTATACTCTCGTAAGTAACGTGATGACGGTGAGAATCAGCAGTGGTTCGAATCGCATCGGTAACTTACGGAGTATGTGAGCCGGCCGCTCAGAAAGCAATGGCAAACTACTGAGCATAATCTTGCCAAGAAATCAACATATAGCTGAAAGATGCTGGTGTTGACAGCGATGTCCTGTAAAGGATATGCAAAAAAAAAAATGAGTATATATCTCTTTGCATTTGACTACGTCAAAAAGTTTTCTAAAGGCTGGGGTAATCCCATGGTGTATATTACCATAGCGGTGTGAAATATTAGACCGTCACATAAACTAGTTCACTGCATGATGAGGTGGGTGACAGGTTCCCTTCCTCGCTACATTATCCTTCCCAGAAAACTGTACAGAAAACGATGAAACTTTGTCCGATGAAATTTTGCACGAGTTGGTCGACCCGTGAGACCGACCGATCTCCTGATAAATCCTGATAATACACTGCTATTTTTTTCTTTTTCTTTTTATGTTGCATTTTCCTTACAGGACGTTGCAGTCAACACCAGCCTTTTTCAGCTGCTGTTGATGTACAAGGCAAGATTACGCTCAGTAGTTTGCAATTGCATTCTGAGCGACCGGCTCACACACCCGTAAGTTACCGACGCGGCGAGAACCGCCACCTATTCTCGCGCACATCACATCACTCACGAGAGTATACGGGATTACGGAGAACAGCTATTACTGAGGACATATCTCGAAGCTTTGTCATGGTAAAGTAACACTCTAGCCACTATGCCACCTCGGTTCGTAGATATCATCAACTACTGCCTCATTATCAGGGTGTTGCCGTTGAAAATCAAATCACTCGTTTGTGAATGTCGTATCTCCATCTCTCCCAGACAGGCTGTAGCTATATCTTTTAATAAACCATCACATTGTTTCGGTAAATTACACGCTAGGTGCTTTTATTTAACCCTGCAGAAATACCTATTGCTATCAGACTGGTCCTAAAGTCATACTGTTGGGTTTTTCAATAACAAGATTAATAGAGGAGGAAACCGCACAGGTTTAAGAATGCAAGGTCGTATATACATTTATGTTGCTTAGTCAAAGGCAATTTGAATCAGTTAATTATTTAATGTTTAAAAACAAATAAATAAATATGACCCGTTAAAGGAACAAATGTGGAGATGTGAAGTTGTCACGAAAACCACTGTGGTTGGCGATAAGATGAAAAAAATTACAGAAAACAGTCTGTGTTCACAGCTGCAAGTTGTTTACTTCTAGTAGCGGTGAGATCAAGACAGTCGGGAGTCCTTGAGAATTCTCCTACATCAAAAGAAACGTTGGCATGATGTTTGCCCGATCGGGAGAATGAAGGGAAAACACCGGCTTGTTTTCGTTGTACCAAGGGGGAGATAAACTACTCTTGTGAGGTTAGTGACAAAGATAGTCTGCCCTTGGGGACACCTGTGTGACATCAAAGGACGTCACTAGGACATCTCCGGCTGGAAATGAGAAAACTAAACTGGTTTCCGTTAGTGTGCAGAATAAAGTCAACCTAGGTGGACGTAATTCGAATAGCCCTATCCTGGTGTAGAAAAGAGAATCTAACGTGTTAATATCCATTTTACATGGTTGTACATGTGTCTGTTATGACAAGGATAAGATTCGTTTAAGGGATAGTGTAGTTTTCATAAGGTAATTACTAGTAAACATTAGATGTGAATAATGTAGTACAGCCTAGGGATAAATAGAGTTTAGGTCATTAACATAGTGTAGTGTTGTGGTTAGTCGTTCAAGGAGTGTCGGCGACAGTAGGAAGTTGCCTTGTTAAAATTAACTAGTATGGGAAATCCATTTGCTCAGCTGGTAATGAATAGTGAAGGTGGATGATATTTAAAAAGATTGAAGTTGGTTGGGGATAGGGGAAATGTCCAATGGTGGGATCTTACAGTGGGGTGGCTACTGGGGTCCTGCACTTTCTATTTTGGTCTTCCCTTGTCTTACCCTAACTCAGACCTATGTGATGAGCTCATCTGTCCATGACAGAGTTTGGTTCACTGTTATTTATCTGAGCGAGGCCAGTGGCCTACACTCATCTAATAGGGATCAGTGACGGGGTGGCTCTCACCAGGTGTGTTCTCTATTTCACAGGTTCCCTCAGGTTAGGATGAAAACCACGGAATCATTGAAAATTCAGATCCGGGATATTTTTGGTGCAGGAGGATTAGTCAGCGACCTTTTCACTGGGCCTATGCTAGAAAAGGTTTGAAAGAACATTTCTCTGTGGAGCTGAATCATATAAGTGTCCTACAAGATAAATACTGAGAACTTTAGTGATAGTATTTCACACTACCTGTGGACAGCAACATAGTAATGGTTTTTAGCTTTCACACCATTCGTGAATAAACCAGTAGTGATGGATTTTCACTCCACTTATAACTAGAACAGTAGTGATTGACTTTCACACTACATGAAACCAAAACTTTAGAGAGTGTTTGTTCCACATAACAAGGAAATTAGAACATTAGGACTTATCTGGGAAATTAAGAGATTCATATGAGACTATGTACAATGACTGTTTTAAGAGTGAAAACTTTAGAACATTTCGTAGGAAGGAAGAATGTCATGTTCATGGGACAGTGTTCCACTTTTCACTGTGCAGGAATTGTGTGGTCTCAAGTTCTATAAACATTTTAGGAACAGTGTTTAGGAACAAGGTAGGATCAGTCCCAGACTGTATATTTGAGTGGTGACCAAGCATCGTGGTTATCAAAGCTCCTGGAGGTGGACAACGTCTGGCGGGAGAGACGCATCGTTTGGTGAGGTCAATTGTGCTGACTATTATGATGTCGTGTAATCCTTGCCATGATGAGTGGACTCTGATCCTGAGCTTTGTGGTCTGATTTCTACATTTACACTAGAGTATACAACACACATTCCACGCTTATACTTCTCACATACAACTCTTCTTTTTTTTGGAATAAATTAATGGTTATTAATTTTTAGGAGCTAGAGTTGTTGAGTATGTTGTTTTGGGGTAGAATGAGAGGGGGCACGATCCAGTAGTGATAGCGAGTGAGAGAGAAAGGTTGTGGGCGGAATCTAGTGGATTTCTCCAGAATATGATATGGGTGTTAATAAAATGTGGGTGTTGATTCCCCTCACTCCAGGGACGACACTATAGAAGTATACTCTCTCATGACACTATAGTAGAGAGAAAGTACTTATCACGACAGAAGTGTTAGGGTCATATTAATTTGCAGGCTGAATGCACGAATAAACAGGTGACATGTCCTTTCTCCCTCGCAGCGAACGTCTAAACTGTAATCCAATTTCGTTCGACTGCGCCTTTGCTATTTTAGTATAACACGGTTTAACCATTACATCAAAGCGCCAGCTAAAATGAATTAATACTGACTGAATACACGAAGCAACACCGAATAAATGCATTATTATATGTTAATACTCGAGTTAACAATGCACATCCCACTGGTTTATGTGCTTTCAGAGGGGAAGAAGCCCTGGGCAATACAGTCCCAGTGAAGATATTAGTTCGGGTCCAGGTTGGGAGGATAGTCTCTAACTCCGAGAGATGCAAGGCGTTTCCAAGACTCAAACCACAACACCCGCAATAGTAAAACTGCCATAACCATTGTTTTCCACGGGATTGCGAAAACGAATGGCAAGTCCGTATACTGAGTTCGAAAGACAGCTGTGGGAGATGTGGAGGCAGGCAGCCTTGAGCTTGTTTTCATACAATGATGTGAGCGTCGGCAGTTCAGAATGCACTGACAAACTATTGAACGTAAACGTTGCAGTTGCCAAGACATCACAAACAATCAAAAATGCTGGGGTTGACTGTGACGACTTGTAAAGGGCCTGCAAGCAACTATCCATACAAATACATGAATTATGAATAGAATTCAATAATCCGTTTACTGTTAACGGTGTAAAAGGTGGTTATAAATCTGGTATGTAAAGAAAGTAAAGCACAGTTTTACACACTTTTGGCGCACTGGGTGAATGGTGCTATACTCATATTTTATAGACTAATCGGACTAGTCGGTGGGTGAAGTGGTCAGTATTTCACAGGCCGCCTTTATTTCCCAAGATATTTTCAGATACTCATTTTAGGCTGGGTCGATCATGGGGACTTGGTCATTGGTAAAACAATTCATTGAATAATTGGTTCAGTAAACGATATACTATTACAGGTTTGAAATATGGTTATAAATCTGGTAAGAAAATAAAGGAAAGTTCCCATTGCACATCATCAAGACACACTGGACATGTGGCGCTATCCCCATATTTTATAGAACAATCGGCGCAACGAGTGATGTGGTCACGCCGACAGCCTTTACCGTCCAGACCAGAAGAAGAAGAAGAAGAAGAAGAAGAAGAAGAAGAAGAAGAAGAAGAAGAAGAAGAAGAAGAAGAAGAAGAAGAAGAAGAAGAAGAAGAAGAAGAAGAAGAGAAGAAGAAGAAGAAGAAGAAGAAGAAGAAGAAGAAGAAGAAGAAGAAGAAGAAGAAGAAGAAGAAGAAGAAGAAGAAGAAGAAGAAGAAGAAGAAGATCAGCTTACAAGAGGATTCGAAACCATGACCACAGGCCCTGGAAGACGAGTGTCTAACCACTGCCCTACCTCACCTTCATATAATTCTGGACGCCTGATAAACGACAGGACTTGCGGGTTGCTGGCACAGGAAAGAGCGAAATTGTGTGTGCGCTGGTTTGCCAGCGGTAATTGAAAATCAACACGACAAGTGGCTGGCATATAAGTGGTTGGCCTAGAGCTGGTTGGTGTATAATTGGTTGGTATATGATGCAGGCAGTATTGACCGTGCATGTGAAGTCCCAGCTTCGCCTCGTAATTATAATCTAGGCAAATTAGATACTCTCATCTGAAGACGAACGATAAACTTATTATTTTCCCCAAGGGGTAATTTACTGTGACCGTAAACAGGCATGCAATTATTAGATTTTACATTTTCATCTTGGCTTTCTGGAGTTTTGTGTTATCCATGATGGAGAACTTGTTGGCTTGTAAGAAAGTGTGCACAAAATCATGATCTCCTAAATGCAGCAGGTTCATTAGATGCATGATCATTTTTGCAGATTAAGAGTTTAACATAAGCCTCATTTGTCTGAGTTGTTTGTCGTGTCAGGATGAGCCACGGAAGTGTCAGTTACGGCCACCTAGGAACATACTCCAGTTCAGTAATCCATGTGCAGTGTGAAATTATGTATTTAATTATGCAGAGGTTAAACCTCACTTAGGACAAATAAAAGCAGGCGCGTAGGGGTAACGGTTAGGATGTTGCGCTGACAATGGCATTGGCCGGTTAGGACAAGCACTAACTCCATTTTAAAAATCGTATACACTAAATCCCTTTGACTGGAGGTTAGTAAAACATTGCATGTTACACAGAACCAGTTTTCACATATGGCTGTGAATCATAGAACATGATGAAACCAGCATAAAAAATTATCCCCTGAGGGCTCAGAAATGTGGTTGTACAGAAAGAAGAATGCTCAGAAGATCTCGGACAGCCAACATAAGTAATGTACATGTTTTAAAAGAGACTGCGACACAAACTGGCCTATAAATACCATAAACATGAGGTAACCTTCTTGTATGACAATACTTTCATAAGATAACAATTAATACAGGTTGGACAACTACACAGATTTGTGGAAAGTGAAATAGACGACGATTGAGAGAGAAGATTCTTGACAGCCTTTGTCATGACACGGAATGATTAAGCACACAATTTTGGATATAGCATATATGGCTAAGGGTGATCATCCACACCAACCGGTACAGCACTTGATGGTGATGATGATGGTGATAATGATGATGATGATGATGATGATGATGATGATGATGATGATGATGATGATGATGCTGATGATGATGGTGATGATTATGATGATGAAATTACCATTGTGAAAACACAGAGAGAAAGTGTAATATCCGGGTGTTTTATGCTTACTGTAAAAATATACATGTGACGTGCACTGTAACACAGACACATTATTTTAATATCAGTTTGTTATGAGAACATTCTACCCTATTCTTTTAACACGTCAGCGTAGTTAATTTAGAAACTGTCTTTATCTTAACCAAATGCCAGTGCATCCTCTGCAGAAAGTCAGTCTGGCTTATCCACGATTTTAAATATGGCAATTCGGGCTTAACACTTCAAATCCGGGCTTTTAAAATGAGACTACCTTTACTTTCTTGTTGAAACGTTAATTGTATATCATGTATAGAACGTTGCATTCACCCATACCAATTAATGGTTGCTTGTGATTGTCTATACAATGTTAGATCAGTAGTTTTTTTATTGCTTTCTGATCGGCTGAAGCCTCATACTATGGACATGAAACGCAAAGCTATCTGCTCCCAAATCGCTGGCAGCTGATTCTAATCCTTTGGCTCGATTTGTGGGGGACTAAAACACGCAGATTCTCCCTCCCCTAAGCCACATCGCCGGCCTCATCTTGTTGTATGCAGCGCAAGGTCAGACATGCAGAAAGTGTTTCTATTGTCTTTTCAGTCTGAGCTGAATGTACGTTTATTTCATGCACATTTGAGAACCGGTCAAACACGGGTAGCATCCTTCACAAAACTAATGCAGCTAATACAACCAAACAATATAAAACAAAACACACATAGTACCACAAAATCTAAGATAGTTTACAAACACATGACTAATAGACCTCGCTTAAAATCACTATAGTGAATTACATCAAAGGGCCTTCTCTTTAACACAACTTGAGACGCATCGGGCAATTAGTAAGGACCCATTTTGTAATGCATTAAGACGCATTGGGCATATGTCAGTCTGTTGCATATCCTTGACATGACGTTGCCGTCAACACCAGTATTCTTTGCTGTTGTGTTCTCTTGGCAAGTTTACGTTCGGTAGTTTGCCATTGCTTTCTGAACGACCGACACCCATACTATTTTGTAAAAACAAACGCACACACGTGCAGCTGTGTTTCGAACGCGGGTTTGCATGATCACGAACTGCCTGCGTAACCTCCTTTACACGTGGGCATATGTTAAGGACCCATTTTTATGCATTAAGACACAGTGGACATATGTTAAGGACCCAATTTCATGCATTAAGACACATTGGGCATATGTTAAGAACTCATTTTCATGCATTAAGACACATTGGACATACGTTAAGAACGGAATTTCGTGCATTAAGACACATTTAGCATATGTTAAGGACCCATTTTCATGCATTAAGACACACTGGGCATATGTTAAGAACCCATTTTCATGCATTAAGACACATTGGACATATGTTAAGAACGGAATTTCGTGCATTAAGACACATTTAGCATATGCTAAGGAGCCATTTTCATGCATTGAGACACACTGGGCATATGTTAAGAACCCATTTTCATGCATTAAGACACACTGAGTACACGGTGCTTATTAGATAATTTTACAGACCGATCGGCACTTATTTGTTAATGATGTCAGCATCACACCAGTGGCCTTTATTTTCCAAGATATATCCACGTACCCATTTTAGACTAGGTCAACCTGGGAACCCAGGTCAATAAAAAGAAATCACTGCCTAGATGGTTATTCGAAGACACGACCACCGAGCGGGCGGGCAATCGTGGTAGGCCCTTTGTTCCCATACCCAATATGCCTTGCATTAAAACAAACCTTTCACAAACTCAAGTATACCGTGGACAACATACAACGTGCCTGAATAAAACATATAGTGTGTCTCCACAATCTAAACGAACTCACACGAAAGCAGGTTTCTTCTTAACTAACTTAATTAATATAATAAAATATCTCTCACGGAACACTACCTACCTCGCACAAACCTCAACATACCTCGCACAAACTTCAGCATACCTCGCACAAACCTCAGCATACCTCGCACAAACATCAACATAGCTCGCACGCATTCCATCGTACCTCGCACAAACATCCAACATTTATCTCACAAACTCCAACATACCTCCCACTCACCTGATTTCTGTTTCCCAATTATTGATTACTTATTTGTGTCACCTTTAAGTAAAAATCACATGTAATCAATTGCTTACACTCTTTCAGCGATTAACAAATTACCTACCGGATTTAATTTCAGGATAAACAATTACTGAATCCTTTGTTCATGATCACCGAGTAACTTGTATAAGCACAATTTTGCCTTGATAACATGCTTTCCAAATTTCTCTCTATCATATGTACCAAATGTACTGCTTCTGTTTCTGTCACTCGTAAATTATTATTTATATATTGAGTACAAGTTATGTATCTTTTGATTATTTGGTTGTTTCGGGATTTGAAATTTAAATATTGAGCACAACCCACTACTGGCAACGCTGATCGTATTCTGGTATGAACCTAAGGCCTATCCACGTCATTATGTATCTTTTCCAGAAATTCTTGTCTTCTAGCATGCCCAAATTATGCCATTTTCCTCTGAGTCATTTGTCAGAATCACTGATAATCGTCACCATTGAGTTACTATTGCTCTTATATTCGTCTATTAAATTGTAATTTTCTAATATAACACTTAATTACAATGGCGCGTATATGCTTTTCGGCTGATTTAAGGGAGAGCTCCATGGCAAAGGAGTTACGCCGACTTCCCCAAGCTCCGAAGGTTATGGATTCGATTCCAGGCGTCTCTCGGTTCACGAGTGCAATACTCTCGGAGACTTCTGGGGGGTCATCGCTGGAGCTACGGAGGTCATACTTTGTGCAACACTTTCGAGCTTTATGGGATTAAATCTGCTGCAATAAAGTAGATCATCTTGCCTATAAGTTGATTTGTGACATGTGCAAGTTTCATGCCCGTATGATGTCACCGAACATACGCATCCCCTTAACACTCACTGTGGTTTACCGTTCCGTTCTAGTCCATACAAGTTTCATTGCTTTAGTTGTTCCAGAGTAATGTGTGTTCTTCTTAAAATTGTTTGCATCATATTCCATTACCCGTTAGTATTGAACCCAGATGTTCAACACTGTTCGTTGTCTGTACTTTCTCTCTGTCGATTAATATATGTCGACATATCTGTTGCATAGGTTGTCATTATTTTCGTTTTTGTTACAGTGAGATATGCATTATGTTATTGTTACAATGAGACATGCATCACGTTTTTGTTACAGTGAGATATGCATCAAGTTTTTGTTACAGTGAGATATACATTATGATTTTGTGACAGTGAGATATGCATTAACTTTTTGTGACAGTGAGATATGCATTATCATTTTGTTACAGTGAGATATACATTACGTTTTTGTTACAGTGTGATTGCATTAAGTTTTTGTTGCAGTGAGATATGCATTAAGTTTTTGTTACAGTGAGATATGCATTATGTTTTAGTTACAGTGAGATATGCATTAAGTTTTTGTGACAGTGAGATATGCATTACGTTTTTTGTGACAGTAAGATATGCATTAAGTTTTTATAACAGTGAGATATACATTACGTTTTTGTTACAGTGTGATTTGTATTAAGTTTTTGTTACAGTGAGATATGCATTAAGTTTTTATTACAGTGAGATATGCATTATGTTTTAGTTAAAGTGAGATATACATTAAGTTTTTGTTACAATGAGATGTGCATTATATTTTAGTTACAGTGAGATATCACACCATTCGTGAATAAACCAGTAGTGATGGATTTTCACTCCACTTATAACTAGAACAGTAGTGATTGACTTTCACACTACATGAAACCAAAACTTTAGAGAGTGTTTGTTCCACATAACAAGGAAATTAGAACATTAGGACTTATCTGGGAAATTAAGAGATTCATATGAGACTATGTACAATGACTGTTTTAAGAGTGAAAACTTTAGAACATTTCGTAGGAAGGAAGAATGTCATGTTCATGGGACAGTGTTCCACTTTTCACTGTGCAGGAATTGTGTGGTCTCAAGTTCTATAAACATTTTAGGAACAGTGTTTAGGAACAAGGTAGGATCAGTCCCAGACTGTATATTTGAGTGGTGACCAAGCATCGTGGTTATCAAAGCTCCTGGAGGTGGACAACGTCTCGCGGGAGAGACGCATCGTTTGGTGAGGTCAATTGTGCTGACTATTATGATGTCGTGTAATCCTTGCCATGATGAGTGGACTCTGATCCTGAGCTTTGTGGTCTGATTTCTTCATTTACACTAGAGTATACAACACACATTCCACGCTTATACTTCTCACATACAACTCTTCTTTTTTTTGGAATAAATTAATGGTTATTAATTTTTAGGAGCTAGAGTTGTTGAGTATGTTGTTTTGGGGTAGAATGAGAGGGGGCACGATCCAGTAGTGATAGAGAGTGAGAGAGAAAGAGGTGTCTATAGACTGACGGAGTGTTGTGGGCGGAATCTAGTGGATTTCTCCAGAATATGATATGGGTGTTAATAAAATGTGGGTGTTGATTCCCCTCACTCCAGGGACGACACTATAGAAGTATACTCTCTCATGACACTATAGTAGAGAGAAAGTACTTATCACGACAGAAGTGTTAGGGTCATATTAATTTGCAGGCTGAATGCACGAATAAACAGGTGACATGTCCTTTCTCCCTCGCAGCGAACGTCTAAACTGTAATCCAATTTCGTTCGACTGCGCCTTTGCTATTTTAGTATAACACGGTTTAACCATTACATCAAAGCGCCAGCTAAAATGAATTAATACTGACTGAATACACGAAGCAACACCGAATAAATGCATTATTATATGTTAATACTCGAGTTAACAATGCACATCCCACTGGTTTATGTGCTTTCAGAGGGGAAGAAGCCCTGGGCAATACAGTCCCAGTGAAGATATTAGTTCGGGTCCAGGTTGGGAGGATAGTCTCTAACTCCGATAGATGCAAGGCGTTTCCAAGACTCAAACCACAACACCCGCAATAGTAAAACTGCCATAACGATTGTTTTCCACGGGATTGCGAAAGCGAATGGCAAGTCCGTATACTGAGTTCGAAAGACAGCTGTGGGATATGTGGAGGCAGGCAGCCTTGAGCTTGTTTTCATACAATGATGTGAGCGTCGGCAGTTCAGAATGCACTGACAAACTATTGAACGTAAACGTTGCAGTTGCCAAGACATCACAAACAATCAAAAATGCTGGGGTTGACTGTGACGTCTTGTAAAGGGCCTGCAAGCAACTATCCATACAAATACATGAATTATGAATAGAATTCAATAATCCGTTTACTGTTAACGGTGTAAAAGGTGGTTATAAATCTGGTATGTAAAGAAAGTAAAGCACAGTTTTACACACTTTTGGCGCACTGGGTGAATGGTGCTATACTCATATTTTATAGACTAATCGGACTAGTCGGTGGGTGAAGTGGTCAGTATTTCACAGGCCGCCTTTATTTCCCAAGATATTTTCAGGTACTCATTTTAGGCTGGGTCGATCATGGGGACTTGGTCATTGGTAAAACCTGCGAATCCGCCGAATTATGAATAATTGGTTCAGTAAACGATGTACTATTACAGGTTTGAAATATGGTTATAAATCTGGTAAGAAAATAAAGGAAAGTTCCCATTGCACATCATCAAGACACACTGGACATGTGGCGCTATCCCCATATTTTATAGAACAATCGGCGCAACGAGTGATGTGGTCACTCCGACAGCCTTTACCGTCCAGACCAGAAGAAGAAGAAGAAGAAGAAGAAGAAGAAGAAGAAGAAGAAGAAGAAGAAGAAGAAGAAGAAGAAGAAGAAGAAGAAGAAGAAGAAGAAGAAGAAGAAGAAGAAGAAGAAGAAGAAGAAGAAGAAGAAGAAGAAGAAGAAGAAGAAGAAGAAGAAGAAGAAGAAGAAGAAGAAGAAGAAGAAGAAGAAGAAGAAGAAGAAGAAGAAGAAGAAGAAGAAGAAGAAGAAGAAGAAGAAGAAGAAGATCAGCTTACAAGAGGATTCGAAACCATGACCACCGGCCCTGGAAGACGAGTGTCTAACCACTGCCCTACCTCACCTTCATATAACTCTGGACGCCTGATAAACGACAGGACTTGCGGGTTGCTGGCACAGGAAAGAGTGAAATTGTGTGTGCGCTGGTTTGCCAGCGGTAATTGAAAATCAACACGACAAGTGGCTGGCATATAAGTGGTTGGCCTAGAGCTGGTTGGTGTATAATTGGTTGGTATATGATGCAGGCAGTATTGACCGTGCATGTGAAGTCCCAGCTTCGCCTCGTAATTATAATCTAGGCAAATTAGATACTCTCATCTGAAGACGAACGATAAACTTATTATTTTCCCCAAGGGGTAATTTACTGTGACCGTAAACAGGCATGCAATTATTAGATTTTACATTTTCATCTTGGCTTTCTGGAGTTTTGTGTTATCCATGATGGAGAACTTGTTGGCTTGTAACAGAGTGTGCAAAAAATCATGATCTCCTAAATGCAGCAGGTTCATTAGATGCATGATCATTTTTGCAGATTAAGAGTTTAACATAAGCCTCATTTGTCTGAGTTGTTTGTCGTGTCAGGATGAGCCACGGAAGTGTCAGTTACGGCCACCTAGGAACATACTCCAGTTCAGTAATCCATGTGCAGTGTGAAATTATGTATTTAATTATGCAGAGGTTAAACCTCACTTAGGGCAAATAAAAGCAGGCGCGTAGGGGTAACGGTTAGGATGTTGCGCTGACAATGGCATTGGCCGGTTAGGACAAGCACTAACTCCATTTTAAAAATCGTATGCACTAAATCCCTTTGACTGGAGGTTAGTAAAACATTGCATGTTACACAGAACCAGTTTTCACATATGGCTGTGAATCATAGAACATGATGAAACCAGCATAAAAAATTATCCCCTGAGGGCTCAGAAATGTGGTTGTACAGAAAGAAGAATGCTCAGAAGATCTCGGACAGCCAACATAAGTAATGTACATGTTTTAAAAGAGACTGCGACACAAACTGGCCTATAAAAACCATAAACATGAGGTAACCTTCTTGTATGACAACACTTTCATAAGATAACAATTAATACAGGTTGGACAACTACACAGATTTGTGGAAAGTGAAATAGACGACGATTGAGAGAGAAGATTCTTGACAGCCTTTGTCATGACACGGAATGATTAAGCACACAATTTTGGATATAGCATATATGGCTAAGGGTGATCATCCACACCAACCGGTACAGCACTTGATGATGATGATGATGGTGATAATGATGATGATGATGATGATGATGATGATGATGATGATGATGATGATGATGATGGTGATGATTATGATGATGAAATTACCATTGTGAAAACACATAGAGAAAGTGTAATATCCGGGTGTTTTATGCTTACTGTAAAAATATACATGTGACGTGCACTGTAACACAGACACATTATTTTAATATCAGTTTGTTATGAGAACATTCTACCCTATTCTTTTAACACGTCAGCGTAGTTAATTTAGAAACTGTCTTTATCTTAACCAAATGCCAGTGCATCCTCTGCAGAAAGTCAGTCTGGCTTATCCACGATTTTAAATATGGCAATTCGGGCCTAACACTTCAAATCCGGGCTTTTAAAATGAGACTACCTTTACTTTCTTGTTGAAACGTTAATTGTATATCATGTATAGAACGTTGCATTCAACCCTACCAATTAATGGTTGCTTGTGATTGTCTATACAATGTTAGATCAGTAGTTTTTTTATTGCTTTCTGATCGGCTGAAGCCTCATACTATGGACATGAAACGCAAAGCTATCTGCTCCCAAATCGCTGGCAGCTGATTCTAATCCTTTGGCTCGATTTGTGGGGGACTGAAACACGCAGATTCTCCCTCCCCTAAGCCACAGCGCCGGCCTCATCTTGTTGTATGCAGCGCAAGGTCAGACATGCAGAAAGTGTTTCTATTGTCTTTTCAGTCTGAGCTGAATGTACGTTTATTTCATGCACATTTGAGAACCGGTCAAACACGGGTAGCATCCTTCACAAAACTAATGCAGCTAATACAACCAAACAATATAAAACAAAACACACATAGTACCACAAAATCTAAGATAGTTTACAAACACATGACTAATAGACCTCGCTTAAAATCACTATAGTGAATTACATCAAAGGGCCTTCTCTGTAACACAACTTGAGACGCATCGGGCAATTAGTAAGGACCCATTTTGTAATGCATTAAGACGCATTGGGCATATGTCAGTCTGTTGCATATCCTTGACATGACGTTGCCGTCAACACCAGTATTCTTTGCTGTTGTGTTCTCTTGGCAAGCTTACGTTCGGTAGTTTGCCATTGCTTTCTGAACGACCGACACCCATACTATTTTGTAAAAACAAACGCACACACGTGCAGCTGTGTTTCGAACGCGGGTTTGCATGATCACGAACTGCCTGCGTAACCTCCTTTACACGTGGGCATATGTTAAGGACCCATTTTTATGCATTAAGACACAGTGGACATATGTTAAGGACCCAATTTCATGCATTAAGACACATTGGGCATATGTTAAGAACTCATTTTCATGCATTAAGACACATTGGACATACGTTAAGAACGGAATTTCGTGCATTAAGACACATTTAGCATATGTTAAGGACCCATTTTCATGCATTAAGACACACTGGGCATATGTTAAGAACCCATTTTCATGCATTAAGACACATTGGACATATGTTAAGAACGGAATTTCGTGCATTAAGACACATTTAGCATATGCTAAGGACCCATTTTCATGCATTGAGACACACTGGGCATATGTTAAGAACCCATTTTCATGCATTAAGACACACTGAGTACACGATGCTTATTAGATAATTTTACAGACCGATCGGCACTTATTTGTTAATGATGTTAGCATCACACCAGTGGCCTTTATTTTCCAAGATATATCCACGTACCCATTACCAACTTGTATAAGCACAATTTTGCCTTGATAACATGCTTTCCAAATTTCTCTCTATCATATGTACCAAATGTACTGCTTCTGTTTCTGTCACTCGTAAATTATTATTTATATATTGAGTACAAGTTATGTATCTTTTGATTATTTGGTTGTTTCGGGATTTGAAATTTAAATATTGAGCACAACCCACTACTGGCAACGCTGATCGTATTCTGGTATGAACCTAAGGCCTATCCACGTCATTATGTATCTTTTCCAGAAATTCTTGTCTTCTAGCATGCCCAAATTATGCCATTTTCCTCTGAGTCATTTGTCAGAATCACTGATAATCGTCACCTTTGAGTTACTATTGCTCTTATATTCGTCTATTAAATTGTAATTTTCTAATATAACACTTAATTACAATGGCGCGTATATGCTTTTCGGCTGATTTAAGGGAGAGCTCCATGGCAAAGGAGCTACGCCGACTTCCCCAAGCTCCGAAGGTTATGGATTCGATTCCAGGCGTCTCTCGGTTCACGAGTGCAATACTCTCGGAGACTTCTGGGGGGTCATCGCTGGAGCTACGGAGGTCATACTTTGTGCAACACTTTCGAGCTTTATGGGATTAAATCTGCTGCAATAAAGTAGATCATCTTGCCTATAAGTTGATTTGTGACATGTGCAAGTTTCATGCCCGTATGATGTCACCGAACATACGCATCCCCTTAACACTCACTGTGGTTTACCGTTCCCGTTCTAGTCCATACAAGTTTCATTGCTTTAGTTGTTCCAGAGTAATGTGTGTTCTTCTTAAAATTGTTTGCATCATATTCCATTACCCGTTAGTAATCAACCCAGATGTTCAACACTGTTCGTTGTCTGTACTTTCTCTCTGTCGATTAATATATGTCGACATATCTGTTGCATAGGTTGTCATTATTTTCGTTTTTGTTACAGTGAGATATGCATTATGTTATTGTTACAATGAGACATGCATCACGTTTTTGTTACAGTGAGATATGCATCAAGTTTTTGTTACAGTGAGATATACATTATGATTTTGTGACAGTGAGATATGCATTAACTTTTTGTGACAGTGAGATATGCATTATCATTTTGTTACAGTGAGATATACATTACGTTTTTGTTACAGTGTGATTGCATTAAGTTTTTGTTGCAGTGAGATATGCATTAAGTTTTTGTTACAGTGAGATATGCATTATGTTTTAGTTACAGTGAGATATGCATTAAGTTTTTGTGACAGTGAGATATGCATTACGTTTTTTGTGACAGTAAGATATGCATTAAGTTTTTATAACAGTGAGATATACATTACGTTTTTGTTACAGTGTGATTTGTATTAAGTTTTTGTTACAGTGAGATATGCATTAAGTTTTTATTACAGTGAGATATGCATTATGTTTTAGTTAAAGTGAGATATACATTAAGTTTTTGTTACAATGAGATGTGCATTATATTTTAGTTACAGTGAGATATCACACCATTCGTGAATAAACCAGTAGTGATGGATTTTCACTCCACTTATAACTAGAACAGTAGTGATTGACTTTCACACTACATGAAACCAAAACTTTAGAGAGTGTTTGTTCCACATAACAAGGAAATTAGAACATTAGGACTTATCTGGGAAATTAAGAGATTCATATGAGACTATGTACAATGACTGTTTTAAGAGTGAAAACTTTAGAACATTTCGTAGGAAGGAAGAATGTCATGTTCATGGGACAGTGTTCCACTTTTCACTGTGCAGGAATTGTGTGGTCTCAAGTTCTATAAACATTTTAGGAACAGTGTTTAGGAACAAGGTAGGATCAGTCCCAGACTGTATATTTGAGTGGTGACCAAGCATCGTGGTTATCAAAGCTCCTGGAGGTGGACAACGTCTCGCGGGAGAGACGCATCGTTTGGTGAGGTCAATTGTGCTGACTATTATGATGTCGTGTAATCCTTGCCATGATGAGTGGACTCTGATCCTGAGCTTTGTGGTCTGATTTCTTCATTTACACTAGAGTATACAACACACATTCCACGCTTATACTTCTCACATACAACTCTTCTTTTTTTTGGAATAAATTAATGGTTATTAATTTTTAGGAGCTAGAGTTGTTGAGTATGTTGTTTTGGGGTAGAATGAGAGGGGGCACGATCCAGTAGTGATAGAGAGTGAGAGAGAAAGAGGTGTCTATAGACTGACGGAGTGTTGTGGGCGGAATCTAGTGGATTTCTCCAGAATATGATATGGGTGTTAATAAAATGTGGGTGTTGATTCCCCTCACTCCAGGGACGACACTATAGAAGTATACTCTCTCATGACACTATAGTAGAGAGAAAGTACTTATCACGACAGAAGTGTTAGGGTCATATTAATTTGCAGGCTGAATGCACGAATAAACAGGTGACATGTCCTTTCTCCCTCGCAGCGAACGTCTAAACTGTAATCCAATTTCGTTCGACTGCGCCTTTGCTATTTTAGTATAACACGGTTTAACCATTACATCAAAGCGCCAGCTAAAATGAATTAATACTGACTGAATACACGAAGCAACACCGAATAAATGCATTATTATATGTTAATACTCGAGTTAACAATGCACATCCCACTGGTTTATGTGCTTTCAGAGGGGAAGAAGCCCTGGGCAATACAGTCCCAGTGAAGATATTAGTTCGGGTCCAGGTTGGGAGGATAGTCTCTAACTCCGATAGATGCAAGGCGTTTCCAAGACTCAAACCACAACACCCGCAATAGTAAAACTGCCATAACGATTGTTTTCCACGGGATTGCGAAAGCGAATGGCAAGTCCGTATACTGAGTTCGAAAGACAGCTGTGGGATATGTGGAGGCAGGCAGCCTTGAGCTTGTTTTCATACAATGATGTGAGCGTCGGCAGTTCAGAATGCACTGACAAACTATTGAACGTAAACGTTGCAGTTGCCAAGACATCACAAACAATCAAAAATGCTGGGGTTGACTGTGACGTCTTGTAAAGGGCCTGCAAGCAACTATCCATACAAATACATGAATTATGAATAGAATTCAATAATCCGTTTACTGTTAACGGTGTAAAAGGTGGTTATAAATCTGGTATGTAAAGAAAGTAAAGCACAGTTTTACACACTTTTGGCGCACTGGGTGAATGGTGCTATACTCATATTTTATAGACTAATCGGACTAGTCGGTGGGTGAAGTGGTCAGTATTTCACAGGCCGCCTTTATTTCCCAAGATATTTTCAGGTACTCATTTTAGGCTGGGTCGATCATGGGGACTTGGTCATTGGTAAAACCTGCGAATCCGCCGAATTATGAATAATTGGTTCAGTAAACGATGTACTATTACAGGTTTGAAATATGGTTATAAATCTGGTAAGAAAATAAAGGAAAGTTCCCATTGCACATCATCAAGACACACTGGACATGTGGCGCTATCCCCATATTTTATAGAACAATCGGCGCAACGAGTGATGTGGTCACTCCGACAGCCTTTACCGTCCAGACCAGAAGAAGAAGAAGAAGAAGAAGAAGAAGAAGAAGAAGAAGAAGAAGAAGAAGAAGAAGAAGAAGAAGAAGAAGAAGAAGAAGAAGAAGAAGAAGAAGAAGAAGAAGAAGAAGAAGAAGAATAAGAAGAAGAAGAAGAAGAAGAAGAAGAAGAAGAAGAAGAAGAAGAAGAGGAAGAAGAAGAAGAAGAAGAAGAAGAAGAAGAAGAAGAAGAAGAAGAAGAAGAAGAAGAAGAAGAAGAAGAAGAAGAAGATCAGCTTACAAGAGGATTCGAAACCATGACCACCGGCCCTGGAAGACGAGTGTCTAACCACTGCCCTACCTCACCTTCATATAACTCTGGACGCCTGATAAACGACAGGACTTGCGGGTTGCTGGCACAGGAAAGAGTGAAATTGTGTGTGCGCTGGTTTGCCAGCGGTAATTGAAAATCAACACGACAAGTGGCTGGCATATAAGTGGTTGGCCTAGAGCTGGTTGGTGTATAATTGGTTGGTATATGATGCAGGCAGTATTGACCGTGCATGTGAAGTCCCAGCTTCGCCTCGTAATTATAATCTAGGCAAATTAGATACTCTCATCTGAAGACGAACGATAAACTTATTATTTTCCCCAAGGGGTAATTTACTGTGACCGTAAACAGGCATGCAATTATTAGATTTTACATTTTCATCTTGGCTTTCTGGAGTTTTGTGTTATCCATGATGGAGAACTTGTTGGCTTGTAACAGAGTGTGCAAAAAATCATGATCTCCTAAATGCAGCAGGTTCATTAGATGCATGATCATTTTTGCAGATTAAGAGTTTAACATAAGCCTCATTTGTCTGAGTTGTTTGTCGTGTCAGGATGAGCCACGGAAGTGTCAGTTACGGCCACCTAGGAACATACTCCAGTTCAGTAATCCATGTGCAGTGTGAAATTATGTATTTAATTATGCAGAGGTTAAACCTCACTTAGGGCAAATAAAAGCAGGCGCGTAGGGGTAACGGTTAGGATGTTGCGCTGACAATGGCATTGGCCGGTTAGGACAAGCACTAACTCCATTTTAAAAATCGTATGCACTAAATCCCTTTGACTGGAGGTTAGTAAAACATTGCATGTTACACAGAACCAGTTTTCACATATGGCTGTGAATCATAGAACATGATGAAACCAGCATAAAAAATTATCCCCTGAGGGCTCAGAAATGTGGTTGTACAGAAAGAAGAATGCTCAGAAGATCTCGGACAGCCAACATAAGTAATGTACATGTTTTAAAAGAGACTGCGACACAAACTGGCCTATAAAAACCATAAACATGAGGTAACCTTCTTGTATGACAACACTTTCATAAGATAACAATTAATACAGGTTGGACAACTACACAGATTTGTGGAAAGTGAAATAGACGACGATTGAGAGAGAAGATTCTTGACAGCCTTTGTCATGACACGGAATGATTAAGCACACAATTTTGGATATAGCATATATGGCTAAGGGTGATCATCCACACCAACCGGTACAGCACTTGATGATGATGATGATGGTGATAATGATGATGATGATGATGATGATGATGATGATGATGATGATGATGATGATGATGATGATGGTGATGATTATGATGATGAAATTACCATTGTGAAAACACATAGAGAAAGTGTAATATCCGGGTGTTTTATGCTTACTGTAAAAATATACATGTGACGTGCACTGTAACACAGACACATTATTTTAATATCAGTTTGTTATGAGAACATTCTACCCTATTCTTTTAACACGTCAGCGTAGTTAATTTAGAAACTGTCTTTATCTTAACCAAATGCCAGTGCATCCTCTGCAGAAAGTCAGTCTGGCTTATCCACGATTTTAAATATGGCAATTCGGGCCTAACACTTCAAATCCGGGCTTTTAAAATGAGACTACCTTTACTTTCTTGTTGAAACGTTAATTGTATATCATGTATAGAACGTTGCATTCAACCCTACCAATTAATGGTTGCTTGTGATTGTCTATACAATGTTAGATCAGTAGTTTTTTTATTGCTTTCTGATCGGCTGAAGCCTCATACTATGGACATGAAACGCAAAGCTATCTGCTCCCAAATCGCTGGCAGCTGATTCTAATCCTTTGGCTCGATTTGTGGGGGACTGAAACACGCAGATTCTCCCTCCCCTAAGCCACAGCGCCGGCCTCATCTTGTTGTATGCAGCGCAAGGTCAGACATGCAGAAAGTGTTTCTATTGTCTTTTCAGTCTGAGCTGAATGTACGTTTATTTCATGCACATTTGAGAACCGGTCAAACACGGGTAGCATCCTTCACAAAACTAATGCAGCTAATACAACCAAACAATATAAAACAAAACACACATAGTACCACAAAATCTAAGATAGTTTACAAACACATGACTAATAGACCTCGCTTAAAATCACTATAGTGAATTACATCAAAGGGCCTTCTCTGTAACACAACTTGAGACGCATCGGGCAATTAGTAAGGACCCATTTTGTAATGCATTAAGACGCATTGGGCATATGTCAGTCTGTTGCATATCCTTGACATGACGTTGCCGTCAACACCAGTATTCTTTGCTGTTGTGTTCTCTTGGCAAGCTTACGTTCGGTAGTTTGCCATTGCTTTCTGAACGACCGACACCCATACTATTTTGTAAAAACAAACGCACACACGTGCAGCTGTGTTTCGAACGCGGGTTTGCATGATCACGAACTGCCTGCGTAACCTCCTTTACACGTGGGCATATGTTAAGGACCCATTTTTATGCATTAAGACACAGTGGACATATGTTAAGGACCCAATTTCATGCATTAAGACACATTGGGCATATGTTAAGAACTCATTTTCATGCATTAAGACACATTGGACATACGTTAAGAACGGAATTTCGTGCATTAAGACACATTTAGCATATGTTAAGGACCCATTTTCATGCATTAAGACACACTGGGCATATGTTAAGAACCCATTTTCATGCATTAAGACACATTGGACATATGTTAAGAACGGAATTTCGTGCATTAAGACACATTTAGCATATGCTAAGGACCCATTTTCATGCATTGAGACACACTGGGCATATGTTAAGAACCCATTTTCATGCATTAAGACACACTGAGTACACGATGCTTATTAGATAATTTTACAGACCGATCGGCACTTATTTGTTAATGATGTTAGCATCACACCAGTGGCCTTTATTTTCCAAGATATATCCACGTACCCATTACCAACTTGTATAAGCACAATTTTGCCTTGATAACATGCTTTCCAAATTTCTCTCTATCATATGTACCAAATGTACTGCTTCTGTTTCTGTCACTCGTAAATTATTATTTATATATTGAGTACAAGTTATGTATCTTTTGATTATTTGGTTGTTTCGGGATTTGAAATTTAAATATTGAGCACAACCCACTACTGGCAACGCTGATCGTATTCTGGTATGAACCTAAGGCCTATCCACGTCATTATGTATCTTTTCCAGAAATTCTTGTCTTCTAGCATGCCCAAATTATGCCATTTTCCTCTGAGTCATTTGTCAGAATCACTGATAATCGTCACCTTTGAGTTACTATTGCTCTTATATTCGTCTATTAAATTGTAATTTTCTAATATAACACTTAATTACAATGGCGCGTATATGCTTTTCGGCTGATTTAAGGGAGAGCTCCATGGCAAAGGAGCTACGCCGACTTCCCCAAGCTCCGAAGGTTATGGATTCGATTCCAGGCGTCTCTCGGTTCACGAGTGCAATACTCTCGGAGACTTCTGGGGGGTCATCGCTGGAGCTACGGAGGTCATACTTTGTGCAACACTTTCGAGCTTTATGGGATTAAATCTGCTGCAATAAAGTAGATCATCTTGCCTATAAGTTGATTTGTGACATGTGCAAGTTTCATGCCCGTATGATGTCACCGAACATACGCATCCCCTTAACACTCACTGTGGTTTACCGTTCCCGTTCTAGTCCATACAAGTTTCATTGCTTTAGTTGTTCCAGAGTAATGTGTGTTCTTCTTAAAATTGTTTGCATCATATTCCATTACCCGTTAGTAATCAACCCAGATGTTCAACACTGTTCGTTGTCTGTACTTTCTCTCTGTCGATTAATATATGTCGACATATCTGTTGCATAGGTTGTCATTATTTTCGTTTTTGTTACAGTGAGATATGCATTATGTTATTGTTACAATGAGACATGCATCACGTTTTTGTTACAGTGAGATATGCATCAAGTTTTTGTTACAGTGAGATATACATTATGATTTTGTGACAGTGAGATATGCATTAACTTTTTGTGACAGTGAGATATGCATTATCATTTTCTTACAGTGAGATATACATTACGTTTTTGTTACAGTGTGATTGCATTAAGTTTTTGTTGCAGTGAGATATGCATTAAGTTTTTGTTACAGTGAGATATGCATTATGTTTTAGTTACAGTGAGATATGCATTAAGTTTTTGTGACAGTGAGATATGCATTACGTTTTTTGTGACAGTAAGATATGCATTAAGTTTTTATAACAGTGAGATATGCATTATGTTTTAGTTAAAGTGAGATATACATTAAGTTTTTGTTACAATGAGATGTGCATTATATTTTAGTTACAGTGAGATATGCATTAAGTTTTTGTTACAGTGAGATATGCATTACGTTTTTTGTGACAGTAAGATATGCATTAAGTTTTTATGACAGTGAGATATGAATTACGGTTTTGTTACAATGAGATGTGCATTATGTTTTAGTTACAGTGAGATATGCATTAAATTTTTGTTACAGTGAGATATGCATTAAATTTTTGTTACAGTGAGATATGCATTAAGTTTTTGTTACCGTGAGATATGCATTAAGTTATTCACTTTGCTCTTGCACTGACATTTTTTTCTCATGTTCAATTAATGTTGCTAAAAGTCCATGTATTGCCAGACTATCGAAAACAAGTATTTCTGTCCCTTCGATTACAAAGGGACATACCTTTCTGTTCCTTATCAATACACCCATCCACTTACATTCATTATAATGCTTATAGTACAAAGTTTCAACAGATAAAGTAAACAATACAACCATATGTGCATCAAAACAGACTGTGGTATAATCACATATTCTCACCGCTTCCACTTGTTCAATGTAGACTTTTTTATTATCTTTATTACATTTAATCGGAAAGCCAATTTGTTTCCTTACATTCCAAGATTCTTGATGTTGTACACAGTCAAATGGCTTGGACTCGTTCTTATAGTATTAAAGTACACTGGATCAAAGGTGTTTAGAAACTACTGATTTGTATCAGCACTTAATGACAATCTAATGGCAGTGGAAATATGGTTTCTGTGAAAAATGAATAGAATACGATTTATTGACAGTTCAACAAGAAACCAATGCACATTGTATATTGCTTAGAAAAATTCGATTTAGACTGTCTATGTGTATTGAGTCAGTCTTAGGAGAAACAAGAATTTAAAAAAAAAAAAAATTAACGAAAACTGGCAACACTGATGAGAAAAGAGCATAGGGAATACAGATGGATGCACACCCTGTTGGCTTGGCGACATATCGTAATTGGGATAAAATCGCAAAACGTGATCCACGATTTGTGAGCGCTTTCAGACGTGGGTTCGACGCCTGCACTCGTCGGCTGCTAAGTGAGGGAGGGACTATCCATTTATCCCTGTGTGCATTCATGCCTGAACAATGTCGCTGTCCTGTCTTAGCATTTCAGAGATTTATAACAAGTTCCTGCATCAGGAACATTTATTTTATTTTAAAGCCAGTTTAAGGCCTCTTCTCACGCCGTGAGACTACTTGGGTATATAGTGCCAGCACTATCATACGTTGATCCATCTTTTGATGTTATCTTTTCACCTGCATCACTGCCTGTCTCTTGTTACTGACATATTCATTCATTCATTCATTCAGTAGCATGTCCTGTGCTGAACCTCGCTCCCATAACAACCTTTCAAAAAACTTCTCGAGCATAAGCAAGATGTCCCACGTCCGATACACCCATCTGGAGATCATCCGCCACATCCTGCACCAATTTCTCTTTGGCCTTCCTCTTCCTCTCTTCCCAGGCATATACCCCTCCATTGTTGTTCTCTCCAAACTTTTATGACGTGTCAAGTGACTAAAATATTTCAATTTTCTTTGTTTTATCGTCTTTAATAGCCAGCCTTTTTGAATATTCAGCTCTTGAAGTATTGATGCCTTTCTTCTGGCATATTTATATGGAATTACGTACATTACACAATTTAGACAGCATAATGCAATGGCATGAAAAAGGGATACTGTACCTATTTAATAAAGTATTGGCGGCACTAGCGGATGATGAATCACTGCGACATGAAGTTTCCTAGAACAAATTTTAGTCTGAGTTAACACGGAAACCGAGTCTAATTGAATAAATGCCAGTATGAATGTGGCTTCGAACGCAAAACCAACTAGCTGCTGTCGCTTCTAAGATATTAGTGTTGGAGTAAAATTTGTAATTGCACCGGGCCATTATGTAACATTTATTCATAGATTGAAAATTCACAATGCTTTAAGAAAATTTGACTTGCTCTGGCTTAGACTTTCTTAGAATGACACTGATATCTTGTCTTATGCCGGCTACCGAGACCCTAAGCTGCAAGATTAATAATAGCATCCACAGGCACAGAATAATTTAAGTGTCGTGTGAAATATATTGTTTATAATTTCCTTTGGGTTTGGTAAAGATTACTTCTATTGTACAAGGGGACCTCCATGGGTTCTTCGATCTCCTGCCATAGATCATGCCAGGAGAATCTCAGCACAGTTCACGAACTCCACATCATTTGTGAGGATCCAAATGTGTGAATCCCAAAATCATACGTGCTGTACATATTCTGTTGATGGTTGGCTTTCGTATTTTTAAATGTACTGTCCTCTAGGCAGCTCATTATTTCTAATAAACAGCATAGCTACCGGAACATGTCAAGACAACTCAGCCGCATCCCGAGGCTATTGCGTATGGTGCTAGCCCACATGTCTTATAGATCAATCAGCTATCAATGGCTCATAGGGTCAACATCACGCTGGCATATAACTGGGTGGGATCCCAGGTCCATGTTAAAGAGAGTCCTTGCCTCTGCGTGAATTCGAACATATGGCCGCGCAGACGGCAGGCCCAGGGTGCTAAGCTCTCTGTTACCGGAGTATCTTCGGTAATATAGAAGATGTACATGAAAGAGAAAACAAAAGGGTGGGTGGGGAGATAGAGAGAGAGAGTGAGAGAGAGAGAGAGAGAGAGAGAGAGAGAGAGAGAGAGAGAGAGAGAGAGAGAGAGAGAGAGAATCATATACAAAAATATATGTATTTATCGCATATTACTTTCCACATTAGTCCCAGCGGAAGCCTTGATGCCACTGAAATAAATGTGCGGGTATTGATTGGCACTCATAGTAACAAAGCAAAGAAGAAGATATCACAGTAACGATGCCATTAGCGTGTATTCCTTGCGTTTCACCATTGTTGATCTGTAACATCTCAAACACAACAAACACGATGTAGACTTTCCAACACAGATATGGTTTGCTTATTATCCCAAATCAGTTTCCTGCTAGGGGTTTGTGATGTAATAGCACCATTACATTTTGAGAGCAAGGAAAATCGATGATCAGACTTTTCCTCAGGTTGAGGAGCGAGGAGCCCAGGCGTCCGACGGTGCTCATGAATTACCAGCGGAGTTTGCTATTAACTTAGATAGCGCGCCCTCAAATACACATATTGCTGGTTACCGAAAAAGAACGTCACAATATTTCGTATATAAAATAAACAATATAAAATGACACAAAGTAGTGCAGCTTTACATAACATAATTACCACATACACAGGACGTTGCGGCGACTAACCTTGAAACAAACACACAAACAAACGCATACGCAAAACACAACATATAGTCACTGAGAAGATCTCAAGTGACTACATTAAGACGTAATGACAGGATGAGAAAAATAAAAAGACGTTGTTGTTCTTTGTGTGTGTGTTTGTTTGCTGATGAAGGCTAGTCGCCGCAACGTCCTGTATGTGTCGTAATTATGTTATGAAAGCTGGACTGCTTTTTGTCATTTTATATTGTTTACATGTTCACAGCTTTACCGCAGTTCCACCAAATGTTATTCATATCTTTACGTATATAAAATAAAACTATTAAATACATGGCTATGTTAGGGAACGAATGAGTATACTCGCAGGCCATCCAGGAGCACTCCTCTCAATTATAATGTAGACAGAAATCCTGCTTGGCCTTGTAAACTGTCGCGATTCCGTGCTAAGATTGTTCTCCGGGGTACAGTCGAGTGCAGGGGGAGACAGGGTAAGGCAGATGCAGTAGAATCTCAATTGGTAAGATTAAAGGGAGACAGGTTTCAATCAGTCTCGCTACACGGATTCGTTTTCATAGAGATAAGGAGCAGATCTGTACTATCTACACATATGACAATGCCTCTCTAACGATCGAAAGATTAGGTAATAAAAAGCAGAAGAAGAAGGAGAATAATAATAATAATAATAATAAGAAGAAGAAGAAGAAGAAGAAGAAGAAGAAGAAGAAGAAGAAGAAGAAGAAGAAGAAGAAGAAGAAGAAGAAGAAGAAGAAGAGGAAGAAGAAGAAGAAGAAGAAGAAGATGAAGAAGAAGAAGAAGAAGAAGAAGAAGAAGAAGAAGAAGAAGAAGAAGAAGAAGAAGAAGAAGAAGAAGAAGCAGCAGCAGCAGCAGCAGCAGCAGCAGCAGCAGCAGCAGCAGCAGAGAATTCACACGAACTAACATAACGTAACACTTTTGATTATCCTAGGAAAACATAGTGCGCTTAACAAAACATATAATATACTGAGTAATTATATTGTCTTAGCGTGTTTGATTTTGATGAATAAATGAAGCGACATGATTCGCTATCGTGCCATGGCATATATTTACTCAAACTATCGGATTAAGAAAAGGAAAATGCATTCTCAATTTCAATATATTGAACGCTCATCAAATCATTCATGAGACAGTGTGAATCTGAACAGAGAATGTGCGAACCAGGAAGCAAGAGTGTTGACAGTCAGGCTAGCAACCTCATCTTATCAAATAAACAGAAAAGAACCATAGCTCCGCGGGAACACTCGATTTCATTAGCACAGATTTCCTGTAAGAGAGACACATTCAAGTTTGGCTCCAAACTTCCCAGGAAACGAAAGTGGTAAAAATAATCTCGCAATGAATCACTGATTCTGGAATATTCTGGCTATTCACATTAAAACTGCCGATTCCGTGGAGTATTTGTGATGATGTATGTAAGAGAAGAACGCAATCATAGAATAAAGTGTGCAATAATCATCAGGAGACACACTAGTCCAAACGAGGGCATGTGATGTACGATTTCCGGTAATGTCCGCCATTTGTGTATGTAAAACAAGCGGAAGAAACAAAATACTTGTCTGACTCGCATACAGATGAATTAGCACCACTTCATGATGTTATACTAGAGGAAATTGTGGATAAAATTGCCTCCATACGACTGGTCTCGTCCGCATGTTACCAGGGTCTATTACAGGGGTGGCCAACACGAGGCCCGCGGGCCGTATGCGGCCCGCCGGGAGTCATGTTGAGGCCCGCGGAGTTGGAAGAGACGATGTGGTCGAAGCTGTAGTACGCTTGCTTGTTTACTTTAATTTGAAAAAAAAAATAGTTAGGTGCGTGGCCCGGCAGGAAATATTATTTCTGACATTTGGCCCGGCTGCTGAAAAGGTTGGCCACCCCTGGTCTATAAGAAAAGTAAATATTAGTAACACCGTAACATGCCAAGCTTGTAGTAAGAGGAGTAAGGAGTGCTAGCGTTGAATTGGCTGTCTTATCCGATTGAAAACACTAGCTTCAACATTGATCAAGTCTTCTGATAAAGAAAGATACACAATTCAGCCAGCCAGGATAAAAAGAGGTTGAGAGACGTGGGAGGTGATCGAATAGATGGATAAAAATAGGAAGGCCTCGACGAAGCAAAGGAGTGGTTAAGGTAGACGGGAATGGCTTGGGATAAATGATGCTCTATGGTCCATTGGCGATAAAAGATAGATGCAGGGATCTCCGGGCTGTAAAGTGCTGGGTATACAATAGGGGTAATAGCAATATGAGGGAATCAAAGGAGAACTTGTTTTCCCAAAGGAATTAAACAGTTATCAAAGACTACTAAAAATAGGGAGAGGTTGAACTGAGCATGGATGTGTAAGTAAATTAAAGGGCCGTTGTACACTCCTTCATGTGTATTGAACATATGCAACCATGTGTTTGTAGACACAATGGGAGATATGGTCAGTATCCCGCCGACCGGCTTTACTTCCCAGGAATGTTTTTGGTATCCATTTTCAGCCTGCTGGACCCGGGAGTCCAAGGATATTTTAACAGTCCGTCTGGATGGGGATTCGAGAGCATGACCAAGGCAAGAGTACTAGTCACTGGTCTACGGCGGCTATCTATGGAAGAATGCTGAAGTGTGAACTCATCTTAAACATTCGCTGTGCTGATGCTGAGGTAGGGGATTCAACCCTTACATGAGGCAATTATACTAAATTGCTGATTTCTCATCTTTGACTTGAGGACGTAAATTGCAAATATCTCTGAAGTCGGAGTGGGTTTAACGGATGGAGATGGACGCTAGTAATAGAGAAAGCTAATCCACCCGAAAAATTCAGTCTAGTGCTAATAGAAGCAGCATTTATGGACTATGCTTGAGTTCAAAGCGAGCGAGTGCAAAAACAAAACAAATAAACACCACACACACACACACCACCCACACACCACCCACACACACCACCCACACACCACCCACACACACCACCCACACACACCACCCACACACACACACCACCCACACACACACACACCACCCACACACACACACACACACCACCCACACACACACACCACCCACACACACACACCACCCACACACACACACCACCCACACACACACACACACCACCCACACACACACACACCACACACCACCCACACACACCACCCACACACACCACCCACACACACCACCCACACACACCACCCACACACACCACCCACACACCACCCACACACACACACACACCACCCACACACACCACCCACACACACCACCCACACACACCACCCACACACCACCGACACACCACCCACACACCACCGACACACCACCCACACACCACCCACACACACACACACACCACCCACACACCACCCACACACACCACCCACACACACCACTCACACACCACCCACACACCACCCACACACACCACCCACACACCACCCACACACCACCCACACACCACCCACACACACACCCCACCCACACACCACCCACACACACCACCCACACACACCACTCACACACCACCCACACACCACCCACACACACCACCCACACACCACCCACACACACCACCCAAAAAACCACCCACACACCACCCACACACACACAAACCACCCACACACCACCCACACACACACACCCACCCACACACACACCACCCACACACACACACCACCCACACACACACCACCCACACACACACACACACACACCACCCACACACACACACCACCCACACACCACCCACACACACACACACCACCCACACACACACACCACCCACACACCACCCACACACACACACACCACCCACACACCACCCACACACACACACACACCACCCACACACCACCCACAGACACACACCACCAACACACACACACACCACCCACACACACACACACCACCCACACACCACCCACACACCACCCACACACACACCACCCACACACACACACCACCCACACACACACACCGCCCACACACACACACACACCACCCACACACCACCCACACACCACCCACACACCACCCACACACACCACCCACACACCACCCACACACACCACCAACACACCACCCACACACACACATCACCCACACACACCACCCACACACACCACCCACACACCACCCACACACACACACACACACCACCCACACACACCACCCACACACCACCCACACACACACACCACCCACACACACACACCACCCACACACACACACACCACCCACACACACACACACACACCACCCACACACACACACACACCACCCACACACACACATCACCCACACACACACACACCACCCACACACACACACACACACACCACCCACACACACACACACACCACCCACACACACACACACCACCCACACACACACACACACACACACACACACACACACTACACAATATACGATCGTTCATTGAACAGCGTGTCCATATATATATATATATATATATATATATATATATATATATATATATATATATATATATATATATATATATATATACACACATACATATACATTACTACTAAATATTGCCGGTCTCTTATTAATATTAATAATATTAATCCGGTCTCTGTGGCTAAAGGGCTTGCGAACGCGGTTTGTAAGCCCGTTTACCCGGGTTCGAAACACGGTGGTGCTGGTTTTTTCGAAAAAGGTATAGGGGCCGGTCGTTCAGAAAGCAATGGCAAACTACTGAACGTAACACTTGCCTAGTACATCAACAGCAGCTGAAAATGCTGGTGTTGACTGCAACGTCCCGTAAGGGATACGCAACAAAATTTTTAATAAATTAATTCATTAATCGCGAAACTAGCCCGTTGTTTCAGAAGCTGTAAATCCGAAACCATCCTCAGCAACGCAACGTGTACACATATGCCTTTTGTTGAACACGTAACTGGGAGATAATTGATTAGATTGAAAGATAGGACGACGGGAAAATCAGTTCTGAAAGCTTGCCAGAATGGCATGGAAAAACATATAGTAATTACAGATAGCGTCTTCTAGCTTCATGTGGACGTGGAGGGATGAGGCAGTCTGAAGCTTTGCCAGCCACATTTGGACAAGACTATGCTATGTACGCGTACATGCACACGTGCATAATCACACAATACATACACAATATACATACACACACATTGCGTGCGTGTGTGTGTGTGTGTGTGCGCGCGCGCGTGTGTGTAGAGGGATCAGCTCGGCAGAGACGTTTAACGCTATTAGTGTGCAATGATGGCCGGTAGCGGTTTCACTCTACACACTGGTTATTTGGACTAAAACGTTGACTTCTCGTTCAGGATGAAATCTCACACTAACAAAATGGTGCACGACTATTGCAGGACGTTGCTATCAACCATATTTTGATTTTCTAGGCAATTTTAAAGTCACTTCACATGACACACTGCTGAACGTAAAAACGCCTAAAAATCAATCTCAGGCTAACATGAAGGTACATTTTATAGTAGATACCCAGATTTAGATTGACAGTGCACTCGAAAGAACATGCAAAATATTTGTCCATTTTTATATTTACAAGACGTACTTAAACTGTGCTGTGTTATTGTATTTTACCTTTGCAAAAAATGTAATTAAGATAAGGGACTCTTTTTCACCGCCAAACATCTATAGAGTATATGGTGCTTTCCGCACTTTTAGCATATCGTACTCTTTGGGTGATGTGGTTAATATCATGAGGGACACCATTGCTTCTCGGGAAATGTATGTATGTCTCGGCGATTTGAGAACCCCGGGTCAATGGAGAAAAAAAAAGGATCCAAACAGTAGGGGATTTGAACATATGACTACTAGCTCAGCGGGCAAGTGTACTAGCCACTGGGCTGACGTAGCTATCGGCGCAAATTATACGAATTATTACCTCTTTGTTTCTAATGTAAATATGGAACAGTTTCACAGAAATGTGTGAAATGGGATAGGTAGAATAACTAAATGATCCATGCATCGAGTGCCAGAACTCTGTGGAATGGGGCCGACTTAGGTGAGAAGAAAGCATTCCAGCAGCGTAGAAGTTAGTTAGTTGCATATCCTTTACAGGACGTCGCAGTCAACTGCAGCATGTGTTGGCTGTTTGTGATTTCTTGGCAAGTTTCCGTTCAGGAGTTTGCCATTGCTTTTTGAAATACCGACACTCATACCGTTGTATGAAAATCAAGGCGTGGTGGTGTGCTTTCAAATCGTCCGCAGCTATGTTTCCAATCCGGTATGCTGGTTTATGAATTGCGTTTGTAATCCCTACGTCACAGCGCTGGCAGAAGCGAAGAATTTAGTAAGATGCATTTCCTTTTACAGGACATCGCAGTCAACACCAGCATTTTTTGCTGTTGTGATCTCTTGGCAAGTTTACGCTCAGTAGTTTGCCATTGCTTTCTGAACGACCGGCACCCATACCATTTCATTAAAAACAAACCAACATAAGATGGTCTGCTGCCAAATCGCCCACAGCTGTGTTTCGAACGCGGGTATGCGAGATTACGAACTGCGTCCGTAGCCTCATCACCACACAGCGGGCAAGCTAAGAAGCACATATTTACAAAAACAAACATAACAGTTTACCAGTAATCATTACTTACACAAAAGAAAACCACAGTCTATATGAAAGCAATAATTTATATGAAACCGTCTCGTTTATCGTGCGACTATAATAAATTATAATACTGAAAGGCCTTATAAATGCAAATAACGAATTGTAATAACACCTGCCAGTGAGCAAACAGAGGACTGTCTAGAATCACCCGTATTATATCTAACAGGCAAAGACATTATAGAAAGGAAAAAAAAAAGGAAGTCTCTGTCACTAAAGATTAGATTCCTAAGACAAATACAACAACCTGCCAATGATATAAAAGACAATAAACTATCATAACCATTGACGAATCTAGATAATTTTAGTCAGTGACATACAGTCACGGATTTAATTAGACACACTACAGGAATCACCTTTTTGAAGTGGCATTGTTTGTTGTGCCATAAACAAGAACTATACCATTATAAGCACGAGTAGATCAGTCTGAATATAATTCCGGAACGTTGTTAAAATTATCTTGCAAATATGAACTAAGAGAATTATTGATAATTCAGGCGCCAGGTAAAACTTTTAGGACGCCACGGTGATAAGGCGCTCTGGATTTTTCTACCCGTTTTAAAGGAATGATAAACTTGTCTCAAACATGATCAATCTCATGTACATAATGATATACGTACAGATGGACATAATAACATACCGAAGGAGGGATGTGCTAGTGAACGATAGAACGGAGAGACACATGTGAAAACGGATAGACGGATAGACAGATAGAACATTGGAGAGGAGCACTTGTGGATCTGAGAAAACGTAGCCCTCGGCAAAGGATGTATTTTAAAACAAACGTCCAACGTCTGATAACCAGTGTTGGAACATACCCTAATAATATAAACATGCTGTCAGAAAAGGCTCCAAGTGAACAGGTTCTACCTGTTGGATGCACCCCGCAGCAAAGTGGGTTAATCGAGGGACAACGTCTGCTGCAGTTTGGACACAGTGAAGATATTACACACGCTCGCAGCTGAAGAACTCAGACCTAATTATCCTCAGTGTGCATTCTCTCCCAGGCAGTGTTGTCTGGGAGTCAATCTCTACTTCGTGAGTAAACATACCTGGCTGAGATCTTCATCTCATGAATATCACACTGGCATGTAATAAACCGCGGTGGTCTTTACCGTCTCGACAGCTAATGAAACATCTTTCTCTGTGATGAGGTTAAGGTGAGTTAATAATTGCATTGTGCTCCTTTAAGATGTGCTTAATCCTGGTAATGGACATTCAATCACAGATGCACATTAAATTAATCTAATTTCTTCAAATTTACGATCATCATTATTGCTGTTTCAGTTTGTAAGAATATCACTACATATATTTTAATTGATACAATGTTATGTATTTTCTCTGTAAACTGTCCAGAAAGTAAATGGGTATTCGGGGGCTCTAAAAGTTTCATACCGTGGCCAGTTTAGTCATTTGTGATTTCACTTGGATAAGAGATAAATTATGAAAAGAAATGGAAACCTCATTTGTCACTCTCAATTATGTTATATTATCCTGACGCTGTGCTGTCAATTTAGCACGACTGATGTGTCTTGCAAGAAAGGCTGTGAGACAGGAGCTGAATAGATGTCACCATAAACCATGACCAAACTCGGACATATCGAGCAGCAGTAGCGCAGTGCCTAGAACGCTGGCCAACCAGCCCGGTGTTCATGAGTTCGATTCTTTTCGATAGGTTGATGTTTAGAGTGATCTGGACTTTGATGTCAACCCAGCCTACGTTGAGTACCGGGACATTTTCTGGGAAGTAAAGGCGGCCAGTGTGATACTGACCACACCACCCATCGAGTGTCAATCAGTCAAAAAAATGTTCTGTTAGCACCATATACCCATAATCACCTTATGGCTCGAAAGGGGAGTTCTTTACTTATTTAACACAGATACAGCTATTTGGGTTCGAAGCCATCGATGTACAGAAAAAGCCACCTTAACTTTTAGTATACCGTTGACCGCTACAAGTGGCTCAAACAGTGCCCACGGTTCACTGACCCCCCTTAGAGTGGCTCTTTGGCTGAGACTACAGATCCAATCTAAGTAAAATATGTAGCTCACATCCCATTCTTATAAGTCAATACAGTAAAACCTCGGTTTTCGTTGCCGTCGGTTATCGTCGATGTAGGTTGTCCTCGATTTTTTTCACGAAAAATGTGTTTCGGTTTTCGTCGGCGTACCCACATGACCAAGCTGGTAATTGTGTGAAAACAAAGGGACCCACGAGTTCTTCTGCTCAGTTTGACGTTTCTTTTTTTTTTTTTTTTTTAGCATACTTGCTAATAATAAAATACGAAAGCGGCATTAAGATTGCTGAAATGGGCCGCAATATACGAGAAGTCACCATCCAAGATACGTTCCATTGTAACGAAAATGCAGAAACAAAATAAACGATGCCAGTGTAGCGAAAAGCATGAATGTACTAACGAAACATAGATCTCAAACAATTGAAGATGTCGAACAGTTATTATTAATTTGAATATATCAAAACCTGTTAGATGGCGATTCTGTTTCGGGGACAACCATATGTGAAAGGGCCAGACTGTTGTATGCCGATCTCATTAAGGAAATGCCTGGGGCGAGTGCTAATGCACTGAGTGATTATAAGGCCAGTAGATGATGATTTGAAAAGTAAATTCAAGGGGCGCAGTGGCATATACAATGATACCAGACACGGCGAAGGTGTGAATTCGGACAAGTTTGGGGCTAAAAAATAGTATTAAACACTATATTTATTCTCTATAAAACGTGATTTTGGTATGTATTTTGGAGTGTCTAGAACGAATTAATTGGATTTACACCGATTCACATGGAAATAATTGCCTCTGGTTTCGTTGTTTTTGGATTTCGTCGATTGTTTTCGAACGGATTGTCGACGAAAACTGAGGTTTTACTGTAGTCACTTCTTGTAATAGTTACTTGTGGAATTATCAGAATGTGTGGGCTATATTATATTATAATTTACCAATAAGGCAGTATTGATATTGCAAACATATACTAGTGGTTTGACTATCAGAACGTGCAGCTTATATTATATTCTAATTTAAGATAACTCACTGCTGGTAATGCATACATATACTATTGGTAGAATTATAAGAATGTGTGACTTATATAATATTTGAATTGATCAATTAATCACTTCTGGTAATCTATACATATATATTGGTGAGGTTATCATAATGTATAGCTTATATTCTAATTTATCAATAAGTAACTTCTGGCGATCTACAAATGGTTTATAAGTCGAATTATCAACTATAAGTCGACGCGAAGCAACTAGCTTCACATTTGAATCAGTCAATACACTAAATTCACTCCTAATATATATGATCTTGTAGAAATGTTGTTGTTGAGCGCTTGAAGATAACAATAAGCACAGTTGCTAGCTCCTTTTACAAACTGGGGTGTATTTGTATATGGTGCTAGTCTTATATGTTTACAGAGCAATCAGTACTCCAAGACTTATGTGGTTAATATAACGTTAATCGTCTTCTTTTTCCAGTTCATTTCCTGGCACTCATTGTAGGCTACGTCGATCTGTGAGCCCAGATTAATGTGAAGAATTCGCATCGAAGCTAATTTGAATTCGTGACCATCCCGTCGACTGGCAAGCGTCCCACACCTTTTATTATTTGTATTGTCAAACAGTAGTTTGGAAAACTGTATTCCCTAAGTTGTGTGTGGCATTGACGCGAAGACAAGGGAAAACCAATGTTTAACTAAAGTGTGTTTTTGAAGACAAAATCGCGGGCTCTTAAACTTCATGTGCACTGATGGCAAGGCAAGGGGTTTAACCCCATACTCCGGCATTAAGTTGGACTTAAAATGTTAATTTCTCGTTCGGAAAGCCATGGCAAACTGCTGAACGTAAAATTGACTATAATATCAACCTGGGGGTTATCGCAACGTCCTGCAAAAGACATGAAACATGAGCCATGAAGGAAAAAAATACCTGAGGTATGACGTCACAATGACATGAGGAATGAAAACATGTCTGTAGAAGGTACATGGCTAGTGCGTGGTCGTAATTCTGACCGGTATATATGTGCAACATCTCTGGAGAGACAAATGTTTTAAGCAAATAACAAAGGGTGAACTAATACCCGAGGTGAACTAATACCCGAACTACTTAATGATGTCGTTGTACCAGGGCGCACCAGGGCGCCGGCACGTGAAATATGTATGCAACCACGGCGCACCCACCTTCACAACAAGAAAGCAAATGTTTATTTTCTAAATAATTATTTTCTTAAATGCCATCTTCCTGGAGATGTGTAAACAAATGAGGCATCTATTAGTCAGTGTTACATGTTAACTGTGTGTAACTAATTACATATAATAATAATAATAATAAGAATAATAATAATAATAATAATAATAATAAACAATGATGTTAACAATAATACCATTTCGATGTTGTATGGAAGTAACTAAATGTTTTATGCGACTTATGACGTACAGGGCATATCGTGCTAGACCTATCATTTAATGGACAAATGGGCTCTGGGTGGATGATGCGGTCATTATCGAGCCGGCCACTTTTATTTCCAAGATATTCCCTCTACACATTGTAGGCCCGGTGGACCTGAAAGTCCATGTCAATTATTTAAGAAATCAAATCCGCCCTGATAGGATCGAATACATAGCTACTAACGCTACCGCTGCTTCCTTTGCTACTGTATAGCTTAACGTATTTACTATTAGCATTTTTGCCATTGTGATGAAGTTTGTAAAATGCAATGGCACTTTTACAGTACGAATGGGCCTAATCTGCCACATTCGCTACCGCCATGGGTTGTAGTTATTATGCCTTTTTGAAGCACAATGTAGCAAACTATGGTCTGTCAAGACGGCAAGATGCCAAATGACACTATTTACTTTACGGTTACACTACAGCATACTTGAAAAGGTACAAAACTAAGCCATGCGCATCATTTTGGGCTGCACGAAAGACACCTGCTGTGTAGCGATGAGATACCTCCTTGACTTCCCGACAATGAACCACAGGATCAAGATCTGGAGAGCTCGTGCATACTAAAAAAATAAGTGCAGATCAACAGCACCCTCTGCATGACGCTATATTCAGAGAAAAGGGTGACAGGCTAAATAGAGGCAAATCATGGATGGGTCGGGCGGAAGATGTCGTCAGACAGGTCTGCAGTCTTACCAGTATCAACCCCAGCAAGGAATGGGTGCCGGTGCCTCCAGCTTTTAAGTGCACTTTCTCCTGCATTATCACACTCGACAGACGGTGCAGAGAGCAGAACCCTGTCGCTGTCAATGCAGAAGTCAACGCGTTCATCTATGAACACTCAGATAGCCCCGAAGTGCTCATCTATACAGATGGATCTGTTGTAAAGCAGCACAGAAGTGCGTGGGCATTTACAGCCCGTTCAGCGGGCCGAACCGTTCAAGAATCCAATGGTGCCCACTCTATGACCACGAGCAGCATGACGATGGAGGTGATGGCAGTTACACAGGCTTTCATATGGCTGGAATCACAGCATTATACCAACGTGTGTGTACTAAGTGACTCAATGAGCATGATTCAGAAGATCGAAGCTGGATCTGTACGTAGACAGTGGACTGAGTCGCTGCAGAAGTCTGTTGTTCGTAAAGTCACCTTCATCTTCGTCCCGGGACATGCGGGAATCGAGGGAAATGAACGAGCTGATAAACTGGCTGGCTCTGCACCCCCTGTAGATGGCCAGCCCATGGATCGTGCCGATGTTATTAACGTCCTTAAAGATATGGCGAGAACAGAGGACTTTGACGTCAGTGAATCCACATCGCTGTCCAGGATGAAAGACTTGGGAGTAAGAATCGGCACAGCCAGACGCGAGAGGTACATCGGGAAAACAAGGCGCCTCGTCAACCAACACAGAACTGGCACTATTAGCCACCAGACGCTGATGCATATGCTGGGGGGGGGGGGGAGGATCTGAGCACCTATGGACATGTCCGGAGTGCAATAAAGATACCCCAACTGATTACTGATAACTGATAACTACAGCAGAAACTTATCAACTGAATTATCTGGCAATTCCCATGCTATGCATTGGGTTATGATTATTGCATGTCCTTAGCTGGACGTTGCGTTCATCCCCAAGTTAATTTCTAAGTAATTTTACCTTAAAAAAAATTTTTTTTTTATGCTGCCAACCATGTTGTCCTTTGAGCTGGATTGTAGAGGAGGAAAATAATCTACTTAATGTGGTTTTCATGACTGAAGTTTATCTGAGACACCTTATAGAATCGAGTTGATTTCTCAGTGAAACTCGGAGATCATATAGACATTAAATAGCATAATGCAAAGAGAATGAGCTCCTTAGAAAATGTATTATGTGAACACGTTGTTAAAGGTGTTAGAAGAATTATGCAATTATTGAAGAAGGCACACAAAAGAACTTTGTTGCGCTTGATCACAATATCAGACTTACACGTTTCATACTGTTCGCATGTGCTTGGGGTAATTCCAGCACCAAGAAAAGGAGGACACCAAAGAAGCAACTAGATTACTTAAGCATCAAATGATTTTGCGGCTCATGTTTATAAGCTCAAGAGAGTTGCTTTGTTGCTGAGTACAAAGGTGGTGGAGAGACATGATCAGACGATTTCACAATGTCTTCGGACTGACCAATCTGATGGTGAAAGTAAATTAGTTTCTGTGGACAAACAACAATATAAGGCATCCTAAATTTTCGCGGAATACAAACAATCAAAGCAATTATTAGGAGCTTAACGTGGTATTCACCATCATCATCTAGTAAATGCGTTCCACTGTTTCGTCAAGTCAGTGGTTCAGTACAGCTGACTTGGACAAGTAATTTTTCGGTTTTAAGTTCCCTAGTCTTTAACTCGGTCTCCTTGGCCTAAGAGTTAGCGATTTTCTCCATAATCCCGTATACTCTCGTGAGTAACGTGACGTGCGTAAGAATCGGTGGCGGTTCTCTCTGCGTCAGTAACTTACGGGGTATGTGAGCCGGTCGCTCAGAAAGCAAAGTCAAACTACGGAGCGTAATCTTGCCAAGAAATCAGCAATCAGATGAAAGATGCTGGTGTTGACAGCGATGTCCTGTAAAGATATGCGAACAAAAAAAATCTTTAACTATCCCCTGTCTATCTACAAGGCTGCAGGTTTGTTTATCACTGAATTTGGTCAGTACCCCTTGACCTGTGCGACATCACTCTTCTTTCCAAACCTCCCTGACATCTTAGGCAGTGGGTTGGCATAACCTTGGCAGCCCTAATAAGTATGAAATGATAACATATGTTATTTATACCCGCAGCTTAATCATATCTTAGGCATTTTCGTTTCGCAGCTGTAGTCGACACATTACCAGGTACATTAGTTGTATTTCTCAAGAAAAGTTCCACGTTCTGTGATTAAGTAAATCATTAATCGTTGTGCAAACATGCTAGCATACTATCGCCGCAGTAAAAGACTATTACATATAAAAGACTTCTACATTCCAGTTTACTCGTGGAATACCTTTGAATACATGCAGAAGGTTTAAACATATTAAAATCTTGTCGCTTTCTAATTTTACTTCCAGTAAGTATAGATAATTCCTGGCAGGAATGTTGTTATAACCATGCATTCTTGGAACATTTAAGCAATGTTCGTGACAACTTTACTGTTTTGAGATTACCAATTCTCTTTAGCCGGCTTCGTGGCTTAGAGGTTATGACTTTTCTCCGTAATCTCGTATACTCTCGTAGGTAACGTGATGACGGAGAGAATCAGCAGTGGTTTGAATCGCATCGGTAACTTACAGGGTATGTGAGCCGGCCGCTCAGAAAGCAATGGCAAACTACTGAGCGTAATCTTGCCAAGAGATCAACATACAGCTGAAAGATGCTGGTGTTGACAGCGATGTCCTGTAAAAGGATACGCAAAAAAAAAAAAAATTCTCTTTAGCCTTAATTTTCGCTTGCTTAATTTAGAGCAGTCTCGTGACCATACACCATGGCTTTTGCTTTAGGAAAAGTCTGACCTTGTTTTGTATGTACCATGTGACCAGTTCTATTCCTACAAATGTACGTTCTATTAAAGGAATGCTAATTGTTCTCTTGAATGAAGAAATCAATGCAAACAAATGCTAAGTTATTCGGAGCAGGTCACGATTAGTTCTCCTGTTACCAACTAAACCTTTCCATAGAGCCAGTCCAGGTGCTCACTCTTTTGATGTCGGGTGGAAAAGTGCGACCTTGTTTTCACAACCAGGTCATATAATCACTTTAACCATTCACTTTATCCAGGACTCTATCCCACGTTGTAACTGTTCAGGTAACAAAAACCGTGCGCACCTGTACAGCACATGTCTATTTGCATGTATTTTCCAGAGTCAACTGCCTGGTTGCACACAACAAGATGAAAGGTTATCATGTGACCTTTAAGACAAGTTTCCTTTTGCTTGCATTACCGCCTTGTTATTTTGTGCTCTCGGGTACTTGTATCCAGTACTCACAAATCATCATATGTGTTGTTTTGACATGTGTATATGTTTATCTGTTTTCTATTATACTTTCTGTTAGATTAATACACAGTATTTCAGTAGGATACACATACATATTCGATAACCTCTATCTCTTCCTCTACTTCTCCTAATACTTCTTCTTCTTATGCCTTTAATATCCCAATCGAGCATAACATCCCAATCGAGCATAGAAGCTCAGTCAACTCTCGCCAAGCTCTGTGTGGACTTGTTCATGATTCGTTGAATTTGGCCACGCTCTGTAGTAGCCACTCTCAGGTCAACACATTTTTGTCACCTCTTACGATCTGCATGGTAGGTGACGGCGTTATGACAAGTAAGTATAATAAATCTGACAAAACTCAACTTAAATGACGACAATAATACAAATATTATATTAAAAGGTACACCCATGTGTTACCAGGGCTCGTAGCGAAACAAGGAATATTAAAGCCGATGGTGTCCGCCTCGAGTGCTGGAGATCCCGGGTTTAAGCTCCGGTGAGGAACGGGATTTTTTCACATGGACTTTCTTTAGTTAAATATGAATAAAATTAGGTGGAACTGCGGTAAAGCTGTGAAAGTGTAAACAATATAAAATGTCACAAAGGAGTGCAGATTTACATAACAGAATTAAGACACATACAGGACGCTGCGGCGATTAGCCTTCATCAGCAAACAAATACATTCACAAACCCAACATACAGTCAAGGAGATCTCCTGTGACTACGTTTACAGATCGGAACTGTGAGGTGAGTATGAACATTCTTTTCAATTAACATTTTTTCAATTAACATGCTTTTCAATTAACATTTTTTTTTCAATTCTAATTTTCTCTTCATTGCTTTCATTTTTTCATGCTTTTGTTCTTCTCGTCCTGTCGTCACCTTCTGATGTAGTCACAGGAGATCTCCTTGACTGTATGTTGTGTTTGTGAATGTATTTGTTTGCTGATGAAGGCTAATCGCCGCAACGTCCTGTTTGTTTAGTTAGTTTAGTCGAAGGATCATCATCACGGCACAGAGGTGTAACCCATAACTGCTCCGTTCTACTCCTAACCCAAGCCTGAGTCCGGAGAATCTCAACTCAGTGCACGAACTTCGTAGCACCGGCGGGAATGCTGAAATACTTTGGGTAGATTCTTAACTCGACATTTTGCCCGGGCAGCACCGTTAGGCTACTCTTTTTCGATTCCCAAATGCCAAGGGATTTTTTACGTGCGCAGCAATACACACAAGCGTCCGATCTCACTACCCAGAGACCAGGGGAAATTTTGTTACTGAAAGTCCACGTGAAAAAATCCCGTTCCTCACCGGGGCTTGAACCCGGGACCTCTAGCATTCGAGGCGGACACCATCGGCATAAATATTCTTTGTTTCGCAACGAGTCCTGATAATACATGGGCGCACCTTGTAATATAATATTTGTATTATTGTCGTAATTTAAGTTGAGATTTGTTAAACTTATTATACTTACTTGTCATAAACTGTCTTTTGGTTGGCTGGGATCCGATGTAACATTGTTGTAACAGCCGTTGCTTACAATGACAGTGTCTGTGTTTAATCCCTGGCGTTGGCGGGATTCTACTTTCCCGACTAGAACGGCTCTGAGGTCGACCCAGCTTTATTAATTAGGCACCCGATGAGTTGCAGACTTTTCTGGGAGATTTCCAGGGGTAAAAAGAAGATATGAAGGGATGTGGCCACATTACATCATTATCTAGTGGTCTATAATATGTGAAGCCGTAACACTTCACAGACCATTGGCCGTTTCTGCAATAGCCCTGCCTTTCGTGGTGGATTTGTGGATTGTTTGTTGAGCACCATGTTGCACGGAGGTGTTCACTGTTGAACGAACTGGTGGAATACGGAAAATATGTCTTTACTTCGTTCCTTTGAACAAACTGCACACTTATTTCCAGCAACTCCAGAATGAAACATTTAAAGTCGGTCTTCCACTGCACCACTGAAAATTGTTGTTATTCTCTTACAATCTTGCACGATTCAACGGGGATAATCGTTGTCCATCCCTTTGTTAGCCAAACTGGTAAATACTGCAAGCATGCTCTTTTTGGAGACAAATGGACGTCTTTGTTAGCTAGTCACTTAACCATGGAGTATCGTCATGTCGGCATCTAACTACGTTGGAAGTACATGTTGGTTGTTTATTATATGTGTTTTGTTGGTGATTTGTTTTAAAGATCAAATGACAGTTTTCTTTCAAAGATCAGAGTCATACCATGACCAATCTATTATACTCACTGATATATCAGTACTGAAAACATTCTGAAAACAGTGCAATGCATGCATGACATGAACTGTCGGGTTCCCTTGTTCTTGTGATCTTGAATAACCCAGTTTTGCCAGCACATATACAACCCCCCTCATCTATTCAGCATGACCAAATGTATATGCACCATTTTCGGAAATGTTTCTATGCCATTGCGGTCATGTATTCATTGCCGCTCGTTGTTTCCACTGATCGCCAACGTGCTGTTAGGGGTATGTTGAAGCTGCGTTGACAGTTACAGTCCAATGTGATTTAGAATACAGTAAATAACAGCTGCTTAACAGATGTGGAGTGAAAACATAAATATCTTTATTTCTTCAACAGCAAAAGTCAGCTATAGCTACGCCGGACTTCCAAGCCGTAACACGTTCCCACTAGCCCCTGACCTGCCTACATTCCACGGCCTATCGTCATGGCTAGTCGTTACTTTAACTCTCCGACACAAATGATTGTAACTTTGACTACTTACAACCTTATAGCTCAGCTCGACCTATTGTCAGCACCGGACTGTCGACCCGCCCAAACGACACATCTGGGCTCGTTCGTGTTGATGTAGTGTGCTCAGTCGCCTGGTGGCTGTGGCGTCTCTGCTAGCCATCATTTATCGTCAGTTACTTAATAACTATTTCATCTGCTTGTTGTCAACTTATTGGTGGTTCGTATCAGCTTTCATACCTTTGCTTTCATCTCACAACTTTCTAGCTCTGTTTCTCAGCGTTAGGTGAAGCGGTCGCGACGGCGGTTCTCAGCAGACTGACTTTCTACCCACCGCTTTCCGCGCTTGACCCTTCCATTACGTGGCCTGAGCTCGCTTTCTGATTGGCTCTTAAATTTAGCCGTCTATTTGTTCGAGTCCTTTCTTCAAAATGACTGTGACTATTTGTCACTAATACCGACTAGTTTCTGAAATGTTGTTTCCAGTCGGACTGACTCGTGGCACTGATCTACATAGGAGAAAGGGAAGTCGCGGTGGCTATCATGTCTGCTCGCTACCCTGGTGGCCATGTAGTCGAATACCAAATGAGTCTAATGTTTACAAAATGTATTTATGCTCCCAGATTGTCCCAAAATTGACTCCAGGAAATATTATGGGAAGTAAAGTCGGTATGTGTGATATTGACCACATCATCCATCGATTGATTTATAAAAATATTGAACTAGAACCGTGTATGCAGTACGGTTCGAGGAGCGTTAAAGATACTTTGCTACACTTAATTTTGGGAGTAAGGATCTTATGAGAGCAAAGCACTTTTGGATGGAAGACTTGCATGGGTGCAATGCTTTAATGGGTGCAAGGCTCTTATAAGTGTAAGGCTCTTATGAGTGCAAAACTCTTATGAGCTCAAGACTCTTATAGGGGCAGGGCTCTTGTGGTAGCAAGTCTGTTTCCTTCCAGTCAGAGATGTGTGTAGCCTATCAAGAGACTCCACGCCAGATAACGACAGGCTAGCTACGAAAAACGACAAAATATAAATAGGATAGTAAGAATACAGATTTAGAAGCGTATGTTGCATGAGGCGGACACACTATAGAAGAAGAACGTGAAATGATATGTCCCTTTCCCCCTATAGTTCAGTCAAGTACTGAAATGCTGCCAAAACGAAACTCAACCTTTAATAGTGTTTGCAGGCTTCATGTAATCCTAGCGTACTATCTGTTCGTCTCTGGAACTAACGGTTTAATCACACGTTCGCAATCGTTATCGCGTCCACAACATACAACATTATCTCTCTCTCTCTCTCTCTCTCTCTCTCTCTCTCTCTCTCTCTCTCTCTCTCACTCTCTCTCCCCTCTCTCTCTCTCTCTCTCTCTCTCATCTCTGTCTCTCTCTCTCCATTCTGTATCCTGCATCGTGTATAATAGTCTTGTCCAAATCTATAGTCACTCTGCCTCGTCTCTAAGTTATTTCTCTCTTTCTATCTGTAAAATTAATGCTTGAAATGAACGTTTCGTAATATTAATAATACAAGTGTGTGTCAAAGTGTCATTAACAAGATAAAATGTGTCTGTATGTTATATTAATCAATCAAAAGTGTTTCTTAAACAATATTAATACGTGCATAGAGTGATGTAAAACCACGCGTGTATCGAAGTTAACAATGAGTGAAACTCTTGTCTAAGTTCCATTAATAACTAGCGTGGGTGTCTAAGATATGTTAATAAGTGACACATGTGTCTAAGTTATTTATCAAAAGGTATGTGTAGGGTGTAATAATAATTGATAATATGTTTGTTATTTAAGTTACATTATGAAGTGAAATGCGTTTTTAAGTTATGTTCTTACATATGATTGTGTTCTAAGTTATATTAACTAAGCACATGAAGTGTTATAGCAAGTGATACTAGTAATAACTGCTTGTCCTTTACAACACGTTTGCAATCAACCCCAGCATTTATCGGCTGTCTGATTTACTAGGAAATTATACGTTCAGTAGTTTGCCATTTCTTTCTGAACGGCGGACGCTGCATAACATGGAGATCTTCTTCCAAATCCCTGGCGGTTGATTTTGAACCTTTGACTCGGTGTATCGGGGAATTGTACAAGTGAGTTTCCCTATCCCCTAAGCCCTAAGCCACAGGCTCCGAAAGTGCTAGAGTGATGTATATTATTACGTCTAGCTTCCCTTTATTATGGAATATCTGTTTGACTAAATAATAGTTGCAGTAACCGGAGTACATTCTAACGCAAACTATACTTACACAAGCCAGAAAACAGTTTATCTAAGCATAGAAAGTACGGTTTTCGCAGGAGACATCAGGTTATATACCGTAAAGAGAAATTAAAATAAAGTCTCTTAAGTCGAGAGAATCGACTTCATTGCACCGGGTTTACTCCCATATGGCTCGGTCTCTTTCCGCAGGGCAGCCCGCCGAAAGCGTCGCACAAAGCAAACTTCATAGCTCCAGCGACGACCCTCAGGAGTCTCCGAGAAAAATTTACCCGTGAACCGAAAGAGTAGCCCGGAATCGAACCCACGACCTTAGGAGCGTCAAGTAGACGGCTTGACTATTTCGCCATGGAGACTCCCTTTAAAAAATGGATCAAATAACATCATTGAGAGCTGTGGGGAGACACTGTTAATCATCTATCTAGAATTGTTCGGTTAAAGATTCGTTTAATGAAATTATTCACCAGGAATATGGCACAGTAAAGGTAATGGTACAAGTGCAGATTTATGAGGGAGGAGTGCAGAAGTTGTTTAATATAAGAATGATGAAAACACCATGAACACATTGAAAGACTAATAGAGAGATGTGGCAAGAAGCTGACTCACAAAGAAAACAGGTTATTCACATCAAAAGGATATAGTCTACAATCTGTGGCCATGTCGTGAAAAGGGAAAATCTGGTGTATGTTGTCACAACGGAAAAGCTGGAGGTGAAGAGGGGCGAGGAGAGGGGTGGTCAAGAGTGAAGATGCTGAATAGTTTGACATCATGCCATGGAAGCATATCAGTATACGATATGAGACGATTAATGGGGTTGTGGAGAGAAGCTGACTCACAAAGAGAACAAGTTATTCGCATCAAAAGGGAAAAGCTGGTGTATGTTGTCACAACGGAAACGTTGGAGGTGAAGAGGGTGGCGAGGTGGGTGAATAAGAGTGAAGATGCTGGATAGTTTGACATCATGGCATGGAGGAATATCAGTGTACGATATGACACGTTTCAGGGTGTTGTGGAAAGACATGTTCACCAACGCGACATGGCATGGACTATAACTATAAGAAGAAGGATACGGTATGCGGCGTACCGGGTAATGGTATGTGACTCCTGTGATCTATCACCAGGTGCATATTCTATTACTCTTTCGTTAAAGTCACTACATTGTCTGTTTGTAAACTCAGAAGGTATTAGTGAATGAAAGAGCCTGACTTAAGATAACATAATTTGTTACCGAAATGGTCCTTATTTAATTAGGCGATCCATTGTATACTTATAAATCATTGTGATATTGCATTTCTAGCTACTTTATTCATCATAAATTTGATTTATTGGCGATATCTTGATAAATGATGATTATGATAAATTCATTACGTACGTATTAATTCTTGTATGTGTGCTTTTGTTCCAGTATTATCAATCCTCATATTGCTATATTTGCCATATCCTTCTGGCAGCGGCATTGATCACATGGACGTTTTCTATATCATTCACAGTGTAGACGGCACAATAGCAGCTTGCTCGGTAACAAAACTGTTTACATTATTTGTATCACCAAGGCAACCAAATACACCTTTATGCAGCTATTCACATTGTTAATAAACGATTTAAATTGCCATCTGTACATCTATTTTCCTCCATAATCGTACCCTCATCTCTATGAACCTTTTTTTTTATAAAACGGCAATAACCTGTATCGCTATTAACCAACCCCTCCCCCAACCACCCAACCGTTTAACGTGTATCTTCTTAAGATTAACCGTTAACACAAAGCATATTGCCAGTAATTATAAAAACCAAGCACGCTAAGGAATTCTGAAACTGTAAAGATGATCCCTTGGCCAAATGGTGCGGTAGATGTGACATGCAGTAGGCGTTCACATGTTCACGTTATAATAAGGTGGTGATACCAGTCAAATGCCTCTGTAGATGTGTTATGTAGTAGGTGTTCACATGTCCACCATAAGGGAGTCTCTGTGGCGAAGTGGTCAAGCCGTTTGACTCGTGCTTCGAAGGTTGTGGGTTCGATTCCGGGCCGCACACTTCGGTTTACGAGTTAAATGTTTCGGAGACTCCTGTGGGTCGTCACTAAAAGCTACGGAGTTCGTGCTTTGTGCGACGCTTTCCGCGCTGCGGAAAGAGACCGAGCCATATGGGATAAAACCCGGTGCGATGAAGTCGACCCTGTCGACTTTTAAGCGACGTTTTTTTTTAATGTTCACCATAAGGTGGCGATACCTACTAAATGCCTCTGTAGATGTGTCATGTAGTAGGTGTTCACATGTCCACCATTTGGTAGTGATACCAGCCAAATACCTCTGTAGATGTGTCATGTATTAGGTGTTCACATGTCCACCATACGGTAGTGATACTAACCAAATACCTCTGTAGATGTGTCATGTAGTAGGTGTTCACATGTCCACCATAAGGTGGCGATACCCACCAACTGCCTCCGTAGATGTGACATGCAGTAGATCATGCACTGTCATGTAGTAGCCTTTGCTATGGCAAAAGTTGTCTTTGTCAAGATGGAAAACATACTATCCACTAAACTATATATCAGCTGCAACAAGAAAAGCAGTGTTGTGGTGATACACAGAACCCGTACATTTGTATAGTTGTGAAGCATGGGCATTATGCAGACAAGCTGAAAAAAAAAATCTAATGGCAGTGGAGATATGGTTTCTGATGAAAATGCTAAGAGTACCACGGAGAGACAGAAAAAAATCAATGAGCAAGTCCTACAAGTAACACATAAAAATGTAAACTGATTAGAGAAATTAGAGATAGACAGTCAAGATTGTTTGAACACGTTATGATAAGAAATAAACTACGGAATTTGGTGACAACTGGCACGATTGAGGGGGGGGGGGGGAAGCACACGGGGAAGGGAGAGAGACGTAGGTATCTGGATGGCTTAGCTACATGACATGGTCGAGGTATGACCGCAGCGTTCATCCAAGACTCTGTTCATTGTGTCAGATTACGAAAGATGATCTCCCACGCTTATCGGTATGGCACATGATGACGACGAGGATGATGATGATGATGATGATGATGATGATGATGATGATGATGACGACGACGACGACGACGACGACGATGATGATGATGATGATGATGATGATGATGATGATGATGATGATGATGATGATGATGATGATGATGATACCGCTTCATGTGCTAATCGCCTCTCCCACAGAAGGCAAATATGGTAGGCACATTCATTAGAATTAGAAATCTTGGGTCTTCACATATTCTAGTTTTCAAAGTTAGTAGCATGTACTTTGCAGTCAACCTCAACATTTCTTGGCATTTTGTGATTTACTAAGCAATGTTTACGTTCAGTAGTTTGCTATTGCCTCCTTAGCAACCAAAGCGCATACCATTGATTGAAATCAAAGCATGATGGTCTGCTTTAAAATATTCTGATTTCGAACTCAAGAAAGTCTCTTAAATGTCGACAGGGTCGACTTCATTGCACCGGGTTTTATCCCATATGGCTCGGTCTCTTTCCTCAGCGCGGAAAACGTGCTCGGTCTCTTTCCGCAGTGCGGAAAGCGTCGCACCAAGCACGAACTCCGTAGCTCTAGCTACCCACAGGAGTGTCCGAAAAATTTCACTCGTGAACCGAAGGACGCGGCCCGGAATAGAACACACAACCTTCAGAGCCCGAATCAAACTTCTTGACCACTTCGCCACATAGACTCCCCAATTTCGAAACTCGAAGCGTTATGTCGTGGAATAGTCGAACGCGTTTATTGCCCCTAAGCCACATCGCCGACGCGTATTCAAGATCAGGTTAAAATAAAGGTTCGTGACCAGTTTTCCTTTCTCGCTATCTTTCTTTCCTAGCCACATTCCTGTAAACTCTGACCTTTATCTAACACCCATGTTGAGGCTGGATCGCCACCGGAACAGTTGTATCCAAGGAAACATTTCTGACATTGCTGGTAATTGAACTCAGACCACAGTCTTGTCAAACACGAGCATTAACAAATATACTACAGAGCATCGTTTCCTTCCAACAATATTCTGAAAAAAAAATATCTGCTTTACACGGCTGGGCCTCTTTAAAGTAATGCTAATGCGCCGTTCCCATGTTTCGTTACTTGAGCTACTTTTTGGATGTCAAGTTAAGTAATTTTCTCCAGTTTTGTTGACAGGGCGACATCTGGGATTTAAAAAAAGATAAATATTATATTGTCCCGCTTTGTGGATTTCACTACTTTCGTGGATGTCAAGATAAGTCAGTGCGTCCAGTTTTGTTGTCTGGATTACATCTGCAATGAAAAGATAAATAATATTGTGTCCAGTTTTGTTGTTATTGTTGATTGGACTACTTCGTGGGTGTCAATAATTATTTTCCTTTATCTATTTGTTGTTGTTGTTGATGATGATGACTTCGGTTGAAACACTCGTGCGTGTCTGCGTGTGTTTTTCCATTGGTTAAGCTTCTTAGTCGCATGTTTTTAAAAATCGGACTCCATTACCATTTTGGCAGAAGCTAACACCCCTTTTCGTTACCATTTTCTTCTTCTTCTTCTTCTTCTTCAGCGTTCCGAGCCATTGAGGTTCTTTGCTGCAAATACAATCCGTCTCCATTCGTCTCTCTGGTTGACCTTCTCTTGCCAGTCGTTGATTCCAAGTGCTTGTAGATCTGTATATATATTATCTCTCCACCATTTTGGATCGTCTAAATAAGTAACCTATCGCCTTGTACCGAGTCGATTCATAGATTGATAGGTTGTTAATACTGTGACTAACTGCTTCATACAGTTATGAGCTCCGTGGTACTGTGACAAATTGCTTGATACAATTATGAGGTGCATTGTACTGTGACGAATTGCTTGACGCAATTATGAATCGCATGGTACTGTGATGAATTGCTTGATACATTTATGAGCTCCGTGAAACTGTGATAAACTTATTGATGCAATTATAAGATGCATGTTACTGTGACGAATTGCTTGAAAATATTGTGAGATGCATAGTACTGTGACGAATGGTTTGATTCAGTAATGAGGTGAGTGTTAATATGATGATTACTTGATGCAATGAGGAACTCTTTGGTACTCAGAGAAGTTTGCTTGATACAGTACTTCTTCTTCTTCTTCTTCTTCTACTTCTTCTTCTTCTTTCGTTCGCCTGAAATATGTTTATAACTGCAATGTTGTCTCTTGCATGAATCTAACAGTCTTTTTTAGTTCACTCAGCGGTCCATATAGTTTATCTTCCACTGTTGCCTCTCTACTGCTGATCCCCGTGGTACTGTGGCAATACAACTCTGATTTGCATGATACTGTGGCGAGCTGTATTATACTGTACTGAGTTGTTTGATATAATTAACTAAATTTTACTGTGACGAGTTGCTTGGTATGATAATACGCGACATGTTACTGTGACGAGTTGCATGATATGATTATACGCTGCATGTTAACGTGACGATTTGCTTGATACGATAATACATTACATGTTACTGGATCTAGTTGCTTGATATGATAATACGCTAGATGTTACTGCAACGAGTTTTTTTTATATGAAAACAAGCTATATGTTATTGTGACGAGCTGCTTGATATAATACTCTGCATGTTGCTGGGACGAGTTGCTTGATATGATTATAGGCTACGTGGTACTGTCACGAATTGCTTGATGTGAAAATACTTTACATTTTACTGTTGTGAGTTGTTGATATGATAATGATGCCTTTCCCTAGCTTTAATTATATTATTCCTTAGTCCTACGTGTGCTTTATGCATTTCCTGTATTATAACCTCTTGAAAGTCTTCACCCATATATTTCCGTCTAGGTTTTAATAGATTGTCTATAGGTAGTATCGGTTCTCTCCCGTATATTAAATAATATGGTGAAAAACCCGTGCTTTCATTTTGATTAGTACGAATGGCGTTAAGGGCAGGTCCTAAAAACAAATCCCAATCCCTTTCATGTTCATCTACAATCTTTGATATAATGCTATATAACGTCTGATGTTGACGCTCGTTTCTAGCATTGGAAGTAGGTCTATAATATGATGTCTTTATATGTTTTATATTTAAATCATTTAACAACTTTTCAAATTTCTTATTTATAAATTCTTTACCATTGTCTGTAAGTATACTTTGTGGACAACTAAATCTTGGGACAAACTCTTGTAAAAAAATATTGACTACTGTATCTGCACTCTTATCCGGAATTGCATAAACCTCCGGCCAAAGACTGTAAACATCTACTATATGAATCAAATACACGTTTCCTGACAATGTTCTGGGGTGTGGACCCGATATATCTAAACTAATCTTTTGCATTGGGAACTGAGGAATGTCAGTATCCTGCAAGGGACACTTTATTGTTTTCATGTTCCTCAATCTGCACTTCTCACAGGTATCCACATATTTATATGCAGATTTAAATAAATTTGGCCAGTAATATTTACTTGTAAGCGCCTTCACCAATTTGTCTCTACCTAAATGTCCATTTTCATCATGATATGCCTTTAAAAGTTCATTTTCTAAATGTTTTGGAATGTATTTCCTCAGTTGTTCGTTCCTTTCAGACATGTAGTATAAATGTCCATCCTCTTGTAAAACCAAATAATTCCTTTTATATTTGTTATCTTCTGTTTCTCTTAATTTTTCTTTTATTTGTATCACTTTTGGGTCTAGGTCCTGCTCCTCTTTCATGTTAAATTTTTCTAAGTGTAGATCATCTTCCCTATGTTCAGACTCTTGTTCCGATGGTAGACTATCAAATTCTTCTCTATTTATTATAGCAGAATCTAAAATATTTACTTGCCAATTTCGATCGTCAATCTCTGGTTCTCCTTCATCTTCTGTGTCACCTGACGACTGTGGATAGGGAATCCTAGACAGTAAATCAGCGCATGTGTTAATCTTACCTGGAATGTACTCAATTTTCGTATTATATCCCTGTAAGTTCAATGCCCAGGTTTGTATTTTCCTGTTCTGCACTGGGGCTTCTAAAAAAGACTTTAAAGGCATATGGTCAGTTCTAATAACAAAATTTGCGTTATGTAAGTAGTAATTTAGTTTTTGAAGAGCGTAATGTATTGCGTAAGCCTCCTTCTCAATAGTCGTCCACTTTCTTTGTGATCTGCTAAGTTTATGCGACAAGAAGTATATAGGCCTTTCATTTTTAACCCCTGGTATTCCAGACTCTTTCCCTTCATATGGTTGCACCAAACACGCTCCTACTGCATTGTCTGAAGCATCTGTGTACAGTATCAACTGTTTGTTTAAGTCTGGATGCGTCAACAGTGGTACCAGTGTTAAACTGTTTTTTAAATACTCGAACGCTTTTTGACACTCATCATCCCACTTAAACCTAGCGTACTTGCCTGTTAAGTTTGTAATAGGTTCAGCTATTTTTGAAAACGCTGGGACAAACCGCCTATAATACGCGCATGTTCCTATAAAGGCGCGTACCTCCTTAACGTTAGTTGGAGCAGGTAACTCTTTAATAACCTTTATTTTGTCCTGGTCTGGTTTTATACCTTCTCTATTTATAATATACCCCAAATATTTTGTTTCTGTCTTTAAAAATTGGCATTTACTGAGCTTTAACTTCACATCATGTTTTCTTAACCTGTCAAACACTAACTTTATATGTTTCAAATGGTCCTCCACATTTCCAGAAGTAAAGATCAGAATATCATCAATATAAGCAAGAGCGAACCTTTGCATACCTTCTAAAACTTCATTTATTAAGAGCATGTAGTGAGATGGCGCAGTTTTGACTCCAAAAGGCATACGTAAAAATTCATAAGAACCCATATGAGTACAGAAAGCACTTTTTCTCTGCGCGTCTGCCGACATCGGAATGCACCAAAATCCTGCTCTTGCGTCTAACGTCGTAAAAAATGTAGCGCCATTTAGCAACCCCAAAATATCATCTATCACTGGTAGTGGATATGCAACATTTTTAGTAATTTTGTTCAACGCCCGATAGTCGCAACAGAATCGACTCGAACCATCAGGTTTGGCCACAATTACCACCGGAGATGACCACTCTGATTTTGATCTTTTGATTATCCCTGCTTTCAACATTTCTTCTATTGCCTTTTCTACAATTTCTCTATTTCTTAAGGGAGTTCTATATGGTTTTAAGCTAATCGGCGGATGGTCTCCCGTATCTATCTCCATTGTTACCGTTTTTGTCTTACCCAACTCTAAATCACTAATTGCAAACACATCCTGATTCTCCTTTATAAACTGTTCCAATACTTCTTTATTTTCTGGTGAAGTCTTTAACTGTGCCAACAATTCCTGTTCTCTTGTCTGTTTATCTAGTGAATGTATTTGTGCTGTATTTCTTTTGAATGGATGGATCAATTCATTCATTCGTGTGTTTCCTCTACTTCCGCGTCCGCGTCTGTTATTACTTCTTTCACTAGAAGACTGTGAACAATTAGTTCCCGGCATTTCTACTCTATCCGTTGCCAATATTTCACTAACGTTCTGTTCAATTTTTGCTACTACACACCCTCTGTATAATTTAATTTCTCTACCTGTGTTGTTAATCACCATAACTGGAAAGGTTAAGTGTTTATCTAACGCTATTATTCCATCCGGAACTTCCAAACCAGGCTCATCAATTATTTCCTCTTGTAATTCAGTGATTCTGACTGTGTTTCCTTCTACATAATATGGGTTTTTCTTCAGCTTCACTTGTATCAAATTAACCGACTGTGGTTTTAACGTCGTTGTCATTTTAACTCTAACTAGTGCTGATATATGCATGTCTTCTTGCATATCTATATAGACGTCCCTGAATTTTAATTTGTGTAAATCATAGAAAAGTCTTACTCCATTTTTTATTAAAAAATCTCTTCCTATTAACATGTTTCTATTTAAACCCTTCACTACATGAAAAAGGTGTCTTATGTTGATCCCTCCTAACTTAAAATTTATCATTGTTTGTCCAACTACTTGTAAATTCTGTCCCGTAACAGAGTGTAAATTATTATGACTCTTAAATACTCTACAATTTCTTACTATTTTGTATAGAAAACTTTCTTTTACTACACTAACCTGAGCTCCCGAATCAATTAACGTACGAACTCTATACTTTCCTATTTCTAATATACAAGAACTATAATCTGTTTTATCTTCTATAAATTTCTTGACTTCATCTAGTTGAAAATATTCTCTGTTCGACCTATTATACCTGTTATTAACATATTCTCTAACCCTTGGGACCTTATTATTTACCCTCCTATCATAGGTCCTGTCTAATAGGTAGGGCGCCGATTTTCCTGTGTTCTTGTACCTGTAAAATTCCTGTGTCCATCTACAACATTCCTACTCACCCTATTATTGTCATGTCTACCCTGTGTATTCGACTGGACATGCCTGTTATTACAAAACCGAAAAACATGTCCCCGTTGACCACAATTCCAACAGACAATATTTGTACTATTTGTGTTACCTACTGTTTCTCTTGTAGGGTATCTCATATTTCTTCTTTCCTCATTATCATACCTATTTCTACCCTGTAACGTCTGTATACCTCCTCTCCTATTCCATCCGAATCTTGTTTGTCCTATTTCCATAGGTTCCTCAACTCTGTCATCTCGATTACTTCCCACTTCTCGTCCTGTTCTTAATCTAAACCTACGTCTCAAATTTTCTTCTTGTACCGCGATATCCACCGCTTGTGATAACCTCTCAGGGTTTTCTCTCATTAATTTAAGTTTCAAACCATCAGACTTTATGCCATCCACAAAGATCCCTACCAACATCCTTTCCACCTCCTCTCCTCGTACATTCTGTCCTAAGAATGCCTCTTCAGCCAGATTAATTAATCTATCGCTAAACAATTGTACCGTCTCTCCGTTATTTTGTTTAGCCTGCCTCAACACCGAAAATGCATGTTGTGGATCCGTTATTTCTGCATATTTCCTTGCTAGGTCTTCCTTGAATTGTTCCCATGTCTCATCTACTCTAGCTTCTAGCTTTCTTCTTATATGATCCGAGACCGGTTCCGTTGCCGTCTGATAAGCCAGTCTCATTTTTTCTTCATCTGTTGCTGAGATCAAATAGGCATATTTTTCTATAGAGGTGACCCATTTCTTATAGTCTCTGGCCTGTCCACTAAACTTTACAATTTCTGTTGCCATGCCTTGTTGTTTAATCACCATATTAAGTCGGCCTACTGCTGTACCCACGCCTGTCAAAACCTGGGCCAAGTTATCCGGTTCCGCCATGCTGAAAAATACTGAAACAAAGCAAGCAACCAATCACACAATTACAATTTCCCAAATCCCAAACAGCACAATTCAGTTGGTTATAATATTGTAAGATATTACATTAATCAGAGGAAGCATCAACAATATCCTGTCTGAGCATAGGAAGAATGAACCCTGTCCTCAATAAAAAACTCAAATTTGTGGCAATCAGAAGGTTCCTTGTAGATATTTGTTTCTTAAACCACAATAATGTCCTGTACTCCACTCTAATTAATAAATTCGGAAGCTCACGGGAGACCTCGAAATACACAACTTTTACTCCGAGTCTATTTCCTTAATTAATCCGTCATCTTCTTTTACCAACTTACGGATTCAGTTCAACCAACCAGAGCCCGCATCAAGTGAAAGTCTCGGAATTCAGGTGGTGGAGTTCAGATATCACTTCTCTTCCCTCAGGTAATTTCGTCCTTCTCGTGGGCTGCCAGAAAATTTTCAACCCCTGGTTGGGTCACATCTCATGGGCTGCCAGACAATCTTCGACCCCCTGGTTGGGTCCCTTCCTTGATCTCAAGTGGGTACTTCATCGTCGTATGGAATGGGTCATAGGAATATAACGAGGCCCAAAAATGGATTAGGTGTGTTTGGGTCATAGGAATGACAAGGCCCAAAAATGGATTAGGTGTGTTTGGGTCATAGGAATGACAAGGCCCAAAAATGGATTAGGTGTGTTTGGGTCATAGGAATGACAAGGCCCAAAAATGGATTAGTATCAATCAGCCAACGGCTAGTGATGAGCTGACCTTGAACGAGTTCTGACTTCCGATAAAATCTTGAAAGTGGCAAGGTTCAGGCAACGGCCAGGTTAGGCCCCTTATAAATGATACGATTCAAATGTTCAGCCACGGCTCCAGGAAACCCTTCTTGTCCTGGCAGTTTTGTCTGGATTCTTTAGTACTTCGCGTGGTAGGCCATTATCTTCATAATTTGTCTTACAGCATGCCGCCAGTGGATAGTTGTTGTTGGCCGGCCTAGATCAACCTCAGATTCTCGGTCCACGGCACCATTTATTACTTCTGTAGTAGTGTCAAATGAAGTAACAAGACTTGATCTGTACTAAAACTTTATACTTTATTCTCAAGATGACAAGCCGTGTCTTCTCAGCTGGACTATCGGATGTTGACTGCCCTTCACAACAACAATACGTCACGATTGAGCATCTCTCTCCGCTTTCACTCATAATGCTCAATCGTGCTGTATCTCTAATTCCCCACTAGATCCTAATTATAACCCAAACTACACATACTGTTACACTACGTGGTACTGTCACGAATTGCTTGATGTGAAAATACTTTACATTTTACTGTTGTGAGTTGTTGATATGATAATACGCTGCATTTTACCTAAATGAGTTGCTTGATATGATAATACACTACATGTTACTGTCGTGTCCTCCTTTAAAGTGTCGTCCCTGGAGTGAGGAGAGTCAACACCCACATTATAATATTTTTTCCCTATCAATATCCTGGAGAATCCACCAGCTTCCGTCCAACACACTCCATCAGCCCATGGACACATTTTCCTATCACTCTCTCACTGTCGTACTATGCCCCCTCTCATACTTCCCCAACGCAACATATTCAACAACTCTTGCTTCTAAAAATTAATACAGATTAATTTATTAAAAGAAAAGTGTAACGTATATGAGACGTGTATGCGAAGAAAATGTGTGATGTGTTCTATAATGTGTGTAGGATCGGACTCTCAGATAATAGCATGGTCAGTTCATCCTTGCAAGGACACACCACAGCACGTTAAGTCAGAACAAGTCCACCTCACCCGGTACTGTATCTCTCCTGCCGGACACCGACTGTCATCTGTAGCTACCTGGTAATCCATATTCCTGATCATCCGAAATAGATACTGTTTGTACATTCCATTTGATCATGGACCGGTTGCCCAATGCACATAATTTCCTATCGTTCTTAAAGAATGCACAAATCCTTTGTAGTGAGTATTTAGGTATCACTGTTATTGTTAATATACTTGAACCTAACTAGTGTCTATCTAGGTTTAGGTATCATGTCTTTTGAACTATTTCACTAGAATATATCACACCATGTGACTATTATATTTTAATGTCTGGTTTAGGTACTAATGTTCTTATGCTGTGTTGCATCAACAATCATCACCCATCTTAGGTGAACCATCTTTCTTCTCAGACGTTATTCCTTTTTTGTAAGAAACATTTTTGTGTCCAACTGGTGTTATGTCCAATTGACGTTGCACTTCATCAAACCCAGTGTTGAACTTCCTCGTAACTGGTATGGAACCTGTGAGAGAAACAACACATCTTGTGATAGTACTAGTCACTGATCCTAACGGCTGAGTGTAAGCCTATTGCCTTGCTCAGTTATTTTATAGCTAACTAAACTCTGTCATCGAGCATAGTAGCTCCTCACCTACGTCCGAATCAGGCGATGACAAGGAAAGACCCATAAACAGAGTGCACAACTTCAGTGGGCAAACCATTGAAAGATCCCCCCATTGGACACTTTCCCCATCTAAAATTTCTCCAATTATCACCCCTCTATCCTATTCATCCTAGCAGAGCCAATTATCACTTCACTACTCCAACTAGTTTTCAACTAACAGTGCTAATCATCACACTCTAGTTTTAACAAGACTACTGCCTATATTAATTAGGCCTAAATAGACTATATTGACTACCTTATGCAAAACCGCCTCATTCCGGGATGGCTGCTACACTTTGCCATAACGACACATGCTAGTTAATATTAAATTAATCTAACACTGTAGAGCTCTCCCACAAACACGTCCATCATAATCCCCGGTTTTGGTCAACACTGTTTTTCCCAATCATGGTTTATGGCAAAACCTAAAATTGGTCACGTGACGGTATTCATTATGTCCACACAGGTGTTAATTGGGCATATCATCCATTGTCAAGAATCTATCCTCCCTGGCTCAATCAATGTCAGAGTTGTCATCACTTGTTTTGACTCCCACAACAAGCTAGCGAGTTCCTGTGTGCTCCCAACAACGGGTTTCCACAACAAACCGCCAATCTTCTTGATGTCCGGAAACTCTAAATGACAGACGGACTTTTTTTCTCCCGAGCTGAGTACTTCCGCTTTCAATCCGACCTGTTTATGAACTGTCAAAGTGGTGTATAGATTCATCTCACTCACTTCCAAATGTTCCCATTTTGTCGACCCCATGTAAACCCGTGCAGCTGTAACTTTTGACCGTCCTGGGGATTTTGACATCCAATTTGTTTTTCCTGTTAGTTAAAATAGTTTTGGCTTTGCAGATAGGCCGGTTAATCAGAACGTCTCTATAGTAATCAACTATTTAAACACGGTGTTTTATTTTTGTGACATAGGCCCCCTCTTAAGAGAGTAGTCCATCTCACTCTTCTCCACCGTAAGTTTAATCCAGATGATTCATTCCTCTTCTTCAGGAGCTGGGTGTCTTGACAAGAAGTCCGCTCCAACATTTTCCTTCCCAGGAATGTACTCCACTGTGAAATTATAGGGTTGAAGTAACAACGACCACCGCATCAAACGGGCGTTGAGCTTCTGAGAAGTAGCCAGGAACATCAGGGGCTGATGATCCGACTGGACTCGAAACTTAACTCCATACAAATATGGCTGGAACTTTTGCACTGCCCATACGAGGGACAAGCACTCTCTCTCGACGGTTGAATAATTCCTCTCTGCCTGGAGAAGTTTCTTGCTTGCGTATGCCACAGGTTTCAAAACCGAAGCATCGTCTTTTCCTTCCTGTAACAAGGCTGCCCCAATCCCAATCGGACTCGCATCCGTTCTCAACACAAATGGTTTGGAAAGGTCAGGGAGCTGTAATACAGGTTTGCTGACCAAGGCCTCCTTTAACTGACTATAGGCAGTCTCACATTCTGGTGTCCAAATGATTTGGTCCGGGAATCCCTTTTTCAAGGTTTCCGTCAATGGAGCTCCCAGTTCAGTGAAATGTGGGATAAATTTGTGGTAGAACCCACACAACGAGAGAAAAGATCGCACATCCTTTTTTCGTTTTTGGCGTTGGTGCACTTCTGATTTTCTCCAGGTTCTTCTCTTCTGGGACAATGTGTCCTGGAGTGATGGTGTGACCTAGAAATTCCAGAGTCTGGTAACCAATCATGCACTTGGTTGGACGAGCGGTAAGCCCTGCTTCCTTGAGCCTATTAAACACTCTCTCCAAGGATTGCAAATGGTCATCCAAGCTGTCACTGGAAATCAGAATATCATCCATGAAAGAGATGATGGACGGATCCTGTAAATGATCAAGTAAAGTCCTCATCATGCGTGTAAACACACTAGGTGCATTGCTGAGTCCAAAGGGCATGACCTTGAATTCGTAGTGTCCACTGGGTGTACTGAAAGCCAACAGTGGTCGAATCTCCGGTTTGACTGGTATCTGATAATACCCCCGACTCAGATCTACCTTTGAAAAGTATCGAGCCTTATGGAGCCTAGTGAATAACTGCGTTGGATTCGGCAAAGGTTCCACCTGAAATTGTGTGTGACTGCTCAGAAGTCGGTAATCTATACACAACCGGTGTTCTCCACTTGGTTTCCGTAACAAAACTACCCCTGCATTGTATGGGGATGTGGATGGTGCAATCACGTCATCCTCCAGCCATTTCTGTATTTCCTCCCCCAAGGCCTTTTATTTAGAGAATGGCACTGGGTAAACCTTTTGACGAACAGGCTCCTGCGTGGTCAAAGTCATCTCGAACTCAACCAACCTGGTTCGTCCTGGTTTATCAGTAAGTATCTCCTTATGAGACTTGAGAACCTGGGTTATCTTTTCCCTCTCCTGGGAGGTCAGATCAGGGTTCACTTGCACATCCCTATAGGTTTCCTGGTGTACCAAGGGATATTCCCTGCCCTCGCTGGTTCTCACTTCAGTCTCCACTGCAACTGCCATTGCCATGAGGTGCGCTGCCTTGTCTCCCGGTCTCTCTTCGTATTTCCGCAAGAGATTGATATGGAAAATTTTCAACTTTCCCCGGATCCGGATCTGATAGTTGGTTCTGGATATCACCCGTTCCACGGGAAATGGTCCTTGCCAACCTATCTCCATTTTTGTGTTTCCCGTTGGGAGTAACAACAAGACTTTGTCTCCCACCTCTAGAGATCTTTCTTTAGACCTACGGTTGTAGTAAGCCGCATGTCTTTTTCTGGCCTTTTTCAAGTTTTGATTCGCCAGAGTCCATCCCTTGTGACGTTTTTCTTTCAGTTCCTCCACATATTTGTAGGATGAGATCACTTCTTCTGACGTCCCCTCTTCAGTCCAACTCCTCAACATGGCTTCCAACGGTCCTTTGATTGGACGACCAAACAGCAACGTAGTGGGTGGTAGTCCTGTTGAGCCATGAGGAACCTCCCGATAGGCAAAGAGTGCTGCTGGGATATATTCATCCCACCTATCAGGTTTTTCCTGTGCCAGTTTCCTGAGCATTGTCATCAACGTGCCGTTGAAACGCTCTACTTGTCCATTGGCTTGAGGGTGGTAAGGGCTGGTATGTATGTGGTTAGAGTGAAACACCCTAAATACCTCCTCCATGAGTTTTCCACAAAACTTGGACCCATTGTCCGTCAGAATTTGATCAGGAAAGCCTAATCTGGTATTGGCCTCCATCAGTGCGTCCGCCACTCGTTTCGAGTCAATCGTGGTCAACGGTATGGCCTCACCCCACATTGTACAGCAATCCACCATTGTGAGTATATACATGTTCCTCTTCCTAGTCCTGGGAAGTGGACCCACGATATCGATGGCTACCCTCTCGAAAGGAGAGTTCATGATGGACATCTCACCCAACACCACCGGTGCTGTCCAGTGTTTCTGTGCCACCCTCTGGCACTCAGGGCATGACTTCACATACCGACGCACATCCTCTGTCATTCCCGGCCAATAGTAGTGGCAGGAAATGCTGCATGGTTGCGGCAATACCCATGTGTCCACTAAAGGAGATGGTATGCCCCGTATGAAGAATCTGGGACCGGTGAGCTTTCGGGACGACCAACTGACCGTATATGTTGTCTCCCCTTCCTGCTCTCCTGTAGAGTATCCTATTCTTCATGTAGTACTGACCCCGTCCTGGCGGATCAGCACTTTTCTGCAGCTTTTTGTAGCAAGGACGTAAAGTAGCATCCTCACTCTGGGCAGTTCGTAGCTCCCCCGGCAATGGGTTGGTCACAATTGCTTCTGCCTCTTCCGTTCTCGTCTGAGAGCGAGTCTGTATTGCTCCCATATGGATTGGCTCCTTGGGCATTCCCAGAAAGACATACCGGCAACCGAGGATTACTGGAAAAATGGGATCGGTCAATACAGTGGCCTTGATGGTGCCGATGACATACCTTGACCGAATCTCCACATTAGCAATGGGCAACTTCATGGCTACAGCACTCTTCTGTGCAGGCTGTATCTCCATGGTCTCACCGGTGAATTGTTCTGGATGTACCAGATCCGCAGAAATCACGGCCTCCCCGTCCAGTCCTGTGTCGTACAAACACTCCACTTGACGACCGTTAACCTCTACCAATTCCACTACAGGTGGTTTTTCCTGGTCTGGAGTCTCTTCCTCGGCCTCGACCTGTTCAGTGGGCTCCACCTTAGGTTTCCCGGGGCACACGACGAATTTAGAGTCTCCTGACTTTCCCCTGTAGTCAATAGCATTGTGCGTGTTTGACTTGCATTGGTTGCACCATTTCCCTGTCCTAGATTTTCTATTGCCGGACTTGAGTGAGCTCTCCTGGTGGCGAGCTTCCTTGTCGACCTTGGCATTTTCCGTGACAACCTCCTTGGAAGTCACTTGACATGCTGCGAAGTGAGGGTTCTTAGCCTTCGATTTGCAGTCCCTCGTATTGTGAGAGGGTGACTTACAAATTGAACACCACTTCTCCGACCACGGTCGTTTTGGTGTAGAGCTTGAAGTGCTCTTGCTTCCCTCCTTCTTCTTCTCTGAACTTTCCTCTGATTTTTGCACATAAGGTTCCCACTTTTTGGTTCCTGAGTTTTTGGCTTTCTTCTTGTCATGTTTCTCCTGACTTTTAGTGTTGGTGGAAGGGTTTTCCCCTGCCTCCCCGTGTACCTCGACGAACCGTTCTGCTAATTTGGTCACGAGGTCAATACGTTCCGCTCCTTGTTCTCCCAGGAACGTCCTGAGAGTTTTAGACATTTGATTCTTCAACTGGTTGACTACCATGAGCTCTTCCAGACTCTCATAGTCATGTGCAAACCCAGCCAAATCCATCCACTTATGGAAATATGATTTTAGACGCAAACTGTAGGCGGCAAACAACTCCCCCGGTTCTCGTTTCGCTGCTCGAAATTTTTTCCGGTATGTATGTGACGTAACCTCGAATCTTTTTAGCAGAGCCTCTTTAACTCGTCATAATTGTTCTCATGTCCTGGTGGCAGGCGAGAATAAACCTCGTAGCCGGTCCCGCGTAATCCCTGGGATAGCTTGAGATTCCATTTGTTTCGATCCAGACACATAGCAACAGACATTGCCTCAAAGCGTTGAAGGTACTGGTCAATCTTCTATTTGTCCTCCTCGTATACCGCTAGAGGAAACTTCATAGCATGGTAACTATGTCCACCTACTGGTGTTGAGCCTGGGATGGAGGAACCTCCAACTGCTCCCTCAGTTTCCCCATTAGATTGCCTCTTGAGCTCGAGTTCCCGCATCCGGTACTCGTGCTCCCTTTTCTGTGCTTCCTGTTCAGCTTCTAATTTCTTAGCAGCCTGTTCCGCTTCAAGTTTCCTAGCAGCCTGCTCAGCTTCAAGTTTCCTAGCAGCCTGCTCTGCTTCCAATTTCCTAGCTTCTTGTTCCAACTTCATCCTTCTCAATTCCAACTCGGCCTTTCGATCTTCCCTTTCTGCTTGACGATACTCTCTCTCCACTTCCTGTATGTAATCCGTTAGAGTAGAACCCGACAATCCCATTTCTTCCCCCTTTGCCTTTAATTCTGCAGTGGTTAGTTTCGGAGTGGCCATTTTACAGAGAGGTAAGATAGCAGGTTGAGTAATATAACTGCAAATTAATATACAGATATATGACCAAGTACTATAAATCTAGATATTACCACACACAGCACATTCACTAGGTGACCAGAGTAGAATCAGGACCACAGACCTATGCAGACGTGTGAAGTGTGAACAGGTAAGATATGTGTCCTAACCCCTATCCACATTCACTCTAGCTGGATTCTCCAATATGATATTTCCCTCTTATAACTAAGGATCCCGTGTCAAAGGACCCCGTTGTCAGAGGATCCCACTGTCCAAAGATCCCGTTTACGAAAGATCCCGCTGTCCAAGGATCACGTTTACGAGAGATCCCGCTGTCCAAAGATCACGTTTACGAGAGATCCCGCTGTCCAAAGATCCCGATTACGAGAGATCCCGCTGTCAAAAGATCCCGTTTACGAGAGATCCCGATGTCCAAGGATTCCGTTATCGAGCCCCCAATAATGTCGTGTCCTCCTTTAAAGTGTCGTCCCTAGAGTGAGGAGAGTCAACACCCACATTATAATTTTTTTCCCTATCAATATCCTGGAGAATCCACCAGCTTCCATCCAACACACTCCATCAGCCCATGGACACCTTTTCCTATCACTCTCTCACTGTCGTACTATGCCCCCTCTCATACTTCCCTAACGCAACATATTCAACAACTCTTGCTTCTAAAAATTAATACAGATTAATTTATTAAAAGAAAAGTGTAACGTATATGAGACGTGTATGCGAAGAAAATGTGTGATGTGTTCTATAATGTGTGTAGGATCGGACTCTCAGATAATAGCATGGTCAGTTCATCCTTGCAAGGACACACCACAGCACGTTAAGTCAGAACAAGTCCACCTCACCCGGTACTGTATCTCTCCTGCCGGACACCGACTATCATCTGTAGCTACCTGGTAATCCATATTCCTGATCATCCGAAATAGATACTGTTTGTACATTGCAGTTGATCATGGACCGGTTGCCCAATGCACATAATTTCCTATCGTTCTTAAAGAATTCACAAATCCTTTGTAGTGAGTATTAGGTATCACTGTTATTGTTAATATACTTGAACCTAACTAGTGTCTATCTAGGTTCAGGTATCATGTCTTTTGAACTATTTCACTAGAATATATCACACCATGTGACTATTATATTTTAATGTCTGGTTTAGGTACTAATGTTCTTATGCTGTGTTGCATCAACAATCATCACCCATCTTAAGTGAACCATCTTTCTTCTCAGACGTTATTCCTTTTTTGTAAGAAACATTTTTGTGTCCAACTGGTGTTATGTCTAATTGACGTTGCACTTCATCAAACCCAGTGTTGAACTTCCTCGTAACTGGTATGGAACCTGTGAGAGAAACAACACATCTTGTGATAGTACTAGTCACTGATCCTACCGGCTGAGTGTAAGCCTATTGCCTTGCTCAGTTATTTTATAGCTAACTAAACTCTGTCATCGAGCATAGTAGCTCCTCACCTACGTCCGAATCAGGCGATGACAAGGAAAGACCCATAAACAGAGTGCACAACTTCAGTGGGCAAACCATTGAAAGATCCCCCCATTGGACACTTTCCCCATCTAAAATCTCTCCAATTATCACCCCTCTATCCTATTCATCCTAGCAGAGCCAATTATCACTTCACTACTCCAACTAGTTTTCAACTAACAGTGCTAATCATCACACTCTAGTTTTAACAAGACTACTGCCTATATTAATTAGGCCTAAATAGACTATATTGACTACCTTATGCAAAACCGCCTCATTCCGGGATGGCTGCTACACTTTGCCATAACGACACATGCTAGTTAATATTAAATTAATCTAACACTGTAGAGCTCTCCCACAAACACGTCCATCATAATCCACGGTTTTGGTCAACACTGTTTCTCCCAATCATGGTTTATGGCAAAACCTAAAATTGGTCACTTGACGGTATTCATTATGTCCACACAGGTGTTAATTGGGCATATCATCCATTGTCAAGAATCTATCCTCCCTGGCTCAATCAATGTCAGAGTTGTCATCACTCCCACAACAAGCTAGCGAGTTCCTGTGTGCTCCCAACAACGGGTTTCCACAACAAACCGCCAATCTTCTTGATGTCCGGAAACTCTAAATGACAGACGGACTGTTTTTTCTCCCGAGCTGAGTACTTCCGCTTTCAATCCGACCTGTTTATGAACTGTCAAAGTGGTGTATAGATTCATCTCACTCACTTCCAAATGTTCCCATTTTGTCGACCACATGTAAACCCGTGCAGCTGTAACTTTTGACCGTCCTGGGGATTTTGACATCCAATTTGTTTTTTCTGTTAGTTAAAATAGTTTTGGCTTTGCAGATAGGCCGGTTAATCAGAAAGTCTCTATAGTAATCAACTGGTTAAACGCGGTGTTTTATTGTTGTGACAGTTACTGTGACAAGTTGCTTGATATGATAATACGCTACATGTTACAGTGACGAGTTATTGATATGATAATAAGTTAGATAATTCAGCGATGAGCAACTTGATACAGTAACTAGTTTTTTGAAGCAGTGATAATTTGTTTGGTATATAGATTGACTGTTCAGTACAATGATGAATTGCCTGGTATAGTGAAGAATTGCGTGGTACAGTGAAGAATTACCTTATACAATGTCTAGTTTCTTGAAGCGGTGAGTATTTATTTTGTAGAGTGGTGAATTATTTGGCACAGTTGTGAAATACTAGCTATATTGACTAATTACTTGCTAAAATAATGGATTGCTTAGCATAGTAATGAATATCTGGACACTGTGATGAATTCCTTGGTACACTGATAAAGTGCTTGGTACGACGACAAGGTTCCTAATATAGTATGTGTGTTGCTTGGTATTAAACTAGATCACCCTCTATCTCTCTCATTTAAGGAATCTGGCAAAGCATTCCCTTCATCTCATCGAAAGAACATGCATAATCTGAAAGACCTGAGAAAAACGTCTGAGTTCTGCTGGCAAAGCCGAGACATGATGCAGATCCACACAAATGCTGTCTGCTGTCTGGGATAACTGTCCTTAATATCACATACAGCGTTTGTCGATAGTTTTGTCAGGAGGTCGGACAGAGAAATCGATTTAATTTTGGAAGTGCACCTCAACATAGCCAGCGTGCTTGGCTCTGGCGCAGGACGGGAGATGTTTGTGAATTACACAGCACTTTTAGTATTGCAAATAGTGGCCGTTACAGTGTCTATCTCAACAAGTCAAGATGTTCGCCTGCAGCCGTAAATCTGCTCGCTAATTGAGGTCAAACTACCCGCTAACTGCCTACTTACAGCTGTAAAGCTATCCACTAATTTAAGTATTTTGAAGACATGACAGACAGACAGACAGACAGACAGACAGACAGACAGACAGACAGACAGACAGACAGACAGACGGACGGACGGACGGACGGACAGACAGACAGACAGACAGACAGACAGACAGACAAACGGACAGACGGACGGACGGACGGAGGGGACGAACGGACGGACGGACACATGGAAGAACTGACAGCCAGCCAAAATAACGTACGGACGAACAGACAGAGAGGCATACATGATTGGTATATAGACGGGCAGAAAGCTATATACGCCATGCATACAGACAGGTCGGACAGACAGACTGACAGACTGACGGACAGACGGACCGAGAAACAAACTTACAGAAGTACGGACGGACGGACAGATAGAATAAACGAACTTTATTTTCAAAGGGTGACAAACTGACACGAAGGCCGTCTTACATTCGGCCCTTATAATTACTCATCTTTCGTTCATCAATTATATATTATGCACGTGGGGAAAATCATTGTCAATTTAATGTTGTAAAGATAAACAATACTTATTACCATGTTATGAGACAGACAGACAGACAGACAGACAGACAGACAGACAGACAGACAGACAGACAGACAGACAAACAGACAGACAGGCAGACAGACAGACAGACAGACAGACAGACAGACAGACAGACAGACAGACAGACAGACAGACAGACAGACGGACGGACGGACGGACGGACGGACGGACGGCCGGACGGACGGACGGCCGGTCGGCAGGCAGGCAGGCAGGCAGGCAGGCAGGCAGGCAGACAGACAATATTACTTCTTTACGTTAGACGGATCATATTGAAGTAAAATCACATGAGGTTAAATTAAAGCATGTTTAGCGTCTCATTATGTTGTTTTAAAGATAACAGCATGGAAGATAAATGAACAGAATAATCTGTCACGTGATCACTGAACCAATAAGAATTGAGTGCATTGATGGCAGATACGAGGAGACAGTGTTATTAACCTCGTTTTTGTTTTTCGTTCTGGAAAATCTCAAATAGTCAGCGCTTTGGGGTTACGTATGTTAGTCCTGTAGATTTTTTGTTGGTTTTGAAACTCATTGCACTCAGATACCTCCATATGATCACTAGTCTTTCCTCATAGGTCACACAAAGAGAAACCAAACACTATTGCACCAACGATGTTTGGAATGTGTGAAATACGAACAGCTCTTGCTACACACACTTAATCTATGGCTATATTATATAATCTTTAAAATTTAGCTTGGACACATCGATCTGATTTTTTCGATGTCCAACTGCTGAGGGATTCTGAACCTGCGTAACTTGAATACGAACCCTCTTAGTTGTCTGACATCACCGAGATAGCTAGGTATACCATTCACTCGTTATCAAGTGCTTTGCCGATTAGCTTCGGCAATTACGTATCTGTACAATTTGTAATCTCCAACTGCATGTAGCAGCTCGTTTACTGATGCCTTTCCGTGCAATAACACAAAGGTGTCAAGAATCGTCTCTTTAATTTGTCTTCATGTTTCTTCATTTTTCTGCTATCTCTTTTTACAAACAATTTTAAAGCTGTCACAACGCGTTGCAGTCAAACACACCGCCAAACCGAGTCTTCTAAATTGTTCGAAAGAGGCTGTACCACAATGACAACTTGTTACAAACATAAGAAAGAGGCGGTTGTCATTATTTGGTCACATGACGGAAACATACCACTCACGATACTGTTAGGGGGTTTCCAAATTTTTAAAATTGCTCTGGGCTCTCAGGTCATCTCAGTCTAAAATGCGCACCAGGAACTACCTTGGGAAACAAAGGCGGCCAGCGGGATAGGCCTACTGACCATTTCACCCACAGTGTCTATGAAATATGGGTCTAGCATGATATGCCTAATGCCTCTTTAGGTGTGTAAAAGAGTACTTAAGTTACTAACGTACCCCGGGTCAGTAGCGACTATAGCGCTCTTGGATTTCACAATATATAAAGGAATGTACAGCGTGTTCCTACCAGGCCTACCTGCCGTATGTATTATTTAGTCACTCCGTCATTTCTGTGGGGTTAAAATACAAGTTGCAAGCCCGTTGCGGAATATTGCGATCAACTCCAAGTTGAATTTCTACACAGGTTTACGCTCAAATGTTTGCCATTTATTTCTGAACTAGAAGTCAACATTTAAGTCTAAATGACCAGT
>OY992877.1:179772782-179812782 GCA_963921405.1 Cepaea hortensis
TCTCTTTATCGCTCTCTCTCTCTCTTTCGCTCTCTCTCTCTCTCTTTCGCTCTCTCTCTCTCTCTCTCTTTCGCTCTCTCTCTCTCTCTTTCGCTCTCTCTCTCTCTTTTTCGCTCTCTCTCTCTCTTTCGCTCTCTCTCTCTCTCTTTCTCTCTCTCTCTCTATCTCTCTCCCTCTCTCTTTCTCTCTCTCTCTCTCTCTCTCTCTCTCTCTCTCGCTTTCCTTCTTGCCCTCTCTCTGGCTCTCTAACCCTCGATATCTCTTTGCGTATCTCCGCCGTTTTTCTTAGATCTTTCTCTCTCTCACTCTTCATCTCTTTCAGTATCTCGCTCTTTCGCGCGCTCTCTCTCCCTCTCTCTCTCTCTCTATCTCTCTCTCTCTCTCTCGTTGTCACTATCACTCACTCTCTATCCCTTGGACTCTCTCTCTCTCTACCTCTCACTCTCTCTCTCTCCGTCTCCCTCTCTCTCTCTCCGCTTCACTCTCTCACTCTCTTGTTCTATCTCTGTCTCTTTTTTATTTTACTCTCCTTCTCTCCCTACCTTTCTCTCTCACTGTCCATCAATTCACTTCCGGTCTGTCTAAACATAGGGCTCCCTTATGGTTTCTTCCTTTCTTTATCTGGGAAAATCCGCTTTCTTAGTTATATAACTTACATGCCACCTCATGTCTTTTCCTATTTGCTATTAGATATAATTACAATTAGAGTCATTAGAAGTGGACAGTCAAAATTTGTTGGGCATGTTATGAGAAGAAATGAATTGGAGAACTTGGTGACAACTGGCAAGATCGAAGGGAAGAGACCAAGGGGAAGACCGAGAAGTAAATACCTGGATGTCTTGGCCACGTGGCATGGTCGAGACAGGAACCCGGAGCTGATCCACGACTCTGGTGATCGAGTGAGATGGCAGAACATGACCGCCCATGTTTATCGGCATGGCACATGATTGATGGATGGATCATTACTATACAGTTGTATGACCGATTTGGAATTGTTTAACCTCAGCAATTTATATGTCTACTCTATGTCTGACTTCTTGTGAACAGTCACCATGGCTATTGATAAGGGAGCCAAAATATTCACAGTTTGTTTTATTTTCACTTTCTTCAATGTGATTATAAGTTTTGGTTTGCCCTAATGTTTTGCCTGCAGACATTTTTTAAACTTCAGAACGTATTCTCCCCCCCCCCCCCAAAAAAAAAAATAAATAAAAATAATAACAATAATAGTGAACTTCATTGCGTGTGTCCTATCCACTGCCAATGACTTTGTCATGCATTTTCATTTACTGGAATCTGTCTAGGTCTCCCCCCAAGTCTATAGCCATGTAGCATGTAAGTGACCTTCTGTCAGATCAATCCCATCCTTCTATTCTGCCAGGCATCAATTAACAAATGTTTGTAGTTTATTAGTAACTGTTTTAGTCGTTCTCCGTGTGTCTGATTCTGTTGTCAGTATTGATTTAACGTACAGTTAAATATGCTAAGTCTGGTACTAGGTAATTTCTTGTGACTTCCTTGTTTTCTCTATGGCATACAGTTATTCAAGCCGGCTCCATGGCCGAGGGGTTAGCAGCTTTCTCCGCTAACCCCGAATACTCTCGTCACGTGACGCGACGAGAATTAGCAGTGGTTCGAATCGCAAAAGTGACTTATGAGAGTATGCAGCCGGTCGCTCAGAAAGTCGTGGCGTGCTGATGAGCGTAATCTAGCCTAGGAATCAACATACAGCTGAAAGATGCTGGTGTTGACCGCAATATCCTGAAACAGGATGGAAACGCGGAAAAAAAAAAAAAAAAAAAAATTCAGTTATTCAAGTGAAAGATGTTGGACAATAAAAAGACATTCCGTACTGGGTTGTGGGTAGGGGTATCACCTATCAAATCAATAATCAATCTCATAGGACAAGTAAGGTGTCTCTTTCCCTCCGCTAGCCTACTGGACACTCTTGGGCAAGGTGGAGTACCCGTTTAGCACCCCCCTCCCCCACCTATCCCTCCCCAGATCAGGGTTACGGGAAGCCAAGATTGCAGCTGGTGGATGAATAGCAGCCGACAGATAGTTGTAGTTTATGGTCTCCAATTTCACGACGGTAGGCAGATGAACATCGACCAGTGTGGTGACTGCTAAGAAGGAAACCAGTATCAACATTGAAAGTAGGAACTTGGAATGTAAGAACTATGATTTGGGATGGAAAAATAGTTAACATTAAGAAAGAAATGAGAAGACTGAATATTAATATGTTATGTATGTGTGAGACCAGTTGAAAAAGAATGGGCATTATAATATCCGAGGAATATAACATAATCCATGCTGGTGGAGAGAAACAAAACAGCGAAGGGTAGCAATTATTTTGGATATAGAGAAATCACAATCGATTAAAGGATATTTAACTCTGTCATACAGAATATTACTAGTAAAGTTGAGTGGAAGACATTTCGATATCAACATCATACACGCTTAGGCACCAAAAACAGACATCAGTGGGGACAGCATCGATGAATTTCATAATAATTTCGAGAATGCCTTCAAGAAATGCAAGCATTCAGAATTAAATAGCTTTAATGCTAAAGATTGAAACAAACAGGACCCGAGGAAGGCTAACGTCATTAAAAAGTGCCCGCCGAAGTCGGAAGTGCCGGCCTACGGGTGGCAAAATAGAAATTGGCACTAGGCATGTAGTGAATTGTCGATCGTGTCCGAATGTCAGGCGTGTTAGGAACAGCTCTGACTATCTAGTCTTCTGAATGTCCTTCATGTCCGGAACAGCTCTGACTGGATAGTTTTCCGAATGCCCGTTGTGCCTGGAACAGCTCAAACTACTTCGTTTTCCGGGCACAGCGACAAGCACATGTCCGAATCGAAAGCTCGCTGAGTGGATACAATCTGCAGTCCGACCGTCCCTGGTTAGTGCGGGGAGCGACACGTAGCAAACGAAAGGTCTAATACATTGAAGTGAGGAATTAAAACAGCCATGAGCAGAACGTGGCGATTCCCTCGGTGAGCCCAGCACCAGAACGCTGTGTGTCGGCTCTGCAACTATGGAAGCCTCCCTTGGATGGCGGATAATGACCATGGACTGTCCCTGCCTTCCATTTAGGGCTGATCGCGAAGTATACGACCGTTCTAAATTGACCAGCTCGGATGTGGACGGCACCACAAAAGTGAGAGTCTCCCAGGAATTTTAACCTGTCAAAAATGCACGCTAAAAGTCGGATGTGTTGGCCTAAGGGTTTCGGCCCAAGGGTGCATAACAGACACACCGCAATCACACCTGAAAAATAAAAAACAAAACTCTGGATGAGTGCAGCAGCAGAAGAAGAAGAAGAAGAAGAAGAAGAAGAAGAAGAAGAAGAAGAAGAAGAAGAAGAAGAAGAAGAAGAAGAAGAAGAAGAAGAAGAAGAAGAAGAAGAAGAAGAAGAAGAAGAAACCAACAGGACGGATCCATAGTTGGCAAGTGTGTACTAGGAGAACATAATGAAAGAGGTTGCAGACTTGTACGGTGGACAAAAGAGCATGATATGATTATTGGAAACACCTGGTATCAACATCGCTTAAGATGATTATGGACATGGAGGAACCCTGACACTACTGACAACAGAAGATGTCTTAAAAGTCGCAAAAACTATACCAAGCAAGACTGCTTCAGCGAACTCAGAACACACACACACAAAAAACATATTTTAGAAGCAACAAGTTGCCATAAAGATTGATAATGAAGTATGTCAATATCAGCCTATTAAGAGAGGTGTGCGACAGGGATGAGTAATGTCTCATGATCTTTTTCCCTAAACAGTGAAAATATTGTCATAAATTAGAAGATATGAGAGGAATTACCATTGGAGGACGTAATATTAATAACATTAAAATATGCGGATGATAGTCTTGATTGCAGACAATGAACAGGATCCGCAGCAATTAGTAGATGCGGTTGTTGCACACAGTAAACTACTAAAGTTAGAATTAAATTCTAAGGACACACAGGTTGTGGTCGTCACTAGGAAGAAGGAAGTACCATACAAGTTTAAAGAATATTCTTAACCAAATTAATTGGTATAGATATCTCGGAACAGTCATAACATCTGATAGAAGATGCCTTGAAGAGACTAGAAAAAAGAATTGCCATGGCGAAGTGGCCTTTTACAAGATGGAAACCATTCTGACCAATAAAATTATGACCTTTGCAACGAGAAAAGTAGTGTTGAAACCTGTACTTTTGTATGATGTGAAACGCGGACAATAAGCAAACACGCTGAAAGACTTCAAATGGCTGTGGAAATGTGGTTTCCAAGGAAAATGCAAAGAATACCATGGACGGTCAGAAAAACCAATGTCGTGTAAGAAACAGATGAAAACTTAAAACTAATTAGAGAAATTAGACGTAGATAGTTACAATTGTTGAACACGTTAAATTGAAGAACCTGGTGACAGCTAGCAAGATTGAGGGGGGAAAGAACAAAGGGTGGGAGGGGAGGGAATGGTAGAGAAGTAAATACCTGGATGGCTTGGCGATGCGGTCTGGTCGAGACAAGAACACAGAGCTGATCCACGGCACCGGTGATCGTGTGAGACAGTGAAACTTGACATCCCACGCCTATCGGCATTGTACATGATGATGATGACTTAAAAACCACCCTGGAAGGAAAGGTGGAAGACCCACGTGTAAAGGACGACAACAGTTCTATTCGGGTCGGGGTTGCATAATAAATTGACATCGACTGCTTATTACCATGGTGATGAGAGAACGAGAATTATGGGGATCGTTTGAAGCCTACATTCATTCTGAAAAGATGCAGAATATTGTTTTATCACAAGATAAAGCTAGAAAGAGAGAGTGAGAGAGAGATGGCGAGAGAGAGAGTAAGGGAGAGAGAGAGAGAGAGAGAGAGAGATGGAGAGAGAGAGAGAGAGAGAGAGAGAGAGAGAGAGTAAAATCAATCTTTTATATCTTTTCTCGTTGTCTTTCAGTTTTTCTCATTGCCTTTACTTATCTATTCCTGGACATGCAGATCTCTTTTCTCATTTATCTATGTTTCCAAACTTGCATCTTACCTGGGCATTGAAGACAGGTGTGGAATTTCAGGTGAGAAGACTGTAATCGCGGTATTTTCTTTCTCTCACCTGTCAGACACCTCCACATAGTTGGGAAACCTACCGCATGCCGCCACATACTTCAAGATAAAATACCACCTGTGATAATCGGCATACGCCCAGTTGTGGCTCATTTAGTTGTTTGGTAAAGTTAGTTGCATGTTCTCTACAGGACGTCGCAATCAACCCCAGCATTCTTGGCTGTTTGTGATTTACCAGGCAGGCTTGCGATCAGTTGTTTTGCCATTGCTTTGTGAACTATTTTTTTTTCTTTATTAAAAATACGCCATCACAGGAGTATAAGCTATTAGTTCGTTTGAATTTAAATCTTAGTGTACGCGACATAAAAACAGCACATTTACAACCTCGATGTTTGGGAGTAAATTATGGGTTATTATTGGTAATAGGAGTTTGGAGCCTGGTACTTCATATCGAAATATAACTGAAAGTTTCATAATGTATTATCATACACAACATTGGCACCTTTCCGTCTTGACAGACGATAGTTTGGTATATTGTGCTTCAAAAAGGCTTAATAACTACGATCCATGGCGGTGGCGAGTGTGGCTGGTAAGGCCAATTCTTGCTGCAAATGTTTTCCCACAGTAGGTGCATGTGAAAACATGGTCATTTCCACCATTTTTCACCATCTTACGTCTCTCACGCTCTGTGTGTGCTTTATCTGCAATCATTTTCTCCTTTGTCTTTATTCCATTTCTGATAGTTGCCCTCCATGCAACACGTTCAGTGGCGACATGCTCCCAATGTGCATTATCAATGCCTGTATCAGTCATGTCCGGCTTACACACATCTTTGTATCGTAGTAGAGGCCGACCCTGAGGTCTCCTACCCGTCTGTAATTCACCAAAAAAGATGTCCTTTGGTATTCTACCATCATCCATCCTCCTAACGTGTCCTATCCATCTAAGTCTACGAAGACTGAGCATGGAATACACCGTCACACAACCTGATCTTTCCAATACTTCAGTATTTGTGATTTTGTCTTGCCACTTAATACCAAGTATTCTTCGCAGACACCGCATATGAAAGCTGTTTAAACGTTTCTCTTGGCGTGAGTAAGTTGTCCAGGTTTCACTGCCATAAAGAAGAGTACTAAGGACACAGGCTTGGTAGACGAGGACTTTTGTTTTGGCAGTAAGCTTTCTGTTCTCCCAGACTCTTTTTGCTAACATGTTCATTGTTGTTGCTGCCTTGCCAATCCTGATGTTGATTTCCTGATCGAGGGATAATTTGCTATTTACCTTTGATCCTAGACATGTAAAATGGTCTACTATCTCCAGTTCAGCGTCGTCAATAAAGATTGATGGTACACCATGTGCACCTTGTGACATAATCTGTCTTCTTTTTGTTAATTGTTAAACCAAATTCAGAACAAGCAAAAATTATCATACATTACTAGCAATAACGTGTAGAGATATTCACTGGAATACGAGCCTTATATGTAACATCATCTGCATATGTAGTCACGACTACAGGAGCCATATAAGTAAGTAGTTAACAATTGTATACGCCTTAGGGCGTTTTGGGCATTTTGTGCTAGATACATATTTTTATTGACCAATCGGCAATCCAGGAAGAGTAGGTCAGTATCATATTGGCCGCCTTCGTGTCCCAAGACAATTTTCGATACCCATTTTAGATTCGGTCTAACTGGGAACCCAAGTCATTAAAATCTGCATCCATGCGAACTCGAACCCGTGACTACCGGAGCAGTCGACGATCGCCAAGACACTACAATATGGCGACCTGAGCATTTGCCCAAAGTAAATTAGCACATCTAGAGCCATAGATGAGGGGTCCACTGTGGCACTAAAGGTTAGGCACCATATATAACCAACAAGAGGTTACTGACGCGGTTCGTGATCCCGCATACCCGTGTTTGAAACACACCTGTGCGCAATTTGGCAGCAGTCCGCGTTCCCCTGGTTTTTTTACGAAATGATATGGGTGACATTTGAAAGCAATGGCAAACTACTGAATGTAAACTTGCCAAGACAACAACAGCAAAAAAAACAAAATGCTGGTGTTGACTGCAAAAGACCTGTAAAGGATATGCAACTGACTTTATAACCGACAAACTATGTGATAAAAGAGTACACAACAACATGTCCTTCTGAAGACTTTGGGGTGATGATATGAGCACCTTTATAAATTGAATGACACGTATAAACAATGTCCATTATCTCACAAGGTATTAGACACTCATCATTATCATTATGCTGCAAATCTTCTGCAGTACGTCGATCTCATCAAGACCCGTCTACAAGGTTCTCTATCCTCTGTTAGTTCTCCAGCCTCATGTACCCTTATGCAAAAGGTTTTTGCATTGGCCGGTGTGCATCTGCGTACTGGTCGACTAGAGCCTTTTCTTCCATTAAGTATGCCTTCCATCATTGATGTTTCCACGCCACTGAGAAGTTTAATGTGGTCAAAGTACGAGTTGCCGAAACAATGTTCTTCAATGCTCAGCTATGTCTAGAATAATAGTATCTCCCATTACCTTCTTAGGCGGCACTCTTATAATTGTTCTCTAACATTTACATCCCCAAAAGCCCCGATTTGTTCTTTCGTGATTCCGAAATCGTCTATGACTCACATCCGCATGTTGCCACAGGATAGGTGCATCTGCTTTGATCTTGTTTTGCTGATTTTTTTTTACTTATGAAGTTAACCTTTCAAGCCATCGTGGGTGGTTTGTGACCTCCGCTCTTGATAGAAATTTCCGGCTGTTAGAAGACACAAAATGTATCCTTTTCTCAGCTTAGCGAAATAGCCGTTCAATTTTTTAGAGGTTAGTCATTGTGTTGAAAACTGTTGCTTCACTGTTATCGGTTCCTTGTCAAGATGTGCAATGGGCAGTTTTTCATTCGCCATGCTGAGACCACGATGACATTCACATACTCTCCAGTGATTTAGAGTACTGAGCAATATATTACTCATTATATGAGAACGGTTTTTAATGTAATACTTTATGTTGCAAATTGTTTATAGAGAATCACATAGTGTCTTATTAACACTCAAAAGTGATTATCATAACATAACATATCATAACATAACATAACATAACATAACATAACATAGCATAGCATAGCATAGCATAGCATAGCATAGCATAACATAACATAACATAACGTAATATAACATAAGATAACTAGACATCTGATATATGTTCGTATACTAACATATTTTTTACCGCCCCGCATACAGTCTCATAAAATCACAAGCATGGTTAAAATGACCTAACTCGGTATCTGGTAAACGTTCGTGTTAGAGAATGTTTTCTAGAGACCCGCCACGCGTCTCATCAACACACATTTGAGGTTAACATGACATAGCTCGATATTTCCTATTAGAGCCTGTTTCCTAGAGAACCCCTGTTGTTATGTAAATGAACAAGCCGTGAGATTATTTCAAATGTACAAGTGTGATTACCGACTGTCACTCCATTAGTCAACAACTTAATCAATTTAACTACAGTGGCAATGGTATCCAGACAGGGAATGAGAAAATCAGGTTACGGCGTCGCTTCGATTCACCAAGTCAAATAATGTGTACCAGAGACTGTTTTGAGCTAGTGAAGGAATAGCTGTTGAGGAAGAGACTCGGTCCGCTGATATCGTAAAGTTACAGTTATTTAGAATGTATGGGCTGTTTGTGATTTGCTAGTGAAGCTTAGTTCAGTAGTTTGTCATTGCTTACTGACGCCAGTAGTTTGTCATTGCTTACTGACGTCAGTAGTTTATCATTGCTTACTGAACGCCAGTAGTTTGTCTATACTTTCTGAACGTCAGTAGTTTGTCTTTACTTACTGAGCGTCAGTAGTTTATCATTGCTTACTGAACGTCAGTAGTTTGTCTTTACTTGCTGACGTCAGTAGTTTATCATTGCTTACAGAATGTCAGTAATTTGTTATTGCTTACTGTACATCAGTAGTTTGCCATGGCTGACGTATCATAGTATTGAAATCAATGCAAAGTGGTCTGCTTCAAAATCTATCGTGGCTGATTTCGAACACGCGACTAAATTACCCCGTGAATTACAAAACTGTTGGATAACCTCCACAGCCACAAACACCTGACATCATAAAGTCAGGTATATATTTATGTATTAGTAGTATAATATTGTATCCAATACAGCAGTACTGTCAGAGTAGCTTTACTAGCTTTATAGTTATGGGCATGTAAATCGTAGTCCTGCATGAGAAATTAATGTGCATGAGAAATTAATGTACGTGTATAATGTGCACACATTGGAGAGATTATAGAAGAATTCATGAAACTATATTCAATTTGAAAGTTGTTAAAATACAAGGGAATGGAAGACACCACCTTCAAATGATGACAGCGCTTCACTTGAAAACACCAAAACAATATAAATACTTGGCATCAGGACCACACATGTGACGCCAACCAACTACCTTCCACGAAACCACGTACGGGGATGTCAACAACCTGAAACTAACTACTGCCTTTGACGCAGTCATCAACGTAGAGGTCCGCATGCCGGCGAGGAGGAATGCACAGAAGAAGACTCAATGTCAATTAGTCACCCTTTCTATTGTCTATTTCTTTTGTGTGATATTTTTATGCAGAGACCAGTGCTGGTGAGCTTATTTCTCATGTTGTTTTAATGGCCTCAAAGATTCCCCAACACTTCACAGCAATTCCTGCAACAAGGACATCTGACCAGAATACACAGACACACACACCACACACACTCACACATACTCACACATACGACATTTTTTCGTCCCGTAAAATGGAACGTGTTTTTTCCGAAATGTGTATGGATTAAGTGTTTTTTTCGTGGTGGAATGGAGTTCGGACCGTGCAACGGAGTTCGTGCACGCGCGTCCGGTCTTCTTTCGGCGTATCATCGGCGCCCGGTGGCGATAGTTAAGCCTAACATGACGACCAGACGACCAGCTAGGACACAACGTGGTAAGAGGGCGGGCGCGCGCAGAAGGCGCTTAAAATGTGACAGATTGGGTATCGGAAATGTTCGAGTACTGTACTGGAAATGTGCATCATTTAGTCAACGCCGACCCATTCTTGAAAAACTACTCTACGGAAACGATATTGTGGTCTTGCAAGAAACACAGCTCACCGACGGAACAGTCAATGTTGCGGGATTTCAGGGATTCTTTAACAGGCGGCACCTCGGACAGGCCATTCTGGTCCGCGACAACATACTAGTGTCTGAGATCGATATGTCCGCCTGGAACAGCGATGCCCTGCAAGTGCAGGCATTAAGAATAATGACACCAGTGCAGCTTGCAATCGTTAACGTCTATGCGCGAAATGGGAAGGTCGACGTGCGACAATGGCAGAGTTTGTTCGATATGGATGAAAGGCATATCATCTACTGCGGGGACTTCAATGCCAGAGGCAGTCAATGGGGGAATTGCATCACCAATAGACAGGGAGAAGATTTGGAGGACGCCCTGGCATCTGCTGCCCTAATCTGTCTGAATGATGGGAAGGTCACTAGAATGGCCACTCGACCAGGCGACTCTGACAGCATCATTGACTTGGCTCTGGTGTCGCCCACCATCGCACCAAGGTGCCGGTGGGGCACACTGGGATACCACGATAGTGACCACTACCCTTGTATCATCCTGATCAAGAAAGACGAGGCCATGAGTCAAAGAAACAAGACCAATGCCTTCCCGTACGACACCACTGGTCAAGACGCCATAAGCAAGATCAGAAGAAGGAAACTAACTTCCTCCCGTAGCAGACAAGAAAGATGGCTGCAGCCACCATGGTGGAATGGAGAGGTCGAAAAGGTGTGGCTGGGAAAGAGGCAGGCTGTCAAAGACTGACAAAAGGCCAGAAAGGCTAACATGCCACAGGTTGAGTTGGCGAACCTGAAGACTGAGGTCGTTAGGACGACGACTTTATTCAAATCCTGCGCCAAACAGGCCAAGGCCGACAAATGGGACGAGTTCTGCAAGAAGGTGTGCTCCGAGCAATCTCTTACGACATTCTGGCGCCTCCACAAGAGCATGAACGGTGCTGCACAACGTAGGGGTATTCCAGACTTTCAAGGCACAGACCTCGCATGGAAAAAGTCGGATGCGGATAAAGGTAAGGCCCTTCTTGCACGCTACATAGATCAGACTGACCAGAAAGACGAGCCCGCCAGACAGAGGACCACAACAACACTCTCTCAGTTGTGCGAGGGGGTCGGGACAGACGAAGAATGGACAATCACAGTTGAGATATTGCGTGCGATGCTCAAGAAATCACCTAACACCGCCCCAGGCCCAGACGGCATCCGATATGGTGACCTAATGGTGATATCAGATGATGACATGGAAGAACTGGCCAGAGAATTAAACACTAGTATCCAGAGGGGTCAGGTCAAAGAAGAATGGCTACACAGCTACTTGCTGCCGCTGCCAAATTCGAACAAAGACCACTCCAAGATAAGCGGCTACAGAATCATTACGATGCAGAATACTGTTGGCAAGCTACTGGAGAAAATTGTAGCACACAGACTTGCTTGGGACTTGGAACAGCTCGGCTGCTTTCCGCCCACACTTGGAGGATACAGACGCAACAAAGAGTCATGGCTGAATGCGGCGGTCTTTGCTCAAGATGTTTACGAAGGATTTCAGGTCAGAGAAGAGACATGTGCGGCCGCCATAGACTTAGAGGACGCATATAACAGAGTATCTTTCGAGCACTTGATGCAAACCCTCCTCAGACTGAAAGTGCACCCTCACCTTGTACGATGGATAGCTGCAGTTCTACTCCAAAGGAAGGTGGTGCTAAGATGCGGGAGTTGGTCTTCTGAGCCGATAACGATATGTCCAGGATTGCCGCAGGGTTCACCAATGTCACCAGTACTATTCAACGTGTATACGGTGCCGATCACTGAACAACAGTTGGATGGGAGGGGTAGGACTCTATCATTCGTTGACGACATCCTCGTGTATCGCCAGGGTCGAGATAGACAGGCGGTTGCCAACTATATGCAGGGCGAACTAGATCGAATCTCCTCATGGTGTGCTGATGCCGATGCCCTTGTCAACCCTGCAAAGGCAACGGTTACATGGTTCTCACTAAACAACCATATTGTGAAAACAGACCTGCCGGCAGTAAGAATGGATGGGAGCATTCTGAGTAGAACCCAGTCAATGACATATCTTGGCGTGAGGCTTGATCGTAGCCTGTCCTTCAGAGATCATGTCGATTATGTCATAACGAAGGCTCGAAAAGGTTTGGCAGCAATGAGAGTCATGGCGACTGCCAATATCGAGCAAAGACTGCTATTACTTCTGTTCCAAGGACTTGTGCTATCACGCATCGAGTATGCCCTGGCCATCCTCACTGTCAGCCCTACACAGATTGGAAGACTTGAAAAGGTACAAAACGAAGCCATGCGCATCATTTTGGGCTGCACGAGAGACACCAGCTGTGTAGCAATGAGATACCTCCTTTACTTCCCGACAATGGAACACAGGATCAAGATCTGGAGAGCTCGTGCATACTTAAAAATAAGTGCAGATGAGCAGCACCCTCTGCATGACGCTGTATTCAGAGAAAAGGGTGACAGGCTAAAGAGGGGCAAATCGTGGATGGGTCGGGCGGAAGATGTCGTCGGACAGGTCTGCAGTCTTACCAGTATCAACCCCGGCAAGGAATGGGTGCCGGTGCCTCCAGCTTTTAAGTGTACCTTCTCCTGCATTATCACACTCGACGGACGGTGCAGAGAGCAGAACCCTGCCGCTGTCAATGCAGAGGTTAACGCGCTCATCTATGATCACTCAGATAGCCCCGAAGTGCTCATCTATACAGATGTATCTGTTGTAAAGCAGCAGAGAAGTGCGTGGGCATTTACAGCCCGTTCAGCGGGCCGAACCATTCAAGAATCCAGTGGTGCCCACTCTATGACCACGAGCAGCATGACGATGGAGGTGATGGCAGTTACACAGGCTTTCATATGGCTGGAATCACAGCATTATACCAACGTGTGTGTACTAAGTGATTCAATGAGCATGATTCAGAAGGTCGAAGCTGGATCTGTACGTAGACAGTGGACTGAGTCGCTGCGGAAGTCTGTTGTCCGCAAAGTCACCTTTATCTTCGTCCCGGGACATGCGGGAGTCGAGGGAAATGAACGAGCTGATAAATTGGCTGGCTCTGCACCCCCTGTAGATGGCCAGCCCATGGATCGTGCCGATGTTATTAACGCCATTAAAGATATGGCGAGAACAGAGGATTTTGACGTCAGTGATTCCACATCGCTTTCCAGGATGAAAGACCTGGGAGCAAGAATCGGCACAGCCAGACGCGAGAGGTACATCGGGAAAACAAAGCGCCTCGTCAACCAACACAGAACTGGCACTATTAGCCATCGGACGCTGATGCATATGCTGGGGGGAGGATCTGAGCACCTATGGACATGTCCGGAGTGCAACGAAGATACCCCAACTGATAACTAACTAACTAACTAACTCACACATACATGTATAAATACATACACAAATGTAGGCATACAGACACACTATACATAACCTCCAAAAACAAGACATCACTAGTTATGTATTGCTTTAACAAGAGTAATTATAAGAGTCCAATCACGTGACCTATTGCTGTGGATATGCCTTCCTGGTGGATGTATTTCCTGACAGCATCGTGGTCTGTGGCCCAGCCCGCCTGATGGCAGGGCTGTGAGTTATCATAATTAATCCCAGATTTACCCAGCCTCAAACAACGGACACCAGCGTTTAGTTTAGGGATTATAAAGGTTGTTGGCATGCTAAACGTACAGGTAGAAGTAATTCCGCGACACTCATTTTCACTCATGTTAAGCTTTCACATATACTAGATAATAGTATAAGGGGGAGTAGCTAGTTTCCTTTGCTTCCCATACAATTCTTACAACTTTTGCCACACTTCGTCGAACCAACATTTGTTCTGTTAACAAAAATTATTTCACTCAAGGGTATGGAACTAGGACCACTGTCTCTGTAAGCTAGTGCTCTAAGCCCTATGCCACCGCTGCTCCTGACTCACCCTATTACGTCTCCGGTCCTGTTCTATTCTGGGTTACTCGGTCTTAACACCCAAACACTAATATACCTCAGTGACTTATAAACAAGTTACTTTCGTTTTGACCTTTTGTTTTCTGCTCGGAGTATATTACATTTAGTTTGGGTGAGCAATGCTGAACTTGCCAAAACGACAGCGAAATTAAATCAGACTTGAGAATGATGAACTTGCTCAACGCAAACCCGCTAAATCTTTAATTCAAAATAAAAGGGGGACAACATGTGAAAGTGATTAAAACAGAACGCACGCAAGGGTTTCGTTCCTTGATCTTTGCAGCCCGACATAGAGTGATCGATCGAGCCTTCTGTGACAATCGAATTAAGCCCGCGGTAGGTATACATTCGATATGCTTATTGTACTGACAAATGCGCTTTTACTTAACCACCTATTCAATTTACGTGAATCGTTTTTGTCCCATTGATTATTTGTTTATGAAGACCTTTCAGTAGAAACACGTTTACCAGTTCATGTGCCATAGTTCACATTTACATTTAAAGTTAGTTGCATGCCATTTGCAGGATGTAGCGATCAACCCCAGTATTTATTGGTTGGTTGTAATTTACTGGACATCGTCATCATCATCATCATCATCATCAAGTAATGTGTAGGTAATTGCACATGCCATAAATGTAATATTATCGCATATGTGTATATTAATGCATTTGTTGTATTCGGAATTTTAAAGGAAAACGTGAATTTAAAAAAAAAAAAAATGTTTTACAGGCCAAATAATCTGACAATTATTATTATTATTATTATTTATTATTATTATTACTTATTATTATTAATACGTTTATTACTACTGCTACCATTATTATTAATTTTCCCATTATTATATTTTAATGTGCAACATGAAATATATTGTGGATGTGTGTCTGTGTCGTTGGCAGTAACATATGTATGCGTCTGGGTGTGGATGCAGGTGTGTGTGTGTGGTGCATGTATTTGCACGCGCATGTGTACGAGTGGGTGTTTGTGTGTGTGTGTGTGTGTGTGTGTGCGTGTGTAGCAGCCTTTAAACCAAGGCGATATCTCAAGTATTAAAATGATGTTATATGGTATGGACATTTTTGAAAAGGGAAAAATATGCACAACCATGTATAAACAAATTAAATAAGCCCTTTAGGTACCCTAAGCTAAAGTGTCTTGTAGTGTCTTGTAGTGGTCAGATTTTAAAGTCCTTCCAATTGTATCTGAAACCCAGTCACTATCACATCTTTGAACCGATTACCTCCCTGGGGACAGGCCATGGACTCTAATTGCTAGTTATACATCCCTGATTCTTGTCCCCCAAACAAAAATGGTCATGGACATTTACAGGACACTAGAGCGTCATCCTGTAATTTGACATCAGGCCAACAACATCAACAATGTGAACCTTCACCTCGGTAGCTAAGTGACCCAGAAATTACAAAGAAGCCACATTTTAATGGGAATGGAAATTTAAAGTTTATTGCCCAAGCTCACAGCATTCAATGTACTGCTGTCTCCAGAAAGGATGAGATAGATCAAGATAAAATGTGTGTGAGAGAGAGAGAGAGAGAGAGAGAGAGAGAGAGAGAGAGAGAGAGAGAGAGAGATGGACAGGTGTTACATGCATTCCGCTTGTGTAAGTGGAAATGAATCATATGCAAGGCATGTGTGTTTACATGCACTATGCCATAAATGTCATATTATAACTGTATTTATATGTATGTATTTGCTTTGTTCACACATGTGACACCTAACACTAACAAACGGCAACGCTCTGTAATATACACAAACAAAAGAAACACACATTACATCTTGTAAATATACGTTGCTTTGTATGAAATAAACGTTCAAAAATTTTAAAAAAATTTAAAAAAAAAAAAGTAATTTACTGGACAGTGTTACATTCGGTAGTTTGCTTTGCCATTGCTTACACAACGGACGAAGCCTCATACCATAGCAATCAACGCAAAGCGGCATGATGCCAAATCTCCCTGGCGATTTCGAACCCTCAACTAAGTATGTCATGGAATAGTGAAACTACGTTTCATTAACCCCTAAGTTACAGACACCGAATACCGTTAGTCAAACGGTACATGTGTGCGCTTGATATAACAAGCGATTAGTTTTTAACCATACATATTGCCCAAACAGTGAGCTTACCATACACATTACCCAATCAATGAGTTCATACATCTTACCAAAACAATTAGTTTGCCATGCATATTGCTCGAACAATGAATTTACCATAAATTTTGCTCAAACAATGAGTTTGCCATACCTATTTCCTAAACAATGAGTTTATCAATACGTTTTGCCCAAACATTTAGTTTACCATACAATGTTAGTTAGTTAGTCGACAGATCATCCTCGTTGCACATCGAACCATTCAGTCCATAAGTGCTCGGATCATCTCCTCAGCAAATCCCGCAGGGTGTAGCGGCTAACGACGCCAGTTCTGTGTTGGTTTATCAATCTTCTTTGGCTTCCTGCGTAGTGTTCTTGTTTGGCCATCCCTCTTTTAATTTGCTACTCTCGCAGACTGGCCATTGTTGTAGATTCACAGTCATCACTTGGTTCTCGCAAAAGTCTCACTTCTCGTAGAGCATTCGGAATGTCAGCCTGGTCCATGGCGCGTCCGCCCTCCACAGTAGCCTCACCTGCGAGCTTGTCAGCCCGCTCATTTCCTTGTACTCCCGCATGCCCTGGCACGAAGATGAAACTAATCTTTGCCAGCCGAGACCGCTTCAGAGGCAGCAACCATTCTCTTCGGATCGACCCCTCCTCTATCCTCTTGATCATGTTCATTGAGTCGCTAAGGAAACAAGCCCTAGTGAATGTCTGTGTCTCGAGCCATGTTATTGCTTTACTTACTGCCATGACTTCCATGGTCAGGCTACTTGTGGTTTCAGTGAAAGCACCAGAGTCCTCCTTCACAATTCTCCCTCCGGCCCGAGCTGTAAAGGCCCATGAGCTTCTCACATGTCGGACGACCGACCCATCTGTGTAGATGACCGCGTCACCGTCCAGCGAATTCTCGAAAATCAACGCTTGTACTTCAGCCTCAACAGCAGCCGGATTTTCTTGTCTGCATTTTCTATCTAGTTGGATGCAAACTGAAAAGGATGTGCCGAAGTCTGTTGGCACTTGCACCCATTCCTCGCCAGGTTCTAAGTCCTCAAGTGAACACACTTGTTGAAGAATGTCTTCGGCTTGACCCATCCACGACCGTCCTCTTTTTAACCTGCTGCCCTTCACCTTCCTAATTTCACTATGCAGTGGATGTTGTGTGTTTGCGTTAATTCTGAGGTAGGCGCGTGCCCTGCAAACTTGTATTCTCTCTTCAATGGTTGGAAAATCAAGAAGGTAGCGCATCGCCCTGCATGCTGTATCTCTTGTACATCCAAGAATAATGCGCATAGCTTCATTCTGTATCCTTTCCATCCTTTCTATCTGCTTATACACTTTGTCCAAACAATGAGTTGACCAAACAGTGAGTTCATACATAATGCCAAAATAATCAGTTTTCCATACATACTCTCCAAACAATGAGTGCTCATCCTGGACATTTTAACAGTTCTTGTTCTTAGTTGACCTCTTTGGTATTTTTATGTGAATATTTTTATGTGACATGCTTGTCAGAATACTTGAGCACATTGTTTTCTGCTTCTTTCTTCTCTCTCTGTGAATAATGTCCCGTTTTTAGCGGCATTTACTGATGTTTGTGTGTGTGTTTTGCTGTTGCAATTCTCAGTTTTAGAGCTTAGACGAATAGCAGCAGTTGTCTTTTTTTCTTGTCGAGGTTAAGATTGAGTGTCACTGTAATTATACTGTTGTTTGCCGCACAGTGTAAAGTGTTTTCCCCCGATATGGACAACTATGTTATATTTGTCCCAGCGAAGTTATTCTTTTATGTTGTGGTTCTTTAAAACGCAATCTAACTACTCTTTTTACATGAGTGCCTCGCGTTATTAAACAGTGTTCTGAAATAATTTAAGCGCTTTTTATGTCTTATTATGTGAAATAAAATGACATTTTATGTTGTCAAGTATAATTTTTATATACGTTCATTCTAGTTCAGTTATAAAGTGGTTTCGGACGAAATTCGTAATCCCGCAAACCGCGTTAGAGACACAGCTGAAGGCGATTTGGCAGCAGACTGACTAGCGCTGTTGTTGTTTTTTTCTTCATAAAAATTGTATAAGTATCGGTATTTTCAGAAATCAAAGGCATACTACTGAAGGTAAACTTGCCAAGAAATAAAAAAAAAAAAAACATTAATAAATAGAATAGGGAAAATGTGGGGAAGGGGGTGGGGTTTTTTTTTTTTGGGGGGGGGGGAGAGGGGGGGGGAGAGAAATTAAGCAGTACTAGAGAAATAAAAAATTCATTCATTCACTCATTCAGTGGCATGTCCTTTGCAGAACCTCGCTCCCATAACAAGCGTACTGAAAACTTCTCGGTTACAAGCAAGATGTCCCGCGTCCGAAATACCCATTTGGAGATCATCTGCCACATCCTACACCCATCAAATACAAGCATGGAAATTTTAAAACATGAAGTATTATAAAACAACGAATATTGTTGACTGTCGGCAAGTTATATATGTTTGCAACTGGCGTGTATATTCTTAACGTACTCATATCTTATAGTCACTTCGGTCCCCAACATGGCGGATAGGCATTTAAACCATTAAGGCCTCTGGAGTGTTTATGCTTGTGGCTACAGTGTGCATTCGCATTTTCCTCGTGTTGGACTATTAGTGCATGGTTCCGTCACCCTGCTACTGAGTTGGTCCATGGCGCGACACCGTGAGCTGTGAATTTCGCGTGGAATGCTTCTGTCCGCTGTTTTTGTAGCGTGAACTGCATGTTCGGAACGATGGCGGCCGGTTGTTGCTGAATTGACTGGTTTGCCATTTCGGTTCACGGGTGCATTTTTTAGGAGACTCCTGGGAGTCGTCGCTGGAGCTACGGAGTTCGTGCTTTGTGCGTCGCTTTTGGCGTGTCGCCCTGCGGAAAGAGACCGAGCCATACGGGATAAAACCCGGGTCAATGAAGTATGTCTGGTGACTGCCGATTCCATCGACGATGAACTGTGTTGTTCGTGGAGGACTTTTGTGTTGGCATTCTGGCGGCGGCATTATGCACACTGTACCTGTGAGGGCTGTTGGCTCGCCCAGACTCCTGTCTATTCCATTGTTCACATAAGACAGTGAGGAGCATTTAGTGTGATATTCACTGGCACGGGAACGGAGCATAATGAGGACGACCTGTTGCCGTGAAGATGGAACCGCTACTAACTAACTAACTAACTAACTAACTAACTAACTAACTAACTAACTAACTATTATATCTTACAGTAAGACTGGTGCGATGATTGTGCTATGTTTTTAATAGACAGAGAGTACATTATACATATTAATTTACTAATGCTCTGCTGTTTAATGAGGGTTTCAGGTGCGAGGTTCTACTTCATTGCATCGGCTTTATCCCATTTGGCTCCGTCTGGTTCCGCCGAAAGCATCACACAAAGCACGAACTCCGCATATTCATCTACGACTCCCATACATTTCCTAGAAAAATGTACTCAAAATAGAATGACTAAGTCCGGAATTGAATCCACACACACACACACACACACACACACACACACACACACACACACACACCACACACACACGCACGCACAAACAGTGAGTGAGAGAGAGAGATACGGATAGATAGAGAAATACAGAGAGAGGAGAGGGATGAGGGAATAGAGGGAGAGGAGATAGAGGGAGATTAAAGGAAGACTAAAATCTAGAGACGGTGACTGCAGTCACAAGTCTCACATTATTGGAAGCCGAGCCAGGAACTGTCAATAAGTCTAATGACACAATCACCAACGAAGCTGACCGAGATGAAACATATAAATGTAATGAAAGCATTCAGCAGGAGAGTGGGAAAACAAGAATGAAGGAAAGAGCAATAGGCTGACGATATGAAGGAAAGAATAAACATGAAGAATGAAATACGTAAACAAAACGTAAACATTGTGTGAAAAGCTCGGAAAGTATTGTGAATCAAAGTCGCAAATAGTGTTTAAGCCGATCACGTGCCCTACTGGCCATCCAATCAGACACTCCTATCGTTGTTTACGCGCGTTGCTACAAATGGTATGACCATGTTTAACAACCCCTGGTAATGCTAAACATTCGGGCTCAATCCGCCGAAAAGTAATTTGTGTGTGCGTGTGTGTGTGTGCGTGTGTGTGTCCGTGCGCGTGCGTGCGTGTGTGTGTATGCGTGCGTGTGTGCGTGCGTGTGTGCGTGCGTGCGTGCGTGTGTGTGTGTGTGTGAGTGTATGTGTGTGTGTTGTTGTGTGTGTGTGTGTGTGTGTGTGTGTGTGTGTGTGAAAAATCTGGTTTTGACTGCAACTTCCTGTAAAGGATCTGCAACTAACTTTTTTGTTTAAGTATCCTGTTAATAACTTGCTCTAATAGTCGGAGCCGTGTGGCGTTAGTCTGTCCACAGTCTTCTGTCTCCTGTACTTCAAATAATTTCTCAGACGTATGTTGTTTCCATTCCATGATGCCAAAACGTCTAGTTTTTTTCATTCTCTGCCTTTCCTCTACCATTCGACTTCTTAAACAGGCTTGTTGTAATAACGCATTCCCTTTTCCCTATCGCCATGTTTACTTTGGTATGTGGCGTACCTCGTCAGTCATTCGCTATTCGAGAAGCTCAATGTATCAATAGAATGGCAAGTTTTGTAACAAGTAATATTTTTGCAAGGCGTGTTGTGTTCTGTCTATTTATTATAGTCATGTAGCAGGTTCTTTGCAGTTGCCCTTCACGCAACACGCCAACAATTCAAATTTTTTCAGCTACCTTGCTGAATGTCTCATCATCATTATCATTAAGTGCCATGTCAGCTGGCGTAGACATTCATGATTCGCCACATATCTCGGTCCTTGGTTTTCTGGATCAGCTCTGCTGGTGATATTATATCCATGCCACCGTCTCAATTCACCCAACATCATTTCTCTTCGTCTGTCTCTGCTTCTCTCCCACTTGATCATTCCCGTTGTCACGATGTTCTCTCTTCTCATCGCATGACCAAAGAAAGCTGTTTGTCTATGAATGTCTGGAGAGGTATAATGTCGCAGTTTCCCCTTGATTTCCACATTCTCAATGTTGTGATCCATTTCCTAAACTTAGCAGCCTTTGAATTTGCCAGGGTAAATGAATATCATTCTCTGAGGTCTCTCAGTTACAGGCAAAGAGCACCTCATAGGTGTCCACTGACCTCAATGGATACTCGTTCCCCCATAGTTGCCTTTACCATATGGAGATGTTTCTCATCCTCTACTCGCGGAGGTGCAGTTATGTAATGTCTGCCTAGTTACCGGTATAACGACAATGTTTTGTGGTTTATATTTGCCTTTAAGAGTAAATGAAAGTTAAATTTCTGAGCTTGCGAAAAATGTATTGTCTCTACAACATTGACTTTGTGTTTGAGAACTCTTCATTTTATTTAATCTATCTCATTCATTGATCTTAATTAAGGTCTTTAGCATTTCGTCTGAGCCCTAGACATCGAACAATCTTAATATTGCACAGAAGAAAAAAGAATATTTTGTATATTTATGCACACATATAGGCATACATAAACGTGCATGCCTACACACAATGAATGAACCACTGACAAACGAGAAGTAGGTTTTGAGCTTTACCAAAGCACGACTACAAAAAACTCGGACATCCGTTTTTACTCCATACTTGGATAGCCGTTCAAGTCAGGACACAGATAAGTTGAAATTTATACTTTCGTGTATTTGTTAGTCTATTTTTGTTTGTTTGTTCGGTGCTGACGAAGGCTTTGGCCGCAACGTCCATTTTGTTTTTTGTAGTCGTACTTTGGTAAAGCTCAAATCCTACTTCTCGTTTTTCAGTTATTCATTCATTGCTTTTCAAGCTTTATCGCAGTTCCCCTTATTCTTGTATGCCTACACACACAACACTACTATAAATACACTTCATTTAATAGTCTATGCAGTGTGGCTTTGGTGATATATGTTATATATTAGTTCATTTGTCTTCAGTATCACAAAATGTTGCATAACTAGCGCCAACTTAACATTAAAAGAATAAAGGTCACTAGACTGCTTTCTTTATTTCTTTTATTACATTTATGGAAAGATCATTGACGTAAACTTACAAAAACGTCAGCCTAAGGCTCAAACGTGCAGCCGGACAATGAACGTCCGCTGTACATGTCGCCTCCGGTTCACAGACATTTAAGGCTGTCTGTGTCGGCGACTGAGGCACTTAATACCCATATATAGACATATCAAGCACGTCACTGAAGCGTGTCTGCAGATCTGGAAATTGCATTATTGATTTATTGATTATCTGAAAATATATCTTCTACTGTTGTTATTTCTCCTTTATAGTCTGCATAGACTTTCGCCTCTGTCTCTATCTCTCTCCATCTCTCTCTCCATCTCTCTCTCTCTCTCTCTCTCTCTCTCTCTCTCTCTCTCTCTTGTCTATATTGTTTCTCTCTGTCTCTTTCTGCCCTCTCTCAGTCTATTCTTTCTTTGTTTTCTCTCTCTGTATTCTCTCTTTATTCTGTCTGTGTGTTGTCTCCCCCTTTATCTCTCTCTGTTCTCTCTATGTCTATTCTCACTCTGTAATATCTCTATTTATTCTTTATCTGTGTTGTCTCTTTCAGTGTTATCTCTCTCTGTCTCTCTTTCTCTTTAGTGTCTCCCTATCTCGATTCTCTCTCTATTCTTTCTCTGTAATACCACTTTGTCCACTCTCTTTATTCTCTATCTTTGTCTCCCTCTGTACTTTCTATATCTATTATCTCTGTATAACCTCTCTCTGTTCTCTCTGTTTATTCTCTGTGTGCTCTCTCTCTCTCTCTCTCTCTCTCTCTCTCTCTCTCTCTATGTGTTGTGCCTCCCTTTCTCTCTCTTTCTATTTCTCTCTATATTCACTCTTTGTAATATTTCTGTGTTTTCTCATTTTATTTTCTCTTTCTTCTCTGTGTTGTCTCTCTCTATTCTCTCTCTCTCTCTCTCTCTGTTTTTGCGTTTCTACCCTCTCTCTCTCTCTCTCTCTCTCTCTCTCTATCTAAAATTTTTATTTATACATATTTCTTTATCATTTTTGTATTTTTCCCCCTATTTATATGTGTGTTTGTGCTGGAGTGTATTTACAGGTTTTTAAAAACAAAACCTAGTCATTTGTTTATTCCCCCCCCCCCTCCTACCATTTGAAATACTCAGCACGCATCGTTTATTATAATCATCACCATCATCACGAAGCAGGTCCTTAACAGAACGTGGCTCTGATCTCGGCTTGTAGTAAAGTTCCATATCCCTTCCCAGCTCTCCCTCCTCGTACACCCCCACGCAGACGGTGTTTGCAATGTCCTGTGTCCGTCCTCTGGTGTTCATTGACCTCAGCTCTGCTTCCAGGAGCCAAGGCCCTGTAACTGCCCTTTCCAAGCCTCTGTGACGTATAATATAACCACAGTATTTTAGTTTCCGAGACGGACAGCTGTTTTCCTATATGTTCAGATTGTGAACACATGTAACGTTCGCTGGCTTTAAACTCAAGGGCAGCCCATACATATGCTATTATTTATTGCGCACTGGACTGATTTATTGCGTGTGGATTATCTGTCCCTATTAACAGCGTCCCTCGCCATCACTTCAGCTTCTGAAGTACTTGTAATTTATATGCCCAAAATAAAGGATTGTGAAGTCAACATTGTAGTCCAGTTGAGTTGAGTTGAACTAAGAACTGACATTACTGCACTCAGGACATTCCCATACGCGTCCCGTCCCCTCGTTCAACAGCCAGCGAAGAGTCACATTCCTATTCGTTCCCACCTTTATCTGATTGCAAGTTTTCCTTGTCTTCCCTCTCAGGTTTGAGATTCTACGAGAACCCTCGCCAATGCCCCTCAATCTCATCCTTTCCATATAGGATACTCAGTCTGTTCCCCGACCATTTCTACCTGGTCCCACAGGGACACTACTACTCCTCCTTTGTCCATAAGTAATCTACCAACAAGTGGTGCATTCCCTGCCAGCCTATCAACCTGTTAATTCCCCCGCACTCCTGCATGGCCACGACAACAACAACAAAACATCCAAACAATTCTCACAATCTGTGACCTCTGAAACGAGGTGAGCCATTCCACACGAAACATTCCTTTCTCTACCTTACTAAGCAAACTCCTTGAGTCCGTAATGAATGTGTGTTGCAGTGGTCTCCTCTAACCAACGGAATGCCGCTGTGAATGCTGCCACCTCCATTCTCAAGCTGGGGGTCGTAGCCTCATATGCCAGACTCTTCTTTTTGAAGAATCATTTTTGTCCAGCTGACCGATATAGCGGTTAAACCAACTACCTCAGGATAAGCACATTGGGAGTTTAAATGTTACAGAACCGTTCTTAGAAAATCGTGTGCCGAGAAGAAGGAACATACTGACATTATTTCTACAAAATAGAGGAAAGCATTGTCGGAAGGATCGTTCTTAAGTTCAAAAGGTCCGGCTGTCTTAATGATTGCTACCTGGCCCATGTTTATAATGACTGCAATGATATTCAGTCCGGTCTCAGTCAACAACAGAGCTGGTTATTGAAGGCAGCTTTCTCATGATGTCCTAGCTGGGCGAAGTACAAGTTCCTCACCCGTCACTTCAGACTCCAGGTTCGAATCCACTATCCCAATAGCTTGCAATGATTTTCGTTTATAATTTGTATTCTAATAGCTTTCGTTATATTTACATAAATTAACGTTTTATTCTGTTAGTGATATTTAATTAGTCATATCCTATCAATGTTTTATTTCATTAGACAGTTTTTTTTTCCTTCTTTGTCTATCTGCCTGTTCCCCCTGTCTGTCTTTTTCCTATTCCCCTCTCCCCTCTTCTTTCCTAATGCCGTGGAATGTTAAGTTCGTTGCATGTCCTATACATGACAAGCAATCCCATCATTTATTGGGGCTCATTGTTATTTTCTTAGCAATGTTACGGTAGTTTGCCAATGCTTTATGAATAATCAACGCGTCCATGCCCAGTATCCACACTCTACTAATGAAAAATCAGATTCTTTAAAGACACTGAAAATCTCACTGAAAGCTTTTGGAATTCATCCTGACACCTGGGAGACTGCTGCCAAAGACCGACATTCGTGGCGTACATCATTGCACAAGAGTGCAGTCACTTGTGAAGCAACCAGGACTGCAAGAGCTGTGAAGAAGAGGCTGGACAGAAAAACCACTGCAGGAGATCTTCCTCCTGGAACGTCAAGCATTCTTTGCCCACATGGTCAACGAACATTTCGAACCAAAATAGGCCTTATCAGTCATCTTAGAGCTCACGGCTCCATACTTTCAACCCCACTGGATGAAATGAATGGTCATCATCATTCTTGATGGACAAACAATAATCAGCGCTCATACCATGGTTAAAATAAGCGTAAAACGATCTCTTCCTAAACTACCTGACCTCGAACCAGGAATATTATAATTGTGAAACTGCGTCTACTACCCATAAGTCACAGGTGCCGACCACGGTGTCGCAGAAAATAACAGTTTGCCACGTGAATAAATACAGGTAAACGGATCCATTACTGGGAAAGTTTACCCGTGTTAAAACCGTTGCCACGCAGTCTATAGGCTAGGATGTTTTTGTTTTTTTTCACCACCAGTAGACGCAACTCTCTTGCCTTACCGAGGAACAAACCATATGTTCCATGATATAACAGTCTGGAATTCTAATCCCTCGACTTGGCGCTATATTAATACAGTGGAGTCTGGATAAGTAGAAGTCACAGGGTCCGATGGAATTGTTCTAATTATCAGAAATTCATCAAGTTCGGATGAAGACACAGTGACAGTGAAAGAAATCAAGGCTGTACTTCGACGATCAAAAAACAGCGCTCCAGGTCCTGATGGCATAAGTTACGACGACACCAATAAGTGTACCGACAATGAGCTAGAGAAACTAGCAGACATGTACAACAACAGTATAGTGAGTGCTAGCATCAAGGAGGAATGGTTACACAGCTATCTGATTCCCTTGCTGAAGCCTGACAAAGACCACAAAAAAATTCAGGGATATCGAATTATAACCATGCAGAATACAATAGGCAAGCTGCTGGAGAAGGTAATTGCCAGGAAGATATCAAGCCAGCTAGAGAGGCAAGGTGGTTTCTCACCTACCCTGGGTGGATACCGTCCAAAAAGAGAAACCTGGACCAATGCAGCAGTCTTTGCCCACGATGTCTATGAAGGTTTCCACTCAGGCATTGAAACCTTTGCTGCAGCGATTGATCTTGAGGACGCATACAACAGAGTACCATTGGATGTTTTAATGTTTCAGCTTCTTGAACAAAAAGTAAGTCCATTCCTCCTTAGTTGGATCGCTGCAGCCCTCTTACAACGGAAAGTAATTTTTAGATGTGGCAGTTGGACTTCGGAACCAACAACAATATATCCTGGCCTACCACAGGGATCACCATTATCTCCGGTACTGTTCAACGCCTACACAGTGAGAATCACTAGTGAGCAGATCACTGGACCTGGCAGGACATTGTCGTATGCCGATGATGTTTTAGTGTATCGTCAGGGTAAGGATAGAGAGCAGGTTGCTGTGGAACTACAAACCGAACTCAATCGCATAAGTACTTGGTGTGATGAAGCTGGGGCAATGGTCAACCCAACAAAGGCAACAGTGACTTGGTTCTCGTTGAATAATCATATTGTCAACACTCCAACACCAACTGTAATGCTGTGTTCAGAGACGGTGGAAAGAACGCAGGCAATGAATTACCTAGGGATACGGTTTGATCGAAGCTTGCTTATAATGTGCACATAGACCAGGTGATAACAAAGGCCAAGCGGGGTTTGGCTGCGATGCGGGCGATGGCGGCAGCAAACTGTGAGCAGCGCCATCTATGTCTTCTGTACGAGGGGCTGGTCATGTCTGTTTTGGAGTATGCAATTACAATCCTGACTCTCAGCCATAAGCAGATAGAAAGGATGGAAAGGATACAGAATGTAGCTATGCGCATTATTCTTGGATGTACAAGAGATACAGCATGCAGGGCGATGCGCTACCTTCTTGATTTTCCAACCATTGAAGAGAGAATACAAGGTTGCAGGGCACGCGCCTACCTCAGAATTAACGCAAACACACAACATCCACTGCATAGTGAAATTAGGAAGGTGAAGGGCAGCAGGTTTAAAAGAGGACGGTCGTGGATGGGTCAAGCCGAAGACATTCTTCAACAGGTGTGTTCACTTGAGGACTTAGAACCTGGCGAGGAGTGGGTGCAAGTGCCAACAGACTTCTGCACATCCTTTTCAGTTTGCTTCCAACTAGATAGGAAAGACAAGGAAATCCGGCTGCTGTGGAGGCGGAAGTACAAGCGTTGATTTTCGAGAATTCGCTAGACAGTGACGCGGTCATCTACACAGATGGTACGGTCGTCCGACATGTGAGAAGCTCATGGGCCTTTACAGCTCGGGCCGGAGGGAGAATTGTGAAGGAGGACTCTGGTGCTTTCACTGAAACCACAAGTAGCCTGACCATGGAAGTCATGGCAGTAAGTAAAGCAATAACATGGCTCGAGACACAGACATTCACTAGGGCTTGTTTCCTTAGCGACTCAATGAACATGATCAAGAGGATAGAGGAGGGGTCGATCCGAAGAGAATGGTTGCTGCCTCTGGAGCGGTCTCGGCTGGCAAAGATTAGTTTCATCTTCGTGCCAGGGCATGCGGGAGTACAAGGAAATGAGCGGGCTGACAAGCTCGCAAGTGAGGCTACTGTGGAGGGCGGACGCGCCATGGACCAGGCTGACATTCTGAATGCTCTACGAGAAGTAAGACTTTTGCGAGAACCAAGTGATGACTGTGAATCTACAACAATGGCCAGACTGCTAGAGCAGCAAATTAAAAGAGGGGTGGCCAAACAAGAACACTACGCAGGAAGCCAAAGAAGATTGATAAACCAACACAGAACTGGCGTCGTTAGCCACTACACGCTGCGGGATTTGCTGAGGAGGGGATCCGAGCACTTATGGACTGAATGGTTCGATGTGCAATGAGGATGATCTGTCGACTAACTAACTAACTATCAGAAATTCTACTTATCCAGACTGGACTAATTTACACTAATACCATGCAGTAGCATTGAGTAAAATGATTTTACCACTTAGAAAATACAGTTAGTGAACAAATAAATAGCAATACAATATCAGACATGTGTAATTATTTTAGGAAACGGAACATTAAAGTCATATGAAAATTTCAAAATTAATTAAAGAAAAAGTCTGTCGTTTTTTTTTAAAACGATCCAACCAGCCAGCACTACAATTCCAGTCTGTCTGACCTCCAAGACGTGCAAATTCTTTTGCTTTCGCAATAAGTAAAGGCCCATTTACTGGTACATTTCCAATCTAATCGCAGTTAACCATTTTAAAAGGGCAGCATCGAAAAACAATTTTCTGTAGCGGTCTTTATGCTTTAAAATGCCGAAAAGTGTCGAGGTTGGAATATTAAATTCTCTAGCTATATTCACTTTCTTCTTCCCACTATGTTCAACCTCTTCCAACAGCGCAATCTTTCTTTCTAAAGTTAAAATAGTAAGCTTTCGTCTACTAGCCGCCATTGACATGTAGCGAGATATCATACGTGCTAGAGATTGTTGTTCTCCGGGCTGACTAAAAATAATTCGTTCGCGAAACAATTTTTTTTTTTTTTTTTTTTTTTTTGGGGGGGGGGGGGGGGGGGGGGTTAAATTAACAGTTCGACTTAAACATGAACACTTATATAGTCGGTATTCATTTTTATGTTCGACTAATCCGAAAATTTGAGTTAACCGAATTCGACTTATCAGGACTTTTTATACAATGATAAAGAAGGATCTTGGCCGGGACCAAGCCAATAACGTCGACTTAAGCGAAATTCTACTTATCCGAGTTGGACTTCAGTGGACTCGACTGTATTGTACACAGTAAACACACCTGCTGTAAACTCATGCACACATACATAGGTGCACATACAACGGTACACGCATACACACAAAGATACAACCACATATACATCCGAGTAGTAAAATAACAGTAACAGGAATGGACCTGGTTTCTCACGCATTGATGCACATCCGGCATATGGCGCTAGCCCTATCTTATTACAGACCAGTCGACACTCAAAGGATGATGTGGCCCACATCTGTCCGCCCGTCTTTACTTCCCAATACATTTCGCGGTATGAATCTGAAGCTGCATCAGCCTAGGATTTCAATTTTAAAATTTCGACTCGCTACGAACTCGAACTCGTGATACCTAGGCCGGCAGGCAAGCTTCTTAGTCGCTGTACAACAGCTGCTTCCACGCACGCACGCACGCACGCACGCACGCACACACACATCACACACACACACATGGACATTATCATATGTTAATGCCGGTGCCACACTTCAGGGGATGACTCCCTAAAAGTCAAGGCAGAAGGCACTTGGTCACCTTCTCCACCATTAACACAGCAATTTCGACAGCGTATACAGATGTGTCACTTAGATGACTGCAAACTTAATATGGTTAGTTTAGTCTGCTATTTGCGATCATCAAATCTCAATTGAAGTGAACAACTGGCAATCTTCAGACTCCGCAGAGGACATAACTGGCTGGCATATCCCTAGATCAATAATATAAAGATAGAAGATGTTGATGCTGTACGCTGTGGAATTGGTAACATGACGACCAAGTAGTTGCTACACGATGTCCGACATGCGCAGAATAGTTACAATTGTTTTGGCGATCACAAGTGCCGTTTGAGGGCACACTCTATGCAGATGTCAATAGCCGCAGGTTAATTACTGCTTTCTTTAAAAATATATTCAGATTGACAACTGAAGGTGTACGAGGACGACGACGACGGAGACGACGAAGAAGAAGCAGAAGAAGAAGAAGATGAAGAAGAAAAAGAAGAAGAAGAAGAAGAAGAAGAAGAAGAAGAAGAAGAAGAAGAAGAAGAAGAAGAAGAAGAAGAAGAAGAAAAAGAAGAAGAAGAAGAAGAAGGAGGAGGAGGAGGAGGAGGAGGAGGAGGAGGAGGAGGAGGAGAAGGAGGAGGAGGAGGATGAGGGTGGGGGGGAAGGTAGGGGGAAAAGGAAGGGGGGAAAAGGAAGGGGGAGGGGAAGGAGAAGAAGAAGAGAAAAAGAAGAACGAGTAGAAGAAGAAATAGTAATTTGCCAGTAAGAAAAATTAGTTGAAACACACATAGGCTGTGTGAAATCAATGACAGTACGAGTATAAATTGAAGAAGGAGCCATAATAAAGAGATAGAATGAATATACACCCTAGCTTTATGATGAACAAAAGACAGAATTAACAAAAGAAAATAACTTATAAGGTCTACCTATAACGAAAGAAGTAGTCACTGATGTCATCTAACGTATTCAGGAAGGAAAAACATCTGGGTCAAATGAAATCACTATAGAAGATTTAGAAGTGCTGGGAGGATTTGAGTCACATTGAGATAAATATTTGAGAAATATTTAAACACCAATAATCAATTACAGAGGTTCTAGAAAAATTGGGAATGAAAAGAGAGTTGATAATCTTCATTGTGGAGACGGCATCAGATTGATTGATTGGAAGGATTCAAAATATAAATATTCACTAAACTGTTGAATAATATTTTCAACAATGGAAATAAGCCTAGTAATGTAGTGACATCTTAATTGATAGTTATACCAGAGAGACAAGACGCACTTGAATGCAAAGAATTTCACATCAGTTTTCCGATGTACTATCTTGACGATACTTCAACCTTCGAGTACATTTGCAGCATGGCTTGTCGCACTGTTTCGGAACAGTTGAATTTCCCTGATCGCGCTGATAATTCATACAACGTGGAGAAGAAGCCTTATAGAACTTCAGAGTGAAAAAAAAAAAATGAAGGTTCAGAGAACTTTAGGGACAAAGAACTTCAGAGGAAGAACTCTTAGGAGTCACACGACTTGAGATTCAAAGAAACTTGTTATTCAAAGAACGCTATTGTTCTGACAATGCTGGTTTTCCATATCAAATTACTGCTGGTTAAATCTGATAGATCAAAATCATCAGTCCAACTAATTAGACTACCTGGCTTACCAAAGTAATGTTGATGATTTCACAAAGTAAAACGTAATATGTAGATCTGACAACTAAGACAGACCTGTTAATGTAGAATCAAAACGTTAAGATAGGATCATGAGTGAAACGAATTTCAAAGACAATTGGCATAAAAATGTCAGACACACGTGACATAAACTAATCTCTGCCAGGATAAGACTCAATAAAAATAAAATCTAAAGTGCGGGCATTTAAAAGCCGCATTAATTTACAACAAAAACGCTATGTGCTGAACTAATTCAGGGTGTTATCATTCAGAGGAATTAATCTAGAACACCAAGGATTGAGATTTGTGGACAGATAAAAACGCCCGTATGATGATATCATCGATGATGCTGGTGCCAATGAAGATGTTTGCACCGTGTAACAGTCAACTAATGCACTGATCTTTTACTCCAGACTAGACTGATTGTCTTCGCTCTATACACAATACACGCGAATCTGGCGAAGATCCCAGTTCTCACAAACCAACAATGATATGTCAGCCTGTCTAATATGTGCTTGTTTTTCTGTTTCTGTCTTCTTTTTCTGCCTTTCATCTAACACTGGAACTCATACCAATCCCTTTGTAGACTTGTTAATGATTCGTTGGGTTTCGCAGCAACAGTTTTTTAATTTTTTTTTTTACAAGAATGTTCTCTTCTCAACCATTGTTAGTCGCCTCTTGCTTCATGTATTGCGGCGTAGTGTTACTATTTTCTGTGCTTCCCTTATGGACTCCGCTATCACACACGTGTATGTTACCACTAAGGAAATATAAAATATAACAAATAGATTTCGATGCGATCTTGCAGATAAACAGCGAATACACATCCATCGTGCTAGATGCCTGGCATACAATAATCTCTGCAATATAAATCAGATGTCTCCCAAATGTATGTTGCTACAATGAATCTCGCATTGGTTGTCGACATGAAATGAGTACTAGGAATATTATGGGACGTAAAGGAGGCGGTATAATATTGACCACATCACCCATCCAGTGTCGAATGGTCAGTAAGACTTGTCGGACTACTTCATGGCGTGTAACAGGTTATGTTGCCATAAGTGACAGGAGTTTGCTACAGCCCAGCTTATAAGTTAAGTTACAACAAGATAGTTGCAAATTCTTTGCAGTCAACCCCAACATATTTTAGCTGTTTGTGTTTTCTTGACAAGTTTACGTTAAGTAGTTTGCCATTGCTTTCTGAACGACCAGCACTCATACTTTTGGAGGGAAGCCAACAAAAGGCGGTTTGCTTCCAAATCTCGCGCAGCTGTGCTTTGAAAACGATATGTGGGATTACGAACTGCATTCGTAATACACACAAACAACGTGACCAAGAAGCTCCAAGGATGAATAAACACAAACACAAACACACACACACACACACACACACACACACACATACACACACACACACACACACACACACACACAGGCGAACGTTTCGACCGACGCCTTTGTCAGCGAAACAACAAGAACAATAATGTGTTCCGTTCAGTGTTCCGTTCAGTGTTCTGTTCAGTGTTCCGTTCAGTGTTCCGTTCAGTGTTTAGTTTTCATTTTCTTGAACTGAACAAGCACTGAGGGAACCACATATTTATGTTGTTTGTTTATATCTGTTTATTCGTGTTGCTGTTCCGTTGACTGTATATGTGTTTTGTATTCACCCATCGAACTTCTCAGTCATGTCGTTTTTTCGCACTGTTTTGCTATACTTTGACTATTCAAGTTATGCAACTGACAGACTTCTATTCGTCTAATGTTGTGTTATCGTTTTGCCATCTGTATCGTTGTCTGCTGCTTGCGTTATCAGATCACATTTTAACGGACACTGGACACTAAAAAAAACCGGATCCGAAAAAGACATATGGCTGGGTAACTAGCAGAAGATCAAGAGTCTTTTTGGTAGGCCGTGATGAATGCGTTATTCTGCAAAGAACCTGCGACATGATAATGATGATTGTGATGATGACAACGGCGGCGCCAAGGGTAACTTTGTAAAGACGTAGTAATATATTTTTAAATATATGATTTTAGCATCCATAAAGGATGCATGGCAAACAAAGAACAATATGTGGATGAAGAGTTTAAAGTTTAAAGTACTTCCGTTCCCCAACATGACGGTTAGGCATTGAACCGTTAAAGCCTGTGGTGCATTTATGTTTGTGGCTACGGTTTGCATTCGTATTTTCATCATGTTGGACTGGTATGACATGTTTCTATCGCTCTGCTACTGAGTGAGTGCGTGGCGCGACACTGTGAGCTGTGAAATTTATGTGGAAAGCTGTTACATCTGTCCGCTGTTGTTTGCACAGTGAACTGCATGTTCGAAATAATGGCCGGCTGTCGCTGAATTGACTGGTTTGCCTTTTCGGTTCACGAGTGCATTTTTAGGAGACTCTTGAGAGTCGTCGCTGAAGCTACGGAGATCGTGGTTTGTGCGGCACTTTCGGCGGGTCGCCCTGCGGAAAGAGACCGAGCCATGTGGGATAACACCCGGGTCAATGAAGTTTTTCTGGTGACTGCCGCTTCCATCGATGATGAACTGTAATTTTCGTGGAGGACTTTTGTGTTGGCTTTCTGGCGGCGGCATTATGCACAGTGTACCTGTGCGGACTGTTGGCTTGACGAGACTCCTGTCTGTTCCACTTTTCACATGTCGCAGTGAGGAGCATTTTGTCTGTTATTCACTGGCACAGGAACGGAGCATAATGGGGATGACACGTTGCCGTGAAGTTGGAACCGCGACTAACTATCTAACTAACTAACTAAATAACTAACTAACTAACTAACTAACTAACTAACTAACTAACTAGAGTATAAAGCGGATGTGAATTAAAACAGAAAAAGTAAACACATAGTTAATCATATTTTTGTCTCTAGAATGATAGTCGATCTTTGCAAACCCAGTAAAATATGCAGTAAAGTTTAGAATGTAATATACAAGTACATGGGAATATTCTTCAACAAGTGAATCGATACAATTATCTCGGAACAGTCATAATATCTGATGGGAGATGCCTTGAAGAGATTAGAACAAGAATCGCCATGGTGAAAGTAACCTTCAGCAAGATGAAAAACATTCTGACCAATAAAAAGATGTCAATTGAAACGAGAAAAAGAGTGTTGAGGGGGTACATACAGCCTGTTCGTATGTATGGATGTGAAACTTGGACATTGTGCAGTCAAGCTGAAAAACATTTGATGGCTACAGAAATGTGGTTTCTGAGGAAAATGCAAAGAGTACCATGGACAGATAGAAAAACCAATGACCAAGTACTACAGGAGACAAATGAAAATCTTAGACTGATTAGGCCGGCTTCCTGGCTTAGAGGTTACGACTTTTCTCCGTAATCTCGTATACTCTCGTGGTTAACGTGATGACGGTAAGAATCAGCAGTGGTTCGAATCGCATCGGTAACCTACAGGGTATGTGAGCAGGTCGCTCAGAAAGCAATGGCAAACTACTGAGCGTAATCTTGCCAAGAGATCAACATACAGCTGAAAGATGTTGGTGTTGACAGCGATGTCCTGTAAAGGATATGCAAAACAAACAAAAAAGACTGATTAGAGAAATTAGACGAAGACTGTCAAAATTTTTTGGACATGTTATGAGAAGAAATGGATTGGAGTACTTATTGACAACTGGCAAGATCGAGGGGAACAGACCAAGTGGAAGACCGAGAGGAAAATACTTGGATGTCTTGGCCACGTGGCATGGACGAGACAGGAACACTGAGCTGATTCACGACTCTGGTGATCGAGTGAAATGGCGAGTCATGACCGCGCACGCTTTCCGGCATGGCACATGATTGATTGATTGAAAGTTTAAAAAAACACGCGTAAACAAAATTAGCTGTATATCTTCGAGCCTTTCTCTAAACCTGAGATGATTGATAAACATTGTAAACCTCTCATATTCCACAACCCAAATTTCTTATCAGCACCGGTTACTCAAACTTGAATCTTTCGATCAGTCGTTTCACTACTTATTTCCCTTAGTTCTTTGCTTAATCCGTTACACAGGAATTCGCGAACCTCGGTTTTCCATTTTGGCTTCCAAATTCATGCCGACTGTTCTGTGGAAACTCCAGAAATCTCTTATATTTTCCATAGAAGCATCGCTGTATTCATTCATATTGCTTCTGTACATGAAAAATAAGCCACCGAATAGAGTTTAACGGACTATAGTTAGCCTTGTTTTTGTCTGTGTGACTTACAAATCATAACGATTGTAACACTCTGTATAGTTTATAATCTCTATTAATCTGCATTCAGTCACTCAAAATGATATGAAAATAACACAACACACAAAATAGCTCTAATACATTCTACATTCTAGTGACCTGGTTGGGGGTGGGTGGGGGGGGGGGGGGAGAAGCGAAAAGTTGTCTCTTGTTGGACTTTAAAAAATTTTTTTTTTGCATATCCTATTTATAGGACATCACAGTCAATACCAGCTTAGCTGTTGTTGATGTCTTGGCAAGTTTACGTTCAGTAGTTTGCCATTGCTTTCCGAACAACCAGCTCCCATACCAACACGTTAAAACCCAGAGCTACACGGTCTGCTGCTAAATCGGGCGCAGCTGTGTTTCGAACGCAGGTAAGTGGAATTACGAACCACGTCCGTAACGCCTGTGCCACGGAGTCCGGCTATGCTGGACTACGGGGTTAATAAAGAGTCGTTCATTTAGAGCACGCGTTTGGCTGGTAATTGCACATGGCATTCTGCAGTAGATTTGCATTGAGACATGTCAATGAAGACACAGGGTGTGTGTGGGAAGGGCTGGGGGTTTGAAGGCTGAAACAATTGAAAATTTGTATCCGATTATTACATTACATTACATTACATTACACACACACACACACACACGCACGCACGCACGCACGCACGCACGCACATACACACACACACACACACACACACACACACACAATATATATATATATATATATATATATCTTATATATAAATTAGGATGTGCGTATCTCTGTATGTATGTATGTATGTCCTTTATACGTTCGCGAACGGCCCATCCGATTGAGATGAAATTTTCTACACGCCTTCCTTTCATTCCAGAGATGCCAACTGTCATAGTTTTTTTTTCTTCTTCCTCCTCCTCCCTCCTCCCTCCTCCCCCTCCCAAAATACGTACGTCCAGGAAATGGTCTTCTACATAGACACTTCTCTCTGAGGTCCGCGATAACATATTAACCTGGTGGGATGGCAATCAATCATCCTACTACCTCCTCCCTCCTCCTCCCTTCTCCCTCTTCCTCCTCCCTCTTCCTCCCTCCGCCTCCTCCCTCCTCCCACTCTCTACTCCTCCTTCCTCCTCCCTCCTCCTTCTCCTCCTCCCTTCTCCCTCTTCCTCCTCCCTCTTCCTCCCTCTTCCTGCTCCCTCCGCCTCCTCCCTCCGCCTACTCTCTCCTCCTCCTCCCTCCTCCTCCCTCTCCCTCCTCCTTCTACCTCTTCCTCCCTCCTCCTTCTCCCTCCACCTCCTCCCTCCTCCTCTCTCCTCCTCCTCCCTCCTCCTCCCTCTCCCCTCCTCCCTTCTCATCCTCCCCCACCTACGTTCTCCTCCTCCCTCCTCCCTCCTCCTCCTTCTCCCTCCTCCTCCCCCTCCCTCCTCCCCCTCCTCCTCCTCCTTCACCCTCCTCCCTCCTCCTCCTCCTTCACCATCCTCCCTCCTCCTCCTCCCTCCTCCTCATCCTCCCTCCTCCCTCCTCCTCCCTCCTCATCCCTCTTCCTCATCCTCCTCCCTCCTCCCTCCTCCTTCTCCCCTTTCCCCCCTCTTTCTCTTAATCCCTCCTCCTCCCTTCTCCTCCCTCCTATTCATCCCTACTCCTCCTCCTCCCTCCTCCTCCTCTCTCCGCCTATCTCTTCCTCCCTCCTCCTCCCTCCTCTCTCTTCCTCCTCCCTCCTCTCTCTTCCTCCTCCCTCCTCCTCCCTCTTCCTCCTCCTCCTCCCTCCTCCTTCCTCCTCCTCCCTCCTCCTCCTCCCTTCTCCTCCCTTCTCCTCCTCCCCCTCCTACCCCTCCCTCCTCCCCCTCATCCGTCTTCCTCCCTCCTCCTTCTTCCTCCCTCCTCCTCCCCCTCCTCCCCCTCCTCCTCCCTCTCCTCCTCATCCCTCCTCCTCCATTCTCCTCCTCCCTCCTCCTCCTCCTCTCTCTACCTCCTCCCTCCTCCTCCCTTCACATTCCTCCTCCTCCCTCTTCCTTCTCATCCCTCCTCCTCCTCTATCCTCCTCCCTCCTCCTCCTCCTCCCTCTACTTCCTCCCTCCTCCTCCCTTCACATTCCTCCTCCTCCCTCTTCCTCCTCCTCCCTCTCATCCTCTTCCCTCCTTCTCCTCCCTCCTCCTTCTCCCTCTTCCTCCTCCCTCTTCCTCCCTCCGCCTCCTCCCTCCTCCCACTCTCTACTCCTCCTTCCTCCTCCCTCCTCCTTCTCCTCCCTCCTCCTCCTCCCTCTTCCTCCCTCTTACTGCTCCCTCCGCCTCCTCCCTCCGCCTACTCTCTCCTCCTCCTCCCTCCTCCTCCCTCTCCCTCCTCCTCCTCCCTCTCCTCTTCCTCCTCCTCCTGCGATCTCCTCCTCCCTCCTTCTCCCTCTTCCTCCTCCCTCCTCCTCCCCCTCCTCCTCCACCCTACTCCTCCCTCCTCTTCCTAATCCCTCCTCCTCCCTCCTATTCCTCCTGTCTCCTCCTCCCTCCTCCTCCCTCCTCTTCCCTCCTCCACCTCCCTCTTCCTCCTCCCTCCTCCATTTACCCAAGACAGACAGACATACAGATAGTCGGGAACGGGATCTTATATGACTACTTATATGATTTAAATGAGATGCTCTCCACCATGGGCTGGGCCGGGTCAGACAGACAGACAGACAGACAGACAGATAGATAGACAGACAGACAGACAGACAGTCGGGAACGGGAGCTTATATGACTACTTATATGAATTAAATGAGATGCTCCCCACCAGAGTCTGGGCGAAGCCGGGCCGTGTCAGCTAGTATATATATATATATATATATATATATATCACAAAAAAAACTACATATGATAAAAACTTGAAACACGTTACAAGTTTATTTTTATACATACATTGTCCCTTTATTTCTCAACATAATCTCCACCAACATTGATGCACTCATCCCATCATTTTATCAGTCTTCCCAAACCGGCAGCATAGAACTGCGTGCTCTGTTTTCTAAACCACGTTTTCACTTCACATTTAACTTCGGCGTCATTCGCGAAATGTCTCCCGCCAAAGTTGGTTGTCAGTGTTTATGCTGACAAATGTTTGTCCCGTAAAGCCGGTTTGGAAGGACTGATAAAACGATAGGATAAGTGCATCAATGTTGGTGGAAATTATGTTGAGAAATAAAGGGGCAATGTATGTATAAAAATTCAAGTTGTTTCAAGTTGTTATCATGTGCAGTTATTTTTTCTACAGCCATTTGTGACTCACTTATTTACTTACCCTCGTATGTGTATATATAACCGGGACCACTAAATACCTAGGCGTATGTTGTTGAATGAGTTCACAGACAGACAGACAGACAGACAGACAGACAGACAGACAGACAGACAGACAGACAGACAGGCAGGCAGACAGGCAGCAGGCAGGTAGGCAGGCAGGCAGGCAGGCAGACAGACAGACAGACACTGATTAATCCGCTTTTTGTAACAGCTCTTAATATTGAATACATTTCAAATCATGCTTGAAATAATAACCTAAAACTTATTACTTCAGATCAACTTATTATAGACGACTCCATTGCATGTATGTACAGGACATATTAGGCCTATCGGATGTGGATTGTTGCAATATTGAGGTGAAATACGAGCCGAACATGTCACTTTATCTTGACTTGTGAGGTCTTTACTGGAGCCAGCTAATTGGAATTTGCTAAAATTGTGAGACTGTTGATTTGTGAGAGGAGGTTGCGACAAGCCTTCAGCAGTAAAACAACAACAAGAAACAAACTAAAATTAAAGTACAATTGTAATTTTGTTAAGCTGACTTATACTTCGTGTTTCCCAATTATTTATATTTTCACAGTTTCAACCCAGTTACACCCATTCTATTTATATACGAAGTGTTGGGGTCGAAGACTTTGTAAGTGTCCCACTGGCTCACAGTATAAGCGTGTCAAGAACACTCTTGCAAGCTTTAAGGTGTATTGAGCGTACGGTGCTAGACCCATATGTTTACAGACTAATGTGCACCGGTGCATGATGTGGTCAGTATCACGCCGGCAGACTTCACATCCCAGGGTATTTCCTGGTGCATATTTAAGATTCTGTCGACTCCGGAGGCAAGGTTAATGTTCAAAATATGCCTCAATTCGGATTGGAACCCATGACCTTGGGACTGAGGGGCGAGCGTCTAGCCACCACACCACCGCGGCTCCTGGCGCACGGTATACAAAATGTGGTATGTCCTTTACGAGACGTTGGTTGATTGTCTAGGCAAATGTAATATCCAGTAGTTTGCCATTGATTTCTGAACGAGAAGTCAAAGTGTAAGTTCAACTGATCAGTTTACAGAATGAATCCACTACCCTGCCCTCAACGAACGGGATGTTTAATCTCCAAAGTGGTTATACTCTATACTAAGGGTTAAACCGGATTAGCATGTTAAACCCACGAATTCACCATCTACCCGATAGTTGACAGAACATTCATAC